>CM059284.1:19707834-19710334 GCA_030347295.1 Setipinna tenuifilis
CCATCACCTCTCTCTCCTCTTCTTTCCCTTTGTTGATATGGTAGAATGTGTACTGTAGCTAGTTTGATTGAAGGGGCCTCTTTATGGAGGTAGAAATACACAGAGAGAACTTTCATTGATGATGTATTCAGCTTCAAGTGGTCTGGAAAGGAAAGAATGGCTGGGTGTGTGTTTGTGTGTGGGTTTCTTTAAAACTCCTCTCCCACTGCACATAGCAACAAGATAGATTTACCAGGCCAGAAGATTTTGCCCAGTCTTAATCTTTAAGAAAGTAAATGGTTCACTGCCATTTAAAAAAATATTAAAAGAAAATATTAGAAATATCAAAAAAGTCCAACAGACTAGTTTTAAAGTGGTAGTATAACAATGCAACATTCTACAAGTCCATGTGAAAGCATAAATATGACACCGATCAAAATAACCAGCCATTTCCATTAACACAGCAGAACGTATTCACAGCATCCTTTCCAGCAAGTTTTGGAAATAATATCCTCCATGTATGCAAACATCTCTGTCTCATTTGTTCAACGCTTCTCTGGAGCTTATCGATTAGGTTCTGACATTACTAAATAGAATTTCAACACAAAGTGAATGTCAATGACCTGCCTGAAAACAGAACTGATAAGTCCTCTTCAAAATCAATAGTTTGAACTCTTATGGCTAAATGAAATGTGTTAATATAGGCTATGGAAAAGTGTTGAAACCAGTCAGATACATTTTTTAATATATTTATGATACAGTATTTTATTGTATTTGATTTTAAAAAGCAGAGTATGGTTTGTTTTATGTTGAAAATCCTCCAGTGAAGACAAACTCCTGCCCTCCAGGCCACATCCATATGTACATATATCTAGCTCCACAGATGACTGTGAATCAATCATTCCTTCCTGTCTTCCTTGTGCAAAACATATATAAGCCAACCTTTTCTTCGATTGACGTGTTGCTCACAGAAATTCTGTACCAGTTCTCTTCCATAAGAGAGTGTAAATTCAGGGCTGTCACTAGCTGAATAAAAGTGGTTAGAGTCCTAAGAGTCCATTAAGTTTCCTTAAAAGGGCTCATTTTGTCGACAAAGTGGCCTGGCTTTTGGGGCTGTAGATGGTGTGTCTGGCATTCCAGCCCTCGGTCACATACTGAGACAGTCACAGCCACGTACTGCGGGTATAGTGCTCACCCACCTCCACACCCCATTGCTATTCTTTTAAAGCAACAATGTTGAATGACTTTTCAGGAACTGTTTTGTTTGTAATTACGTTTTGTATTGTCAATTCATTTTCTATTGTAAAGTATGGATACACCATGCATTGCATGGAAACATGCATTGTTTGATTGATTGGTTGGTTGACTGATTGATTGGTTAATTAACTGATCAATCGATTATTACAGTCATTCATTTATTCATTCTTACCTGAATTGGCACATACAAGCAGCACCAAATATTGCACAGAAATATGAAGGGATCACCGATACCCTGCTGCTCTGTGAGTTTACATGGACAAACTATTTGTATTTGTATGACGATGACTGACATTGAAACACATGAAAAACAGATTTTGAAAGTAGTCTAAAATGGAGCATTCGTTCTGTGGATCAACAAGCTTAGTAAATCAATGGATTTTGACTAACAGCTCCAAAAACACTGTCTCATTCCCTCCCTCCACTTTGTTAGTGAATTAACACAAATTTCTTGATAGATGTTTGGTGAGTACACACCTATTCATTTTAATCTTATTTAAGTGAGATATTATGATTGTTTTGTAGCATACATCTGTTGAAAGTAAAATTAAGCTAAGGCCTACTTTTAATAACTGCACAAAAACAACACCATACCCCATGCCAACATTGTGTGTGCACAACAATATTAGCGGAAGAGATCCCAATATCAGCATGTTGCCTATTATCAGCCACTTTCTTGCTGCTCTACTTAAAACAATGCTTCACCTATTTAAAAAAACATATCCATGTTAAAATTGACAAATCTAGCTCCTGTAAACCCTAGGTTTGAGTATGTGAACTTATGATGTTTTAAACTCATTTCACATCCAAATGTTTCTCACCAGCTGGCCGATAATAGCCTTTCTTACATATAGCGCAAAAAATGAGTGGCAGACAATCAGTAAAAGTGCTACTTAAATACAATTCAGAGTGACAGAAGTTCTACAGCTATAGAGTTAAAAGTCTTAAAATGTTCAGACCAATTTGCCCTGATAATCTTCTGTAAATGTTTGGAAGTCAAACATCCGGCTGGGTCATCAGTGTAAGAATTTTAATTCTCCTTAGGTCAGCTTGAGATGACTCCTGGTCCATCATCCTTGTGCTGAAAATGAACTTGTCAAAGAGGAAGTGCACGTATGTTAATTGTTCAGCGCTTGTCACCACAGGACACAGTTGACCTTGAGTGGGGGGAAGGACCACCAAAGGGGTACAAAAAGTAGATCTATCACATAGTAAAACTATCACATATTGTCGCTAAAGGACCAGCAATTATGCATGGAACAAC
>CM059284.1:19720334-19730334 GCA_030347295.1 Setipinna tenuifilis
TAGTGTCCTTAAGTCTTCAGCTATTTTATCATGTATCTTTTAACCTGAACCCTTTTATCCTTAAAGTTGCTAAATGAAACATCACAAGTCCATGGCTTAACTGTTAAATGAAAATAGTTTACTTAATAAAGAATTGTAAATAAAATAAAAAATTAAAAAGTATGAATTTGTTATAGTTTCAATATAAGATACAAAGTTGTATTCCGTGAATACCTTTTAGGATTAAATGAAACAAACTCACTAAACTTAGTTTCAGTCACAATCAAATACAATAAATGTTTCCAGTTTTTTAGCACAAACTAGCCTCCATATGGGTAGGCTACATTAAACCCGCTAACATGAACTTATTAATACACATCGTTATTGTAACTTGTTTGCACAAAATAAACTTGTGGGCCCACACACATACACTCACACACACCCCAGGTCCCCAGCCGGCAACTAAACACAGTTACAGTAGCAGGCCTGAAGCGATGCTCGGGTTCGGAGTGGCCCAAAACAACTGGCCGCTTCACTCATGAATGAGCCAAGAAAATAAAAGATTTTACCTTAAATCCACAGCGCTCTTGTAGCAAGTAGGTCACCTCGGTGACGACGTGTCAGTCTCTATGGTGTTACGAAGCGTTGAATCCGTGTGGATACGACGTCTGGAATCTGAAGCTAGTTGGATGAATCAAAGTAGTTTCCCCGCGAGCAGCAGCGAAAGTCTCATTCAACGTAGGTCTACTTAACATGAGTGACTTACTCTGACGGCTTTGTTGAGTTCACTTAGCACAACTATACCAAAACAAACGCTACACAGTCTCTACTGATCAGTTTAACTTTTACATTCAGTCCAAACACCGTAGTAACAAATGTTGGACCCCGTTGCTTGACGTGCTCCGCTCCCGCTACCAGAACAAAGAGAAAGATGGCTTCCCGTCCGTTTCTTTTTTCTCCCTCTCGCCCCCAGTTGACCTCTCAACCCGACAGTACTTCCACACATGTACATACATAATAAAACAAAACACATTTTACATGGAATGGTGAAAATAATGAGCTTAACATTTTACTTATCAAATAAAATGTACATCTTGAAAATATCCCAATGGGAATTTAAACATGTAAACCAATTCTTATACTACATTACCCATATTGCCTCTCTCCAACCTATGTCAATATCACCAAAATAACCTAAAGTTATAACTAATTTCTAACTGTCTTCTATTTTTTTTTCTCTGGTAAACTTAAGCTTTTTTAGCCCAAATAAGTAACTATGAACTACATGAAATACTACTATTCTAAAATCAAGTTATTTAAATGATTTGTTATTATCACCTTGTTACACTCTCCCCCTTCTGAAGTCTAGCATGTCCTCATGCGCTATAATTTAGACATGAATAAAACCTCTCCTATCAGGGCAAGGATTTCTATAGGCACACTGGAAACACTGTGCCATTGGGTGACACCAAATCGTTTTACACTTCCTTCGTTCAGAAAAAGGACTACTTATGTGAACAACCATACCGCGGTGAACCACAGTAAGCGGCCTATCTACCTGCTTCCCTGGCTCATCATACGTAAGTCTTGTCACAGGCTTTATTTGCCGTCTGGGACGTGCATCACACACAAGTTCCTCAACAGGTGCTTCAACTAATGTGTCATCTTCACTCACTTCACTTGCAAGAGGATGTTCTCCCCCTTCCAACTCTGTGACAACACCGTGCTCTGGAGGTGGCTGAAGACTACTCTCTGCCTCCTCTTCTAAATACATTTCTTCTAGGTCTCCAACCTCTTCAGGTTGGTCTGGTTCTACCACACTTAACTCCGGTACAACTGGGGTGTCTCTCCCAAACCCCACAGAGGGTGGCATCCTGGATAACCTTCTGACATCATCACTCACACAGACATGAGGTTCCTCATCTGATGAAGACTCCTCACATTCACTCTGGTTATCCTCTTCTCTGTCCTCTCCAGGGCTCATTACTTTTCTTACCCGTCTCTGTCTGGTCTGGGTTCTGGTCACAGGTCTGCGAGAATTCTGTTCATTCTTTTCAGGAGTTACGAACCTCACAGACTCTCCTATAGGTAGTAGGTGGTCTCTGTGAAGGGTTCTTACACCTCCCGTACCTCTTTCTGGTTTCAGGCGGTACACAGGTAAGTCTGGCAATTTCTTCAACACAATGTATGGCAATGAATTCCATCTGTCCTGTAACTTATGCTTTCCAGTCAATCCAAGATTCTTTACCAATACCCTGTCTCCTTCTTCCAGAGTTTGGTGTCTTACTCTCTTATCATACTGCCTCTTGTTTCTATCATGGCTCTTTTGCGAAGCCTCAGATGCTAATTTATATGCATTCTGAAGGTCTCTTTTCATATTCTCCACATACTGCTGGTACTTAACCTGCTCTTTACCATCAGCAGAAGCATTGAAACAGACATCAATAGGCAAACGGGCTTCTCTACCAAACATAAGTACATAAGGCGAGTAGCCTGTAGCCTCATTCTTCGTACAATTGTACGCGTGAACTAATTGACTAATGCTTTGACTCCATCGTGACCTCTTGGCAGGATCCAGAGTCCCCAACATGGACAACAATGTCCTGTTAAATCGTTCTGGCTGTGCATCACCTTGCGGATGGTAGGGTGATGTTCGAGATTTCCGGACTCCTAGCATTCCAAGTAGTTCTTTAATAAGCCGACTTTCAAAATCTCTGCCCTGATCTGAATGAATGCGCGAAGGCAATCCATAATGCACAAAGAATCGTTCAATCAGGGTCTTAGCTACAGTTAGGGCCCTTTGATCTCTACAGGGGAAAGCTTGGGCATAACGAGTGAAATGATCTGTTACAACCAATACGTTCGCAATGCCCGTAGAATCTGGCTCAATGGACAAGAAGTCTATGCACACCAAGTCTAGAGGACCAGTACTTGTGATTTGACTTAGTGGGGCAGCTCGTTGTGGAAGTGTCTTCCTTGCGATGCATCTTCCACAATTCTTAACATAATCCTCAATCTCAGTGGTCATTCGGGGCCAATAGAATCTATCCTTGAGAAGTTCACTCGTCCGTTCAATTCCAAGGTGACCAGAGTCATCGTGGAGAGAATGCATGACCATATGATGGTATTTCTGGGGTAAGACAAGTTGTTGTTTCTCATCTCCCGATGGCTTCTTCACCATCCTAAATAGAAGGTGATTCTTTACAATCAACTTGGGACCTTGCCTTTGCAATAAGACTACACCAGGATCTTGGCCTTTGGCCATAGACTGTAACTGGCCAGTTTCCACTGCCCTTTTCACTGCACCGATAATTGGGTCTTGATCTTGGGCTTTCCTCAAGTCATTGTGGCTCAACTGTTCCAAGTCACCCATCTCCAACTGCGTCAGGCAGGTATATACAACAGGGACACTTTTGGGATTGGCTCCTAGTTGGTCAATAAGTCGCCCCTCTATATGCTTGTCTGGGGTGGCTACCTGACAGATGGCTTTAACCCCATGTGGAGATATCTCTGTCCAGTTGTGTGACACTTCAGTAGAGGTCAACTGACGTGACAGCAAATCAGCATCAATGTTGTGCCGCCCAGGACGATACTGGATCCTGAAATCGTAGGTGGCAAGGGCTGACAACCACCTATGTCCAGTCGCATTCAACCTGGCACTTGTTAAGACATATGTGAGCGGATTATTATCCGTTCTCACCGTGAACTTTGCCCCATAAAGATAATCGTGAAATTTGTCCACGACGGCCCATTTCAATGCCAGAAACTCTAACTGGTGAATGGCATAGCGCTGCTCTGGGGCACTTAATTTGCGACTTGCAAATGCAACAGGCCTCAGACCTTCAGGGTACTCTTGGTTAAGAACAGCACCTAACCCATTTAAACTGGCATCTACATGGAGTACATAAGGTTTGGTTGGATCAGCAAACGCCAACACTGGGGCATGAGTCAGACAGTAAATGATGTTATGGAAAGCCTTGGTGCACTTCTTGTCCCAGCGCTCACCAAAAGGATCTCCTTCTTTAAAGTATGGTCTGTCAGGGGCAATCTTGCGTCCATTCCTTGGAGGGTAGCCTTTTGTAAGCTCTGTGAGTGGACGAACTATGGCTGAATAATTCTTGATAAATCGACGATAATAGCCACAGAATCCGAGAAACGACCTCAAAGACTTCAGGTCAGTGGGCATTTTCCAGTTTTTAACAGCACTCACCTTCTCTGGATCAGTGGCTACTCCTGAGGCTGACACAATGTGTCCAACATACTTTACTTGTGGCTGACAAAGCTGACACTTTTCCAGTGATATTTTCAGACCACATTCTTCCAGTCTATCAAGCACTTTGAGAAGTCTTTCTTCATGCTCCTCTAATGTACGTCCAAACACAATTATGTCATCGAGATAAACAATGACCTGGAGCAGATGCATGTCACCCACAGCTCTCTCCATCAAACGTTGGAAAGTAGCCGGAGCTCCAGTGATTCCTTGTGGCATCCTCTGAAATTCATAAAATCCAAGAGGGCAGATGAATGCTGTTTTCTCTCTGTCTTCGGCAGCCATGGGGATCTGGTAATACCCACTGCGTAAATCCAACACCGAAAACCAACAGCTGCCGGACAGACAGTCTAAGGCATCGTCTATCCGCGGGGTGGTATACTGATCAGGGACTGTTCTGTTATTCAGGGTGCGATAATCAATGCACATGCGCACACTCCCGTTTTTCTTCCTGACAATTACTATTGGAGATGCATAAGGGCTTCTTGACTCCTTTATGATGCCTGCCGCCAACAGGTCTTTCAGGTGGCGGCGCACGTCATCGATGTCGGCCGGGGCTATGCGCCTGGATCGCTCTCTAAACGGTCTCGAGTCGTGAAGTCTTATGTGGTGCTCTACACCTTTAGCGAGACCCACATCCCACTCATCAAACGAAAACACATTGCCTCGGTTAGCCAGCTTCTGACTTAACCTCCTCTTCCAGAACTCTGGAATGGGGGAATCACCAAAATCAAAAAATCCTACATCAAGGACCTTAGATGACGACTTGGGCCTCTGTGCTGAAGTAACTGTATCAGTAGGGTACACATGGGCAACGATCGTTCCAGCCAGCATAGTGGCTTCTTTCAGGGTCTCATTCCTCATCATTACTTTGAAACTGTTGACATTAAGAGCAGAAGATGGTAGCACTACTGGCTGAATTAACACACCAGCAGGCAGTGTCACAGAAGGTGGCGTTTCGACCATAACTATGTCTCTTTTCAATGGTTCCTTACATTCAACTCTGCAAATGGCAGATCTTTCACCTCTAGCAGGGATGGCTAAAGGGCCTGGACCCATCCACCTGACTTCACCAATGGGCTCTTCCTCATCAATCTCTTGACTGTGTAAAAGCTTCACCACTGGTATCTGCGGTAGGATTCTCAGAGAATGCACCTGCTTAGAAACATTAGGCTCTTCACACAGAGCGGCTAGACGATGGAACAAGTTGGCATTTGTCCCAACAATGACAGGGATGTGGTCTGGACCACTAGGCTCAGGACAAACCAGAGCTAACACAGAGAGAGTCTGACACACTCCGGTCAGTGCGACTGGGAATTCGACATCTACTACTATGTAGCCGTGGTAAGGATAGCTGGAGGAACTCAAACCCCATATCGCTAGACCAGTGATCGGGTGAATTGGCACATTAGCTAAGTATCTCTTGTACCACTTGTCAAATATTATTGTTACTTGAGATCCACTGTCTAATAATGCGTTACACACCTGACCATTTATCTTTAAAGAAATGGTGGAGGCTGGTCCCACCAACCCACTAGGAAGATCGTTTGGAGCAGCTTCACCAACCTGACTCCTCCCTGAAAAAGCAGAATCTTTGTTCTCTGTCTGATTTAGGCTTTTGTCACTTTTAGCCCTCTTCAGTGACCGAAGTAGCTTTTTAATAACTTCTGATGGATTCTCTGCTTCTTGACAATTGCTGGCAATATGTCCATCACCACCACATCGATAACAAAAGAAGTCACCACGGTTAGCAGATGGCCTGCTTTTTTCACTTAAACTTGCAGCCTGTTGTTGAACTGGTTTCCATCTGGGTGGCGCACTGCGCTCTATACTCATGACAGTCAGCTGATGTTGCAGTTGCTGGAGTTGAGTCTTTAGATCTTGCACCTCAGGGTCTGGTAGTGCCTCGGCACACTTGGGAGAAGATTTAACTTTAGGCTCTGAGGCTTTAAGTGTTGCAGATGCCTTATGTGACTCTTCTAGTTTAGCACGGAGCTCTTTGACTTCAGTCCTCAGTGCCTGGACCTCAGTCTGTTTCGGCTGTAAAGCATCTTGGGGGTGCACAGGTTTCACAGTCACATCAAGTTTGTGCCTTTTGGCCTCATTCTCCTCCTCTTCACGGATTTCCTTCAGAAGGCTTAAAAAAGTAGGAGGAGATTGCCTTCTTTCTCTCAGTCTTAACTGTAACATCATCATGTCGGACTCTACAGCTCCTCTAATCAGCTGATCAACTCTCGCTCTATCAACTTGTGTAGCAGACAACCCACCTTTCTGCACTACTTTTGTCAGTGACTTCTCCATTCGACGAAGAAACTCGGACAGCGCTTCTCCAGGATTTTGGTGAAGAAGTCGGAATGCAAAATACAAATCTTCACCAGACTCAGAGGTCCCAAATGCACTTTCCAGCGCTACTAGATAATCCGAAGCACTAGCATCATTACTTGACAACCTAACTGCCTTTACAATCTCAAGAGCAGGGCCCTTTAAGCTTTCCACGATGCGCTTTCGTTTTTCCTTCTCACTACAATCACACTCAGCAATCATAAGCTTAGCTTGTTCAATCCAATGCTCCATGCTTTCTTCGCCTGATGGAGTAGGAACCACACCTGAGAAAACTCGTAATCTCTTATAAGCTGTGCCCTCATTGGACGTCTTGTTCTTTTCTAGAAGCTCTCCTACAGCCCTAATAACCGCCTCCGGTGAACTAACAGGTAAAGGAGAGAGCAGTGCTTGTACATCCGTTAAAGACTTGCCTTCAGCATGCAAAAGTTTCTTCAGCTTTGTCCCAAAATCATCAGGGGCGGAGTCAACACCTCTGACAACCTCAATCCGCCACTCCTGCTCGCTGTCCCTAGGCAAAAGTACAGCTGGAGCACGGCTCAGATCAATTTTTTCACGACATTCGCACAAAACCAACTTACTGGTTGCAGGCGGATTAAACTTAGTAGCTCTAACACGGACTCTACCGAAAACTTTTACAGTTTCAGCCATCTCTTCAATAAATGCTATCTCTGCATCAGCCGGAACACCAAGCAATACCATTGCATGATCTGTCTCAATCAATGCATCTTTACACCACTCAACAAGTTCTTCTTGTGAAATAGAACCACGTCCTACATCCATATTTAAAGTTTTATATCGAAACAAACCTTCAACTGAACACTCTCTTGCGCACCAGTAAATCTAACAAAAGAGGGAAAACAACCAAGAATCCCAGCGGTGCCTCCAATTTGTGTAGCGCCCCCTAGGCCTTACCTGGTACTTTAGGGGCGTGCCTGGGTTCCCTTACTCACCCAGATAAATATAAACTGTTGGCTGCTCCCCTTTTACTGTATGTTCTCTATCTCTATGTCTCTGAATGTTCCTAAAGTGTATGCCAAATAAATTAGTCTATGTTAAACTAGTGTCCTTAAGTCTTCAGCTATTTTATCATGTATCTTTTAACCTGAACCCTTTTATCCTTAAAGTTGCTAAATGAAACATCACAAGTCCATGGCTTAACTGTTAAATGAAAATAGTTTACTTAATAAAGAATTGTAAATAAAATAAAAAATTAAAAAGTATGAATTTGTTATAGTTTCAATATAAGATACAAAGTTGTATTCCGTGAATACCTTTTAGGATTAAATGAAACAAACTCACTAAACTTAGTTTCAGTCACAATCAAATACAATAAATGTTTCCAGTTTTTTAGCACAAACTAGCCTCCATATGGGTAGGCTACATTAAACCCGCTAACATGAACTTATTAATACACATCGTTATTGTAACTTGTTTGCACAAAATAAACTTGTGGGCCCACACACATACACTCACACACACCCCAGGTCCCCAGCCGGCAACTAAACACAGTTACAGTAGCAGGCCTGAAGCGATGCTCGGGTTCGGAGTGGCCCAAAACAACTGGCCGCTTCACTCATGAATGAGCCAAGAAAATAAAAGATTTTACCTTAAATCCACAGCGCTCTTGTAGCAAGTAGGTCACCTCGGTGACGACGTGTCAGTCTCTATGGTGTTACGAAGCGTTGAATCCGTGTGGATACGACGTCTGGAATCTGAAGCTAGTTGGATGAATCAAAGTAGTTTCCCCGCGAGCAGCAGCGAAAGTCTCATTCAACGTAGGTCTACTTAACATGAGTGACTTACTCTGACGGCTTTGTTGAGTTCACTTAGCACAACTATACCAAAACAAACGCTACACAGTCTCTACTGATCAGTTTAACTTTTACATTCAGTCCAAACACCGTAGTAACAAATGTTGGACCCCGTTGCTTGACGTGCTCCGCTCCCGCTACCAGAACAAAGAGAAAGATGGCTTCCCGTCCGTTTCTTTTTTCTCCCTCTCGCCCCCAGTTGACCTCTCAACCCGACAGTACTTCCACACATGTACATACATAATAAAACAAAACACATTTTACATGGAATGGTGAAAATAATGAGCTTAACATTTTACTTATCAAATAAAATGTACATCTTGAAAATATCCCAATGGGAATTTAAACATGTAAACCAATTCTTATACTACATTACCCATATTGCCTCTCTCCAACCTATGTCAATATCACCAAAATAACCTAAAGTTATAACTAATTTCTAACTGTCTTCTATTTTTTTTTCTCTGGTAAACTTAAGCTTTTTTAGCCCAAATAAGTAACTATGAACTACATGAAATACTACTATTCTAAAATCAAGTTATTTAAATGATTTGTTATTATCACCTTGTTACATAAATATGACATCCTGTTGAGAATAACTTCTTCACACGTTTTGTGACGCACAGTTGCTGGGTGATGAAGGGCAATGTGTTAAAAATGCTAGGAGTAGGACTATGGCCAAAACTGGCACTGAAATCATCATTTTAAAATTCACTATAAAGCATTTAGTATGCATTTGACTCTTAGTCACATTGACTCTTATTTAACACCTTGTTCATTTCTGTTTTGAATTATTCTTAAATTATTTCTTATTAGTGAGTCCTTTGTAAAAAATATCTTCATCTGAGTGTTTCTCTGCTGTCTATCTTTTTGCCTCCTGTCTTACTGTCTGTCTATTATTGTAGTGTGTATCGTTGTGTGCTACATTTGAATTGTAGTGCGTAGGCAGGCTTATAGCCACCACGCATCACGACCAGACGTTAGTGATTGGGTAAAGGCAGATCCAATCGTTTTAAACTTCGGCAGAGTCTAGCCTGTGCCCGCCCATACTGCCTGTGATGCTGAATTTGAGTGAATTTCATGTTCGAGTCAGTCTGGCCAACCTGCCTATTCTCAGCTGTTCCTTTGCCCAAGAAAATCGGGCACCAATGAAAAACGAACGCTACACATTCATCATCAGAATCAGTGGTCTGACTGGTTGTAGCTTTGTCAAGTTGTATGTACACGAAGGCATTTGAAAAATGACCGTTGATCCTGCCTCTAAGAACTACCTATCTATGGGAGGTTTACCTGACCAAGCTCCATCTAAGAGCTTGTTGCAACAGCCAGGCTGGCAGAGTCTAGAACTCCAGAAAGAAAACATTTCTCAGTACAACACAGTGTAAGGATGTGGCCATAGATGCCCATGGTTTTTTTCCCCCCAGAAAGCTTGATGTTACTCAGCAAGACACGAAAGAAAAGTGCTGTTTTTCATTTATTTTAATGGGGGTGCTAAGAGACTGCATAGGTCAAACATAATCTGCAGTACTTGACCAAATAATACAATTATGGTCCTTTCATGAAGCAGCACCATATATATATATATATATAAACACAC
>CM059284.1:19735334-19767834 GCA_030347295.1 Setipinna tenuifilis
AACAGTGGGTGCTACACAATTGTACGATTCAGAAATTCCACACTTCTTCTATGAATGCCAACATTTTTCGGAACCTTAATCCTCACAACATTCCACACTTGAGGGGCCATCATGACAAGGAAAGGAAGCATCTGGTGCTGATGCTGACAAAGATGGACTAAAGATGGACCAAAGATGTCTCCTGACAGATACAGTACCGTAGGTGTGACAGGTGTTTAGTGGACAGGCATTAGAGTTACAGTAGTAGTTGTAGTTATGGGTATTGTGTAGGTATGTTAAAGGTTTAGGAATTACTTCATACATGCAATCTGTTAACATTAAGTATTTACTCTAATCTAAAAGCTTGTGTGTGTGTGTGTGTGTGTGTGTGTGTGTGTGTGTGTGTGTGTGTGTGTGTGTGTGTGTGTGTGTGTGTGTGTCTACCACAAGGAAAAGGAGCAACAAAATGAGCTCAGTTGCCAAACAAAGAATCCAGTTCTTTCACTACTAACTTACTAAAGGGTGAGCAAAACAAGGAAGACAGAGAAGCGCCTATGTGCTCAATAGCAACATGGTGCGCACACTCACACACACACACACACACACACACACACACACAGACATACATACATGCATAGACAGGCACGTACACACAGAAATAATCACAGACACATGCACACCCACACCTATTCCTACACCTACATATGCCCGCCTGCACACATGCACAAACACACGCACACGCACACACAGAACGGAGCAGAAAAAGGCAAGAGAAAGACGGCAGACAGGTGAAGTGCTTCGTAGTGTCGTCAGCGCAGAGCAGAGATAAAGAAAACAGACAGAGCAATGAACAGATTTGCTGAGAGTGATGTGAGAGTGTGTGTGTCAGTGCTGTGTGTGTGTGTGCATGCGGGTACAGTATGTGTGAAAGAGATAGAGAGAAAGAGGAAGGTAGAGAGGTGTGTGTGGGTGTGTCTGTGTGTTTGTGTGCGTATGTTTATGTGCGTGAGTGAGAGTGCGAGGGAGACAGAGGGAGGCAGAAAGGTGTGTGTAAGTTAAAGGTGTGTGTAAGTTTATGTGCGTGTGTAAGACCGCTAGAGAGACAAAGGAAGATAGAGAGGTGTGTGGATGTGTGTGTTTGTGTTTGGTGTGTGCGTATGTGTGTGTATGTGAGAGCAATAGTGAGACACAGGGAGGTAGAAAGGTGTGTGTGTGTGTGTGTGAGCGGTAGAGACAGAGGAAGGTAGAAAGGTATGTGTGTATATATATATATATGTGCGTGTGTGTTTGTGTGTGTGTGTGAGTGTGTATGTGCATGTGGGAGGGTGCTAGAGAGATAGAGGGAGCTAAAAAGGTGTGTGTGTGAGAGCGGTAGAGAGACAGAGGGAGGTAGAGAGGTGTGTCCGTGACTGCAGTGTGTGTGTGTATATGTGTGTGTGTGTATGTGGTGTGTGAGAGCGGTAGAGACAGAGGGAGGTAGAGAGGTGTGTGTGTGAGAGCGGTAGAGAGGTGTGTCCGTGACTGCAGTGTATGGTGTGTGTGTGTGTGTGTGTGTGTGTGTGTGTGTGTGTGTGTATGTATGTGCATGTGGGAGGGTGCTAGAGAGACACTGGGAGGTAAAAATGTGTGTGTGTGTGAGCGGTAGAGAGACAGAGGGAGGTAGAGAGGTGTGTCCGTGACTGCAGTGTGTGTGTGTGTGTGTGTGTGTGTGTATATGTGTGTGTGTGTGTGTGTGTGTGTGTGTGTGTGTGTATATGTGTGTGTGTGTGTGTGTGTGTGTGTGTGTGTGTGTGTGTGTGTGTGTGTGTATAGGTGTGTGTGTGTGTGTGTGTGTGTGTGTGTGTGTGTGTCCCAGCTGCTCCGTCCGCTGGTGTAAATGGCGTGTGTCAGTTGGCTGCTGCCGAAGCACTCACTCTTCACACCAGCTCTGCTGACTCTCCTCTTCAGGGAATCATCTCTCCCTCTTTGCCTCTCTTTTTCACGCTCCCTCTCTTTCCCTCTATCCTTCTCTTCCTCTCTCGCTCCCCCTCTTTCCCTCTCTCTCCCCCTCTCTCTCTCTCCTCTCCTTTTCCTCTCCTTCTTTTCCCTCTCTCTCCCTCTTTCCCTCTCTCCTTCTCTCCCTTTCTCTCTCTTTCCCCTTTCCCTCTCTCCTTCTCTCCCTCTCTCTCTCCCCCTCTTTCTCTGTCTCCTTCTCTCCCTTTTGCTCCCCCCTTTCTCTCTCTCCTTCTCTCTCTTTCTCCTGTCTTTCCCTCTCTCCTTCTCTCTCACTCTCTCTCCCTCTCTTTCTCTATCTCTCTCACTCGCTCTCAATCTCTTTCATTCTCTCTATTTCCCACTCTTGCCCTGACTTCGTTTTTTATCTCACTCTCTCCCTCCCTCTCCCACGATCTATCACTCTCTTTCTCTCTATTTCTCGCTCTATTTCTCCCTCTTGCCCTAACTCTTTCTCACAGTTTCTTTCTTTCTTTCTTTCTCTCTATTTTCCGCTTTTGCCCTGACTCTTCCTTTTTTTTGTCTCCGTCTCTCCCTCCCTCTCCCACCATCTTTTTTATCACTCTCTTCCTTTCGTTGTTACTTTCTTTCTCTCTATTTATCACTCTTGCCCTGCTTCTTCCTTTTTGTCTCCCCCTCTCTCCTTCTCGTCCTCTCTCTCCTTCTGTCTCTTTCTCTCTCGTTTAATCGGAGGGTTTAAGGAATGTGACTCTCCTAGGATGCCTGTATTGGATGTTCTCATGCGTTATGAGTTTTTAGGGTGCACTAATCCACCAAACGCGTGAATATGAGTTCAATAAAACGAGTGGAAGATCTCTTTCTCTTCCTCTCTCTCTCTCTCTCTCTCTCTCACATGCTCGATTTCTCGATTTTTCAATCTTTCGACCTCTCAGTTTCCACGTCTACTCTATTCCTACTCCACTGCCTCCCCCCCCCCCCCCCCCCCCCCCCCCACCTCACTGTTGTCTACACACACACACACACACACACACACACACACACACACACACACACACACACACACACACACACATGTGCACAAACTCTTTTCAGCACCTACTGTTTGGTCAGCTTCTAATAAACCCCTCACTCTTCATCACCTCTGATCTCTCCTCCTCCTCCTCCTCCTGTTTTTTTCCCACCACTCACTCTTTCCCTTCCTCTTTGTCTCTCCCTCCCTCCCTCTCTCTCGCTCCTCAGACACACACACACACAGACAGACTTTTTTCCTCTTCCTCTCTGCAAGTTGGAACTCAAGTTCGCAAAAGAAGATATACAGAGAGCAGGAGAAAGAAGACCAGATAAAAGGGAAAGTGAAAAAGAGGAAGAGAGAGAAGGAGGGGGAGAGTGAAAGAGGAGAGGACCAGAGAGATATAGAGGAGAGAGGTGAGAGAAAAAAAGAAAGTAAAAGAGAGAGAGAGAGAGAGAAAGAGAGAGAGAAAGATAGATGGGGGCGAAAGTGCAGAGGTGGTTGGGGATTTGGTGTTCTTCTCCAGACCAGTGGCTGTGTGTGTGTGTGTGTGTGTGTGTGTGTGTGTGTGTGTGTGTGTGTGTGTGTGTGTGTTAGGTGCAGACTTTAGTCGTGTTTTTGAAGTTGAGCCGCAGGATTAGGGCCCCTGCCTCCTCAGCACAGGCCAGCCTGCTTTCAGCGTCCACACACACACACACACACACACACACACACACACACCACACCAAATCCCACAGGCACACACACACACACATACATACACACACACACACACACACACCACACCAAATCCCACAGGCACACACACACACATACATACACACACACACACACCAAATCCCACAGCCACACACACACACACACACACACACACACACACATAGACACACATACATGAACACACACACACATTCATGAACACACACACACATTTAGACACATACACACACACACAATTTCTCACTCTCTCTCTCTCTCTCTCACACACACACCATATCTCTCTCTGTCTCACATACACACACACACACACACACGTAGAGGGAACGAGAGAGAGAGGGAAACAATCACAATACATACATAAGCACAAATGGACCATACAGTAACAAAATGCTTACGTGCAGACTCCTTTGTCAGTGTACACACATGTGCACACACACACACACCACACACACCACACACCATGCACACGTGCATACACAGCCTTACCTCTGAGTCACAAAACAGCAAGCACATAAGTTCTGAAGCTGAACTGCCGAAGTACCTGTTCAAAGTCGAGGAAGGGGGAGACACACACACACCCACCCACACACACACACACACACACACTCACACTCACACACACACACTCACACAGACTCTCAACTTCTGCAACAGTAAAAGGAGACACCCAAACCAGCCAGACAATTAATTTCTGTAAATTTGTATTTAAGCTCTGTTGCACTGACAAATAGGGGGCTGTGTTTTGTTTTTGGTCTATTGTTTCACTACGCATGTGCTTACTGAAGGAGGTGGCTACATTTCAAAAGAGACTTACAGGATATTATACTCTGTTTTTTTTGCAGTCAGGGTATTGTCTACAGTCTGATTGTGTGTGTGTGTGTGTGTGTGTGTGTGTGTGTGTGTGTGTGTGTGTGTGTGTGTGTGTGTGTGTGTGAGACAGAAAGGAAAAACATGAGAGAGGGACAGAGACAGTGAAAATATGAAAAAGAGACAGACAGACAGACAGACAGACAGACAGACAAACAGACCGACAGACAGACAGACAGATAGATAGATAGATAGATAGATAGATAGATAGATAGATAGATAGATAGATAGAGACACAGACAGACACACAAACAGTGAGTAAGAGAGACAGAGAGAAAGAGAGCGAGAAGAAGAGAGACAGAGACAGACAGAGAGAGAGAGAGACAGAGTGTGTGTGTGTGTGTGTTCATGTGGGTTTGTGATGGACGAGTTCATGATGACACCCTCTCTCTGTGTGTTGGCCCTGTGTTATGTGCTGTTATTTTCCCCTCCCCATCCATTTCTCATTGACATTCCCCCACTCTCCTCTCTTCTTCTTTCTTTTCCTCTCCTCTCCTCTCCTCTCTATCCCGCCTCCCCTCTCCTCTCTTTTCCTCTCTTCTCCATCCCACCTCTCCTCTCCCCTCCTCTCCTCTCTATCCCGCCTCTCCTCTCCGCTCTTTTCCTCTCCTCTCGCCTCTATCGCCTTGTCATGCACTCTGTACACTGCCAGTGTAGCCCACCCTGAGCACAAATCACACCCACCTACCCACCCACACACACACACACACACACAGACATAGACACACACACACACACACACACGGATCACACACACACACACACACACACACACACAGACATAGACACACACACACCCACACACACACACACACACACACACACACACACACACACACACACGGATCCCCGCACACAGACACACACTCACACAGGGCCCTGAGCTAAACCTTCAATGGTATAGGATGTGAGAAGGGCAATCTGCCAGAATTGCACAAAATCGATCGCAGGGCGACAGAGAGAGAGAGAGAGAGAGGGAGAGGGAGAGGGAGAGAGAGAGAGAGAGAGAGAGAGAGAGAGAGAGAGAGAGAGAGAGAGAGAGAGGGGGAAAGAGAGAGGGAGAGAGAGAGAAAGGAGGAAAAAGACAGGAGTCAGGAGCATGAATGAGGAAGAGGTTAAAAGAGCACAGGAGAGACAGGAGAGGGAGAGAGACCTGAAAGCCAGATGAGGGAAGTGTAGAGAAATAGAAAAAGAAACACAGGAAAAGAGAGGAAGTATAGACTAGAGTTTGGAGTGTGTGTGTGTGTCTGTATGTGTGTGTGTGTGGTGTGTCAGTGTGTATGTGTGTGTGTGTGTGTATGTGTGTGTGTATGTGTGTAAGGTGTGTCTCTGTGTGCTCTGTGTGTGTGTGTTTCCATGTGTGTGTGTGTCTGTATGTGTGTGGTGGGTCTGTGTGTATGTGTGTGGTGTGTCCATGTGTGTGTGTATGTGTGTGAGGTGTGTCTCTGTGTGCCCTGTGTGTGTGTGTGTGTGTGTGTGTGTGTCATGGAGGGAGTGGAGTGTGTGTGTGCTCTGTGTGTCTCTGTGTGCTCTGTGTGTGTGTGTTTCCGTGTGTGTGTGTGTGTGTGTGTGTGTGTGTGTGTGTGTGTGTGTGTGTGTGTGTCATGGAGGGAGTGGAGTGTGTGTGTGTGTGTGTGTGTGTGTGTGTGTGTGTGTCATGGAGGGAGTGGAGTGTGTGTGTGTGTGAGTGGGCATGTGAAAGATGAGACTCATCCATACAGTGGTGCGGGACACTGCCCACGGCAGCCAACGCCAGCGCCTCAGAAAGAAGAAAAAAGAGAGAGAGAAGGCAGGATAGGAGGATGTGGCCATCTGTGACGAGACTCACCACGGCCCGAGGAGGTGTGTGTGTGTGTGTGTGTATGTCGTCTGTGTGTGTATGTCGTCTGTGTGTGTGTCCGTGTCATGTGTGTGTGTGTATCGCTTGTATGTGTGTGTCGTGTGTGTTCTGTGTGTGTCATGTGTGTTGTGTGTGTCGTGTGTGTATGTGTGTGTGTGTGTGTGTGTGTGTGTGTCTGTGTGTGTGTGTGTGCAACAGCCCATAACTCAGACACACCCCAAGGGGCCTGAAAGAGAAATAGAGAGAGGAAAAGGGAAAAAGAGAGTGAAAGAGAGAGAGAGAGAGAAAGAGAGGGAAAGTGAGAGTCAAAGAAAGAGGGAATAGAGGAGAGAGGGACAGAAAGAGGAAAGAAAGATAATATAAGGGAAAAAAAGAAGAGTCTGGGAGTTGGAAGAACAAGGTAAGGATGACGATGGCCACCACCCACTACTGTTTTTGTCATGATAAAATATCAAACGTCAGTTTAGGTCAGTAACATTCAGTTCAATTTGATACATTTCTGTCTCTCTGATAGCAACAGTCACTGTCTCAAGGCTCTTCAGAGTGCCCGGAGCATGAAACACTTAGAGTGAGCATGGGGGGGTGGTCGAGAGCGGCAAACCTTTCGTTTTTATCAGGAGGAAACCTTGAGCAGAACCCAGCTAATAAAAAAGGGACCCATCTGCCCGACTGCCATGCAGGGAGGTAGACAAAAGCCAGGATGGAAGAGGAGGAGGAGGAGAGATGGTGGATGGAGGAAAAGAGTGGAAAAGAGATGCATGCATCCGGATGAAGCATGCATAGCCTACATGCATTAGGATGAAACTTTTTCAAGTATAAAGGTAGATAAGTACACTCAACAATATTCGTGGATAAATGTTAATGGATGAGACAGTGTTCAATTTTTTGGTTGTAGAAGAGCTTTTATCTGGGCTTGCCATCTGCTCACAAGGTCACTAGGATACGGAAAAGCAGAGCTTTGAAGAAAGACCCTCCGTCAAAGATGGCGTTACATTAGCTACGGGTAAATAGGCAGACATGCAGTATGAATCTCAAATGTGTTTAATCTGCCCACATTTTACATGACGTGATTTAGTTTTGTTGTACAGGCAACTGCACAAAGACAATAAAGGTGTTGGAATACTTGAATAAATACTTGATATTATGCTGTGGATCGTCTTGATATCTTCTGAGAAAACTTCACTTTGATCCACTTCTATCTCCTGGAGCTCATTATCGGCCCTACGTAGAGAGCTTGACAAAACAGACCCCCCAAACACCCATTAAAAAAGACCAGAATTGTTTTTTTAAGTGAAGCAAGCTGAAAATAGCAAGTGTAATTTTGCCCTGCGGTGGATAATAGCCTCGACTCTCCGTAAAAACAAAATGGTATCTGGCTCAATTTGTCCTCAGGGTGTTTGCTAAAATGCTAACATTTCACTGAACAAGCAGAGGAGGTGATCTTTTTCTTTGCCAATATTCCCGCTGCCAATTTCTTCCTTGCAGTTCCACATGACCACCAGCAGAGGGGAGTGATGATACACAGAAGAAGAAGTGTGGCTACTCGCTTTCTACTCACATCCTACACACATTCCTTCTTTAACAACAGGCTCTTATTTGTAGGCCTGAAACAAGGTAAAATGAGGAAAAATAAATATATATGCTCTTTGTATTCCTCCAAGCTACTCCATTCCCCTCTCTTTCTCTTCCCCACTCACCTGTTCTCTCTCTCTCTTTACCTCTTTCACTCAGTCTGTCTTTTCTGTTCGTCACTCTCATTCGGGATGCTGGCTAGTAATTCGTGTCTGTTCTCATTTGTGTGCCACTGCCTTTGTGTACAAACAGGACTTTATTAGTCATTAAGAGAGGGAGAGACTGGGAGAGAGATAGAGAGGTAGAGAGAGAGAGGAATAAAGCGAGAGAGAGGGAGGGGTGTTTGTGTGTATGTGTGTGTGTGTGTGTGTGAAACATCACTGGGAGGCACTGAAGCAGCTGCTGCGTTGAGCCAGTGAGATCATCACTGACACACAGCTGCCCTGACACACACACACACACACACACACGCACACGCACACACACACACACACACATAGCGCAGTGTGATCAAATTAAGGTGAAGTGCTACTATGTTTAAGGACATGGAGATGGATGACGCAGGCTCCTGAGTCATATTTCCTCTGAAACACACACACACACACACACATACACACACACATACATACATACATACATACATACATACATACATACATACATACACACACACACACACACACACGTACATATAATTACCAGCAGCATGCCATGTAAAATAATAGTCAATCCAGAATCACAACCCCACAGAGGAAAACCACACCTAACCTATACATTACTAGGCCTACTGTTTGCGTTTGACTCTGCAGTTACCCATAATTCTTAGCAGGAGTGCTATCCGTCGTCCTCCATCATGCTGTGGCCTCCCTCCTCCCTCCTCTGCTGAGACTGGTGCTTCTGCATCCAATGAGGCCCATCTCCTTTTAACACACACAGCCCCATGCTCCACACCGCTATACGTGCCTCACCCAACCCACTCAGCACAAAGACCAGTGTTGAATGAACTCCCACAGAGCTGATTTTAACACTATTGGGGGTTTATATAGCTCCACACTCTCCAGAGTAAAAAATAACACTTTGAAAATGGAAAAAAGAAAATAAGCCACACTCTGCACACCATTTAAATCCAAAAAATGTTACAATTACACTTTGGGAGTAGCCTTGAATTTTTAACTCTCCAACTTTTGCTGTGTATGGCTCTCTATCTACCACTAACAACATCACCAGTGTCTGTGAGCATGGCTAAATGGTGTATCGCTTCTACTCTCTTTTCTTCTACCTTTCTCTTTAATCCTTTCTTTCTCTCTGTGTCTTTTGCTATTTAGATGTGTATTCAACAGGCTCAGTCATGACGGTCACTGTTCAATGCAGGAAGCAAAACTGAATGTTCACATTTCTCATTCTAACTTTGTTTGTTTGCTTTATTCATTCTTACCTTCTTTCTGTTTTGTTCTTTCTTGATTTTAGTGTCTTTGTTTTCTTTCTTTCTTTCTATCTTATCAAATACATATTCAGAGGATATTCCTTGGGCACATCGATGAAAAAAACGTTACTCACCTTGTATGTACAGCTACATGTTCATATCATTGTTTGTATCACTCACTCACTCACTCACTCTCTCTTTCTTTCCCTCTCTCCAGGCCATTCTCATGCAAACAACACATCAAGTAGACACTCTCACATGTTTCATGGCTACGTGTGACTGGACCATGGCCAACTCACAAACAAGCTCCAGCAACACCTCTGTAAACACCTCATGTCAAGATGGATGACACATGTTCACACACACACGCACACGCACACACACACACACACACACACACACACACACACACACACACACACACACACACACACTTACACACTTTACACACACACTCATGCATGCTCTGTCTCTTTCTTACACACACACACGCACACACAGACACTCACACACACGAACATACACACACTCACACTTACACACATACACTCATGCATGCTCTCTCCCACACACACACACACACACACACACACACACACACACACACACACACAACATGTTCTGGCATGAAGGGGAGTATGTCAGCACTAAGAGATGTGTCACAATGCTCCAGTTGTTTTGACACCTTTGAAACACACACACACACACACACACACACACACACCTATATATTCAAACATACATGCAGTCACCATATTCAAAGGTGTATGTTTGTGCATTTCCTCCGTCACGGAGGTGACAAAGACACCCCCTGTTATGGAGCTTGATTAATTAACACATATTCAAAAGCAGTGACAGTGTAAAAAAGAAATCCATTTCCATAACTGAAGTTATTCACAGCTGTTGTTAGAGAGCGAGCGGAGTGTATTGTGTTCGTGCAGACCTCACCTCCACCCTGAAAGGAACGCGTTGTAATTATAAAGATGCCGTGAGATTGGTGGGTGAGATTTGTGCATTGAGGCTGAGGTGCGGTGAGGCAGGTAGATAATGAATTATACAGGTGTGCGTCGGAGAAATAAGCAAGAGCAACGAACGTGATTAAAAGTGAGTGAGTGAAGGAATGTGTCTTGCTTTTCACATCACACACACCCACGTATGCACATATGCATGCACGCACACACACACACTCACGCACACAAGCATGCACACACATACACACACACACATCTCTCTAATGCACACAAGTCCTATCCTTCCACTCACCCACACACACACACACATACACACACACAAACATATACACCGATTCCTTCCTCATCAGAGCTGTGGTGATCGGAAGCTGCCAAGTAGCTCTAGGACACGAGGTAATTAACTTATGCAAAGAAAGATGGAAGCTCACTCATGCGCCTCTCGCACTCTCTCTCTCTGTTTCTCACTTTCCTGCCCCCTTTCCCTCTGTCTCTCTCTTCCCCTTCTCTCTTTTTCTACCTCTATCCCACTCTTTTTCTCTCTTTCTTGCTCCCACTGTGTCTCTTTCCCTTTTTGCCTTGGCATGGCAAATCGACCAAGACTTTGCTCAGATACACACTGTCAGGTTCACCGGTTGGGCGTAAAAAAAACGAAGGGAGGGGTGGAAAGTATTTCAGTTGTTTGCTCCAAGCAAAGACAGCAGGGTATTTCTGTGTGTGTGTGGCCATGTGTGTGTATTTCTGTGTGTGTGTGTGTCCATTTGTGTGTATTTCTGTGTGTGTGTGTGTCCATGTGTGTGTATTTCTGTGTGTGTGTGTGTGTGTGTGTCCATGTGTGTGGTTGTGTGCGTGTGTGTGTCCATGTGTGTGGTTGTGTGTGTGTGTGTGGGTGGGTGTGGTACATGGGTGGAAGGGAAGGCTCTCTTTCATCACACTTGGGCCTCCAGGCATTGGCCTCAGCCCCCGCGGCTCCATGAACGCTGTTTCACCAGTTTATCCATAGCATAAGCAGGGCGCCCATGCTCTGGCAGCCATTTTGACAGAGAGAGAGAGAGAGAAAGAGAGAGACAGAGTGTGAGATGGAGAGAGAAAGAGCGAGACAGAGTGAGAGATAGAGAGAGAAAGAGCGAGACAGAGTGAGAGAGAGAGTGAGTGAAGGATAGAAAGAGAGAGAAAGAGAGAGACCGAGAGAGAGAAAAAGAGAGACAGAGTGAGAGAGAGAGAAAGAGAGAGAGAGGGAGAGGATCTGGAAGAGGCAGCAGTGGAGGGAGAGGGAGAAGGAGAAGAAGAGAAGGAAGGAAGGAAGGAAGGAAGGAAGAACCCAGAAGTGGGTCAGGGACAGTTCGGAGGGCCGCAAATGCGGATGGGATTCCGATGGGTTCTCATGGACAATCCTCCCGCTGCTCCCAAACATGAGAAGCGTGCCTCATTGCCATGCGAAATCACAACGCTGGCACAGTATGAGGTGGTCCTGCAGAGATAACGCACACTCAGTCATGCTTAATGTGTTATATAAGTACCAGGACGACACAGGACTGAGTGCCCCCTCCCACACACACACACACACACACACACACACACACACACTGTAAACACTGTATACAAAACAAGTCCAGGAATAAATGACTTAAGGTGCTTCAGCACAGATTGAAAATGTAATGATAGGCACACAAGACTCTCACAACACCTTGTCAGCTTTTAGCATTAGCATAGTCTAATTAACTTCTGAGTGAGGATCATTCAATCCAGCCTTGGATAGCTGCCTTTATAGGTTGATTTTATGTTTATTTTTTTGTAAATACTATTGCTATTTTTTATTATTTCTTTTCTATACTATTTAGTAGCATGTCTACTACATAACAATATTTGATATTGTTTTACAAACCAACAAACAAGAAAACTGTGAAAATGTGGGCACATTTCCTTTGTGTATGTGTGTGTTTCCCTTCAGCCTTCAGCTTACTCTGTATAGATGCAGTGGTGTGTTAGTGTTTTACTGGTGTGGTGTATTACTCCTGTCACACACACACACACACACACACACACACAAACATTTTGCACATAAAAATGAGATGTTACTCACATCCAGAGAACCAAGCCACTGGATGTAGACCCTGTTGTCATTTTCACTCTGTTGTCATTGTGGTCCCCTCTCTCTCCAGCTCTCTGACAACCAGAATGTGACACTTGCTCCTGTCCCCTATCTCCCCAGACCGCAACCAGTATCACCACAGCCTGGAAGAGGAGCTGGGACAAGGGGACACAAAATACCCTGATGGAGCAGACCTTAGCATCTCTGTGGGTACTGTCACTGGCCATCATGTCATGACCACCCAGCTCCTTCCCTCCCCAGTACACACACACACACACACACACACACACACACACACACACACACCAACACAAAAAGTACTCCCATCACGTCTCAAATCCATGACAGCTTCACCCCCACCCCAATGGACATCATGTCTTGACCACCCAGCTTCTACCAACCCCCCCATAGCCCCCTAAACACTCACTTCAATACCTCTCTTATCCACCACAGCTTGCTTCCTCCCACTCTTTGGGATTGTGTGAGACCACAGCCTGGTGTGTGTGTGTGTGTATGTGTGTGTGTGTGTGTGTGTGTGTGTGTATATGTGTGTGTGTGTGTGTGTGTGGGAGTGTGTTGTTGCATGTGTATAACTGCCGAGGAGAGCGCGAGGGAGAGGGCCTGGAGGTTTATTTTCCCAGTTAGACCTTTGAGATGCCATTCCTCCACCTTATTTCATGTCACACTTATCAGATAATTTCATTCTGGCCACCTTACACTATGTGTTTTCATTTGCCCAGCGTTGACCGGCGGCCTTAGCAAAGTGATTGCCTTTCTCTTCAAGTGCAGCTTGGGAGGGAGTGCTAAAAATCTCTCATTTAAGGCGTATAGAGTATACTGGCGATGCAGAGGCTACGTGTGCCCTGAGTACCAACAACTGTATTTTTCCAGAAGTACGAAAGGAGGAGGCCTGGGGGTTGATTGGAGTTCAAGTGAAATATCGGCGTTCTCCATTTACAGATAGTCTTGATTAGGGTTTATGGATTGCTGTTGTCACTCTTCACTATTTTGGGTCCCTGAAGGTCTGGGGGACTCTTACTGCCTCTTGTTGTTGTTAACAGGAAGTGTTGGCTGTTCGTGACGTGTTGCCCCGGTTACCTGAGCTTGAGTTCACACAGGCTCTCAGAGCAGTGGGTGGCTTGAGTGACGGGTCAAGGACGTTACGTTTTTGCTCCTAGTGGGTTTTTTTTTGTCGTTGACGCCTGTCTGTTGCCCTTCGTGGGGTGTAACCTTTTCCTTTGCGAAAGATGGGCGTGGTGGAACGCTGGCAGCTTTCGAAGGGGCCCGCAGGCTGAAACAGACCGCGTGAACCGGCCACCCGGGGTTCGCGCGGGCTCATGTTTAGACTCCCATGCTGCTTTGCAATCTGAGCAGGATTTCTGCATGACCTCACACGTTGACATGGCTTCTTCGAGGACAGCAGTTTTGTCTTCTCCTTCGTTCCCTCGTTCCCTCTCTCCCTCTCTCCTTGTCCCTTGCTGTTACGCGTCCTCTCCGATGTCTGGGTCCTGCTTTTACCGGGGAAAAAATAGGTTGTCAAAATAGGTTGCCACACACAAGGTATTCACAGTTTTGTGATGACACACAGGTTGACAAAAAACAGACAATGAGGCTTTACAGTAATACACTTCCTAGTTACACTTCATTTTAATGTCCTTTTTACATCAATTAGGTACAGTGTAACAAAGTGTGTAACAAAAAATGTGACATTATGTACTTACACTGTAGCCTGGTAAACCAGTCCCTCGTACTACACTTCATTTCGTACAGAGGATCTGGCTGTGCTGCATTGAGAAACGTTTGCTTCCTGGAGGTGTAGACTCTGTTGAAGTTTAGAACGCCTGGATCTGCCTTTACCAAATCGGTAACATCTGATCGTGATGTATGCTATAAGCCTGCCTACACTACAATTCAAATGTAGTACACAAAGTCGACGTCATTGCTCATGAACACTACCTCTGTTTGCTGATTGGTCCGGTAAACATTCTACAGGATTTAACAATTTCAGTGGAAGAAAACCACTGTGGGGAGAAAATAATTAATAAATAATTAATAATTTAGCGGAAGTGTGTAGGCAGGCTTATAGCCAGGCTATTTACACTATACCATAGAGTTAGGGTTAGGGTTAGTGTTATGTATGTACAGTGTAAGTACATAATAATTAATTAATTCTCACTTCCTACACAAATTTTCACATAAACCAAAATCAAAACATATATAAATATATAAAGAATAATAATAATCACATAACACGAGGGCAAAGCTGATGGCCTAAGGAGAAGATTAAAGCGGATCATTAAATAAGGGCCTAAAAGCACTGCATTGACTCTTTTTCCTGAAAACGAATTTAAAAGTGCCTTCGCTGAGGTGAAACCACAGCCTTTCCTTGACACCATTACATGAATTAATGACCAGCAGAGCCAGCCCATGGAAAATACTGACCACAGTACAATCACAATTGGAGCAAATTAAAAAATGGCAGCGAGAGGGGGTGTGATATCTCCACCAGCAGTGGCGGTGCACAAAGGCCTTCCCCCTGCCGATGAATTGTTAATTCATAGCCTTAAATATTATTTCTTTGCCTCTGGGCTGACTTTTAAATTGGTCTTTTTTAAAACCTTCAAAACCATTGGCCGCCTAGTTGCCTTAAAAGGCTTTTGAGTCTGACACAATGAATATTTCACCTTTTCTCTTCTTCCTCTCTGGGCTCAGAGAGAGAGAGAGAGAGAGAGAGCGAGAGAGAGCGAGAGAGAGAGAGAGAGAGAGAGAGAGAGAAGGAGAGAAAAGTTAAAGTTTGATTTGTACTTACTTCCTGAGTCTTTTCTCCTGTTTCTGTAATGCTTTTCCCACACACCCAACTGACGCCTCAACCACCCATCCTGAACACTCGTGTCTGTGATACACCCATTGATTTTTCCTTGTGTTGCCTTTTATTTTTTTTAAATGCTCACTACAAAGTGGCGGGTGGAGGCATGCATCTTAAAGCCTAAGAGGTGCTCTCTATACCCGTGTCTCCTCTCAAATAATGTCGGAGAAAGCTGCGCTATTCCCTAAAAACCCAGCACAATCCACAGTGAAGCTTCAGTGACTCAAACCAACCTGCCGTTCAAATTTTGTCGACTCCCCCCCCCCCCCCCCCGCCCTTGCTCTTTCCCAACAACCACCAAAACCACCCATGAGACTGCCCCGTCAACGCAGTCCCCCCCCCCCCCACACACACACATCACACGCATACTCACATGTGCACACGCGCATACACACATGCACACACATATGCACACACATCCAAGACTTGTTTATCAAAGTCTGTCGACACTTCCCACCTGTACAGCACTGTGTGGTGCTCAGCCACAGGTGATTTCCTTAAAGTGTTGAGAGCGAATGGCTGTGTCAGAAAGACATCAGCTAGCCATGAATGTACCCTGGCAGGTAGCGCTGTCTCTCTAATCCCCCCTCCGCACATGTTTTGTCAAAAGTTTTTGCTTTTCTACCTGTGTTGGAAGGAAGGAAGAAAAAAAAACTGCGTCAGTTAGCTCAAAGGAATCCTTCTAGAAGCTTCCCTCAGTGGGTAGCGGAAGAACATGTGACCTCATGTTAGCATGCACCGCGGGACTAAAGTGAACAAAACAGAGAGATATTTTAATGTTTTTTTTCCCCACCGCCTCCACCACCCTGCTTCACCACTTCCTCACTTTAGCTACATCCATACAGCAAAACATTTTTCTCGTCTTAGTTGCCGAGCGAGCTGTCTCGTGGAATCACAGGCTAATGAAAAGAGTGGTGACATACATTAAAGTGAAAAGTTTTCTCTGGTACTTTTAACAACTTCCTGGAAGCTGTGTTTGGGGAAACTGAGTGGCAGTTAGGGGGGGGGGCGGGGGGTTGCAGGGGTTGCAGGGTGGCATTTAAGTTTCCCTCTGCAATTTTATAGACTTGTTGCTAAATGACTCACAGATGACTTCTGTTTCGTCTACCTCACGAAAGCAGTTCCTTGGACATCCACTACATAAAAAACAGACATAGTTGTCTTAAATGATATGGAAGATGGAAAAACGGATGTGAACTAATACATTTTTGTTTGTATCTGAAGTATCGCCATTTTTTGCCATGTTTTAGGCATTATACACCAAAATTTCTTGGGCCAGTTGGTTACAATCTCTCTTGGGTACTTTAAGCCAAGCTTTGGGTGCCCGGCCATACATTATGGAAGCCTACTGCATACTCATTCTTACTGCCATTGTCTTTTCTGCAAGAAGAAAATGTATATCTTTATTTTTTGAAATATTAATCTAATACACTGTGAACTCGTTTTTTACAATCTCATTGTAGAGATTGGTCACTTTTATTTCACAGTGCAACACAATAAACATTTATACTAGATTAGCCTTAATCACTTTCCTCTGTGCTTTAATCTTGCTCTTTGGTAACAGGGGTTTTGAGAGAGCGCATCACAATAGCTAGAGGTCACCCTAATAGCCATAAAATGGAACAGCGCTACATCCTCACTATTTTAAAATTATAGATGTGCTTTAACATGTATTTGGCCCAGAAGCAATACTTTAGTTGATACAAAACGTATTGTTTTTTAGAATTAATGATTGCTGAAATGTGTAATTAAACATGCATCCCACTGCAAGGTAATGGAGTTATGCATATCAAACAAACACACACGTCAGTAATTACCTTGATGAAATGACATGATTGATTGTCATTACATTAATATTCATGTAATTTTTGAAAACCTTTTATCTGAGCTTATAAAATCTTTGTAGGAAAAAATACTATGTAGCTCAAGCATTTTTTGGTGATTGGTCAATATCACCTAAAGTTAAGTCTCTGTCTCCCTTTATCCTCTCTGTCTCTCTCTTTCTGTCTCTCTCTGTCTCTCTCTCTCTCTCTCTCTCTCTCTCTCTCTCTCTCTCTCTCTCTCTCTGAGCCCAGAGAGGAAGAAGAGAAAAGGTGAAATATTCATTGTGTCAGCCTCAGAAGTCTTTTAAGGAAACTAGGCGGTGTTAGATCACCCTAAAGGCTAATAAAAAGATACATAAACTTAATACAACTGAATGACCATTACAGCAGAACAATTGACATGGCATGGTAAAAAGTCAACCTGAATATATAAAATGTTACGTTTCCAAATTAAAAAACAATGTTCATTGGGTGAACGCAGATGTTGAAGTGGGATTTGACTAACTTGCAGTGGATTCAATTCTGTGCTCACATCACAGAGTTTTTAGTGATACTGATGCAGTTATTATTGAATCACAGGATCTGTGTGTCGGACCACGGATGAAGCCTGTCATTGACTTACATTGGTGCCAGTTCCGTGGTCCGACAGTCACAGAATTTTCAACGATTCCGTGATGCCACCACAGATTTTTGAGTTACGGGTCATTTCACGGAATTCTGTGAGACCAGGTTGGCGTGTGACTGTGTCTGTGTATGTGTCTGTGTTTTATTTAACAACTTGTGTCTCCTCAGTCAACACAGCAGCTGTGTCCTCACATCCCACCCACCTCTGTCTGCACCTCTGCAGCCCCAGTGGTGGCACTTCCTTTGCCTTTATCTGATGTTATTAATTGACATTGAGTGTCTGACGCCGCCTCCGCTGCCTGCACGCTGGGCCACATATGCTGCCGCTGTCGGCCCCGGCGGGAGATGGGGGGTGCGTCCCCTGCTCTAGCGGCGATAAGCCTCGGCATGCTGGGTAGGCACTGGCGGTTTGGAGGTGGTGGAGGTGGTGGTGGTGGTGGAGGTGGCAGGGAAGGGTGACACACCCAGCGGCGGGGAAGCAGTGGCCTGCGGTGACCAGTCTATGGGGGAGGTCTTTGCTAAAGATGGTGACACCAGGCCAAACGTCAGGGTGAGGCCGGACACATCCTTGTCCTTCCTGTGGAGATGCCTGTTGTTATTTGTTATGACTGCTCCACTGACAAATAGATGGATTAGAGAGAGAGAGAGGGAATAAAAAAGAGAGAGAGAGAGAGAGAGAGTGTAACGGTGCGGTAGCCCGTTACCGTTTTACACCACAGTTTATCACTAAAATACGACACGACACGCGTTTTAAACACAGCCTTTTATTTTTCTTTTACCACACGTGAGCATGCAGCTGGCAGTCACGGAAGAACAGCATCTGCAACACAACGAATACACACCGTCAATAAAACTGTTCTTACCGTCAGGAGTTGCCAACTGAGCTAAGAACTTTGGACATGGCTAACATTTTTCACTTGGCAAACAATAGCAAACAAACCGGACAAGTGAGCTAAACAGCATGGCTTACCTTGGAGGTGTTCGTTGACTTCCTGACTTGACCAAAAGACCCGACGGTAGCTCCCGAGGGACAATTATACTTTGCGTGTTGCACCAGTGTGTGGGGAAAGAGGGGTGTTTGTGTGTCGGTGTATTTTATAACTGTTTGTGATGTATGTGGTGTATGTATTTTTAAACCAGACTATTTATTATCTTTATATATAGTATTTATATATATTTTTGTACTGGTTTTTAGCGTTTTAACCTTGATTGATTTTGCACATGATATGGTTTTACCCGTGGGCTAGAAAACCCAGGGGAAAGCCCCATGCAGTCAGAGTTGGTTGAGGTGAGCTACGGAACACTTGTTAAGAACCAGAGTAATAGCGCAAAGTTTTGGCAAGTATTTCTATTATTGAATTTCATTTGTTATCTTTTGAAAAAATCTTTGTTTAGTTTGAATAGTTACTTTTGATTGATTATTTCGTTTGGAGTTTTTTCTTTTTTTTTTCTCTGGACGACGCTTTTCCTGTTTTGAGAAGGAAAATAAAAACACAGTTTCTGGCTTGGGAACATCGACTCCCTGTTCTGCCTTCCAGGCCGTGAGGTTAGCCCGGCAACATTTGGTGTCAGAAGTACTCGCGACATTTGGTGTCAGAAGTACTCGCGACATTTGCTGTCAGAAGTACTTGGCGACATTTGCTGTCAGCAGCACTTGGAAACGCTTCCAGAGAGGGCAGCGGAGAAGATGCCACCCAAGACCAGGACTGGTAGGGAGGCCCAACCCCATGAGCAGGGGGATGATGCTACAACACCAGCAGAGTCTCCAGCTCCAGCAGACGGAGCTGTGTCGGAGTTGACCAACCTGGTGAAGACCTTGTTGCAAGCTCAAGCATCCCGTGATGAGAAATGGGAGAGAATGGCGCAGTCACAGGACCAGCGATGGAAGAACGTGGTGCACCAATTCAACCTGCTTCAAGGCCACGTGGAGGAGCTTCGAGAGGGCAGTGAGGGTTCCAGATCCACAACACCCCAACCTCCAGCAGCAGTGGAGGCACAACCCCAGCTGACCTTCAAGGAGCCCAAGCTCCATCCACTCACCAAAGAGGACGACATCGAACACTTTCTGGCCACCTTTGAGCGTGTTGCAACTACCTGCAGATGGTCAGACTCTACATGGGCCATCAGGCTGGTGCCATTGCTGACTGGGAAGGCACGGAGTGCTTTTGTAGCAATGGACAGGCGGGAGACGGAGGACTACGGCAAGGTAAAGGAGGCCATCCTGAAAAAGTATAACATCAACGCTGATACCTACCGTATGAGATTCCGTTCAGCTGTCATCATGCCGGATGAGACCCCCAAAGAGTTGTATGTGCGGCTGAAAGAGCTGTTCATGAAATGGGTGAGGCCTGAAGAGCACTCGCTGGAAGACATTTGTGAGCTCATGGTTCTTGAGCAGTTTATGGACATGCTGAACCCAGACATGGCAGTGTGGATACGGGAACATGACCCTAAGTCTGCTGAGGAAGCAGCCAGGCTGGCAGACGTTTTCCAGGCAGCTCGGCAGGGAACCAGGGGGCCAAGCGCCAACAGATGGACTGCACGTAAGTCTGATGGGGGTGGTGAGAGTCGTGGTCAGTACCATCATAGACCTAGCTTTAACCGCTACCCAGATAGACACAGGCAGGAGGTCAGGTGCACGTATTGTGGGAAACTGGGTCACACAAAGCCTAACTGTCAGGCTAGGAGCACGCACAACACCACAGTCTGCTACACACCTAGACCACACACACCAGGCATCCAACACTCACCGAAAGCAGAACAGCTGGTCCAGGTGCTGGTGAATGGCGAGTCAGCAATGGCCCTAGTGGACACAGGTAGTACACAGACCTTAGTACATGAAAGCCTTGTCCCTGGAGAGCAGGCTAGTGGACAGCCAGCAGTAAAGGTGTGTTGTGTGCATGGAGATGTGAAGAGTTACCGCACAGCTGAGGTGTTCCTGACTGTTAGTGGCCAGACATTTTTCATGCCCGTAGCCATAGCTGCTAAGCTACCATATAAAGTAGTTTTGGGTCATGATCTCCCCATCCTATGGGACCTCATTCCCAAGGTAGAGCACTGCAATGCCGTTACGAGGGCACAGAGTGCTAAAGAGATGCCTTTTGCAGACGCAGAGCTGGACGTGGCAAGCCGTAAGCCGGAGAGACCGCATCTGTCACGACAGCAGAAGCGTAGGCAGAAGGTAACTAACATGATTGAACAGGCAGAGCCAGAGGTATGGCCATATCCTGAGTTGCATTCAGAGTTAGCCATACCCACAAACATTGCTGAGATACAGAGACAGGACGAGACCCTGGAACCATGGTTTAACCGAGCAGCTGAGTTTGGTAAACCAGGTAGCCTTTTGAAAGAGGACCAGTATGTAGTGAAAAATGGTATATTGTACCAGTTAAAAGGACAGCAGGAGACATTGGTTGTGCCAAAGCAATTGAGGCAAAGGGTAATGACTTTAGCCCACTCCATCCCCTGGTCAGGCCATCTGGGAAAATACAAGACTCTGGCTAGAGTAGGTAGCCGTTTCAGTTGGCCCAATATGTACACAGACATGGCTGATTTTGTGCGCACATGCCCAGAGTGTCAGCTCACCGCATGCAAGGCAGTCCCACGAGCACCATTACATCCACTCCCAATCATAGACATACCATTCACACGCATTGGCATGGACATTGTGGGGCCTCTAGAGAGGAGCAAGAGGGGTAACCGGTACATCCTAGTTATTTGTGATTATGCCACCAGATATCCTGAGGCATTTCCCCTGAAGAGCATTAAGGCTAGGCAGGTGGCCAACTGCTTAGTACAGCTGTTTACTCGGGTGGGGGTGCCAAGGGAGATAGTCACGGACCAGGGTACCAACTTCCTGTCAGTACTCCTCAAACAGGTTTATAGTCTGTTAGGGGTTAAAGCCATCAAGACCACGCCTTATCACCCCCAGACAGATGGTTTGGTGGAGCGTTTCAACCGCACGCTGAAGACCATGCTACGCCGCTTTGTGTCCCAGACAGGGACTGACTGGGATGAATGGCTGCCATATCTCTTGTTTGCCTACAGAGAAGTTCCACAGGCCTCCACTGGTTTCTCACCATTCGAACTTTTGTATGGTCGGCAAGTGAGGGGGCCATTGGACCTTCTGAAGGAGATGTGGGAGGAGCCAAAAGTGGAGCAGCAGAGCGTGGCAGCATATGTATTGCAGATGAGGCAGAGGCTGGAGGAGATGTCTGAGCTAGCGCATCAAAACATGGAGCTGGCGCAGAAAAAGCAGAAAACCTGGTACGACCAGAAAGCCAGGGGGAGAACATTTGAGCCGGGACAGAAGGTGCTGTTGTTGCTGCCCACTGACGAGAGCAAGCTGTTGGCTAAGTGGCATGGGCCATACCACATAATCAGGAAGGTGGGAGATGTCACATATGAGGTCTCTATGCCTGAGCGTGGCAAAAAGAAGCAGACCTTCCACGTGAACCTCCTGAAGGAGTACCACGAGAGAGACCAGGTGGAGACACAGCTGTTTGTCCGGGCTGTGGCTGAAGAGGAGGAGCCTGATGAGCAGTTCTTTCCTGTTGAGCCGAATACTGGAAAGGTGGACCTGTCACATCTGGAAGACCACCAGCAGGACCAGATGAGGGCGCTGCTGGATCCAGACTTATTTCAGGAGAGGCCAGGACGAACAACACTTGTGGCACATGACATCATTTTGAAGCCTGATTCAGTTCCCCAGAGGAGGAGCTATCGGGTGCCAGAACGCCTGCTCCCAGCACTGAAGGAGGAGCTGGAGGTGATGCTGTCACTTGGCGTCATTGAGCCGTCTTGCAGTGACTGGTGCAGCCCCGTGGTACTTGTTCCAAAGAAGGATGGCAGCATCAGGTTCTGCATTGACTTTCGGCAGGTCAACGCGTTGAGCAAGGTGGACCCTTACCCAATGCCCCGGATAGATGACCTGGTAGAACGCCTGGGCAAGGCAAGGTACATCACCACCATTGATCTGTCCAGAGGGTATTGGCAGGTGCCACTGAGTGCACGAGCGAAGGAGATCACAGCGTTTCGTACCCCGTTTGGACTGTACCATTTTAATATGATGCCGTTTGGACTGCAGGGAGCCCCAGCCACATTTCAAAGGCTCATGGACAGAGTTTTAAGAGGAGCCAATGAGTTTGCAGCTGCCTACTTAGATGACGTCTGCATCTGGAGTAACACCTGGGAGGAGCATTGCAGTCACCTCACAGAGGTATTGGACCGCATCCGGGAAGCAGGCCTCACCATCAACCCCAGCAAGTGTGCCCTAGCGAAGAAGGAGGTCCACTACCTGGGCTATGTCATCGGAGGTGGGGTCATACGCCCGCAGGTGGAGAAGGTCGATGCCATCCAGAGCTGTACGCCGCCAACTACAAAAAGAAAGGTGAGAGCTTTTTTGGGTTTGGTTGGATGGTACCGACGATTTATTCCTAACTTCTCTGAACGTTCCTCTCCCCTTACTGAGCTCACCCGAGCTACAGCGCCGAACCGAGTGGTCTGGACGGAGCAGTGTGAGGCGGCTTTCCAGGACCTGAAGGGGGCGGTCTGTAGTGACTCTGTTTTGCTGAGCCCAGACTTCAATAAGCCGTTTGTAGTCCAGACGGATGCATCTGGAGTGGGCCTGGGTGCAGTCCTGCTGCAGGAGGTGGACGGACAGCGCAGACCGGTGGCGTTCATCAGCCGGAAGCTGTTTGACCGAGAGAGGCGGTATGCTGCGGTCGAGTTGGAGGCCTTAGCCATCAAATGGGCCCTTGACTCCCTCCGCTACTATCTCCTGGGCAGGCCTTTCAAGCTGGAGACGGACCACCGAGCACTCCAGTGGCTGGAGAAGATGCGGGACACCAACTCCCGTGTTACCAGGTGGTACCTCTCTCTCCAGCCCTACAACTTTAAAGTGGAGTATCGCCCTGGTGCTTCAAACAGGGTGGCTGACTTCCTGTCCCGCATCCCGGAGGATGAGGGGTAGAGTACCCTTGTCAACCCTGCGTGAAGGGTTACCCTTTTTCCTGGGACGACAGGTGTCGTCTGCAGAGGAGGGGGGAAGTGTAACGGTGCGGTAGCCCGTTACCGTTTTACACCACAGTTTATCACTAAAATACGACACGACACGCGTTTTAAACACAGCCTTTTATTTTTCTTTTACCACACGTGAGCATGCAGCTGGCAGTCACGGAAGAACAGCATCTGCAACACAACGAATACACACCGTCAATAAAACTGTTCTTACCGTCAGGAGTTGCCAACTGAGCTAAGAACTTTGGACATGGCTAACATTTTTCACTTGGCAAACAATAGCAAACAAACCGGACAAGTGAGCTAAACAGCATGGCTTACCTTGGAGGTGTTCGTTGACTTCCTGACTTGACCAAAAGACCCGACGGTAGCTCCCGAGGGACAATTATACTTTGCGTGTTGCACCAGTGTGTGGGGAAAGAGGGGTGTTTGTGTGTCGGTGTATTTTATAACTGTTTGTGATGTATGTGGTGTATGTATTTTTAAACCAGACTATTTATTATCTTTATATATAGTATTTATATATATTTTTGTACTGGTTTTTAGCGTTTTAACCTTGATTGATTTTGCACATGATATGGTTTTACCCGTGGGCTAGAAAACCCAGGGGAAAGCCCCATGCAGTCAGAGTTGGTTGAGGTGAGCTACGGAACACTTGTTAAGAACCAGAGTAATAGCGCAAAGTTTTGGCAAGTATTTCTATTATTGAATTTCATTTGTTATCTTTTGAAAAAATCTTTGTTTAGTTTGAATAGTTACTTTTGATTGATTATTTCGTTTGGAGTTTTTTCTTTTTTTTTTCTCTGGACGACGCTTTTCCTGTTTTGAGAAGGAAAATAAAAACACAGTTTCTGGCTTGGGAACATCGACTCCCTGTTCTGCCTTCCAGGCCGTGAGGTTAGCCCGGCAACAGAGAGAAAGGAAGAAAGAAAGAGACAGACACACAATACTATGAACACAATGCTGTGAACAGTATTACATGTAGTAGAATGCCAAAGTTTTACTATATTTATCATCCGACAGCCTGTGTATATAGCATATATTAGTCGTTCAAAGGCACACACATACATTATTATTAGAAAAAAAATCATTTTAGCTTCCTTTTTTGGTATCAAACCTTACACAACAGGGTGTTCTATTTCCAGTCCACCTTTCACCTTATTTACCAAATATTCCCCTTGTCTCCTCTCCTCTCCTCTCCTCTGCTCTCCACTCCTCTCCTCTCCTCTCCTCTCTTCTCTTCTCTCGCCTTAGTGAGTACAGACCGTGTCAGGCCAAGAGAAAATGGGGGGTGCCAGATCATCCAGGCAGAGTCTTTTCCCCTTCTCCAACTTCTCTTTTACTTTTCACTGATGTGCCTGAGACAGACACTGTGTCTACAGAAATGAGTGGAGAGGAGAGGAGGGAAGAGAAAAAAACATGAAAGACCAAAAAAGAAAAAAAAAAGAGACAAAACAAAACAACAACAACAACAACAACAGAAATAACCGAATAAAGCTTCTGACAGGCCTGTTATGATCCGCCTTGCTATCCCTGTCCCGAGGGTGTGCAGTGAGTGTTTGTGTGTGTGTGTGTGTGTCTGTGTGTGGTTTTGTCTGTGTATGCTTGTGGGGTCGGCGGCCAGTCAGATTTAGTCACGCTGGACAGAGGGGAAAAGAGAGACGAGTGAGGAGTGAGACTGCGGGAGAGAGATGGCGAAAGGGGGGGGGGGGGGGGGGGGGGTGCGGCCTCCAGCTGGGGAGATATTGACCTCTGGCTCGCTGGATGGGTCCAATTATCAGTGCGTGAAAGCGGCAGCATCTCACCAACTGATCTGCCTGATCTTCCTGGGGGGTCCTGGGGGGTTGGTGGTGGGGGGTGGGGGGGTTGTTATAGATGGCGCTTGGTTGTGGGGCTGGGGAGAGAGAGAGAGCTTTGGGAGGGGGCTAATATAATGTGATATGATGTGAACCTAGCACGTGCCAGGGTCCTTCCCGCAGTCAACTTTAAGCTCAGGCATACAAGAGGACACCTAAGGGCTTTTAAGGTTCATTTTATGAAGGTCTGTTTTTTTCCTCTTAGGTTGTATCCCACCATTTTGCTTTTCACCGCTAAATAGGATGATAGGGAGATGGTCTGTACGGAATCAGTATTTTCACAAATCAGCCGAAAATTGGTTAAAATGGGGCTTGTTTGCACTACAATTGTGAGAGCAAAGCCCAGACACACACACACACACACACGCACACACGCACACACACACACACACACACACACAAACACACACATACACACACACACACACACACACACGCAGCCATAATGAAATGCACGATGAGAGTCTGCCTGGAACATGAGATGTAACATGGTGTCTCTCAAGATCCTTTCATGATGTGCAGCGCTTTGCCACAACAAAATTAGGGGAATTATTTTTTTGAATCACAAACACAAATTGCCTCAGAAAAAAAAAAATCTCTTTTTCTCCTTCCCCACTGATTACTGGCTTACAGGTGGCAAAGCTTTTTTTTTCTTCTTTTCTTTCTTTTCCTTTTTTTTCTGTTGCTGTTGCCATGGCGTAGTGATTTTTTCCCTTGCCTTCCTCAGGGACTCCACATGCCAATATTAATTAACACTTAAGAATTATCATGTAATGAGGAAAAGGGATAATCAATTCACATTAAAATAAAACACCACTTATTTAATGCAGTTCAAGCAATTAGCTTTTGTGTTCAACATGGAAAAAAAAAGTGAATAATATCAGAACGAAAAACAGCATGCTCGACTGAAGCGCTGTAGCCAATATAGGTGGCCATCTTGCCATTTGACATTTTTCACCTGTGGGGACATTTGGGCCAATCAGTTGTGTAGGACAGCCTGTCCTCCGTAATTGGGCATTAAAGATATAAAAATGGTGTGTGTCATCTTCTGGACATTGAGTTTGCTCCATACCCTCTCTCGCTCCAGTCCTCCATTAGCTCTCGACTGTGCCTCGTGCTCGGTGCTCTGATTACTTTTTAAACTGGTGGACTCGTACTGAATTTCTAGCTATCTTGTTGAGTTTCGTCATCTCCATTAGAGTTCGCTTTTTCTCTGCCGCTCGCTCTGTCTCTTCAGACCTGTTCCACCTTTCTCTGCTGGCAGCTTTGAGTCACTTTCTGCTCACTAGCCACAATTAAATTACTTCAGCATGGGCGGGAAGATGGAAGTTGTGGCGACTCGCGCAAAAAGAAAAAAAAAAAGCCCATGTGCCTGCATGTTGCCTGAGCAAGGGAAAGGCAAAAAAAAAGCGAAAAAAAGCGAAAAAGCCAGCAACTTACTGCTCGGCAATCATTTTTTTTCTGGACCAAAAAAAGCTCCCACCACCCATTACCCACCACCCCATTCACTGCCATTATAACCGCATCCACCAGAGCGGCAATCAAAATGGTGGAAGGGTTGCTGCTGCACAGTTCGACGACCGACTGCTTGAAATTGCCTGTTAGGGGCAAGGCGTGACACGACCGGCAGCAATTGCCCATATGAGTGCGGCTGTACTTGCAAAGGGTTGACCACATACATCTGCTTGTAAGTGGGTATGGGTGGGGGTGCTGGTGGGGGGTGGGGTGGGTGTTGGATGGACGTTAGATGAGCCTGCTCCTACGTGTAGCTCTATCAGTATTAAGCTCAACTCCAGCTATGTCTAACCCAGTCCTGCTGATTAACTATCTGGTACAGTGTATCTGGTGGCAAACATCCTGTGACGTGTAATATGTGGTCTCCCACGCACACATATTGGGAAAGTGATGAAAGTCTAAATCACAGCTACACAGGCCACTTGACCTACGGCGAAGCCCCAGTTGGACTGGGCCAGATCTGGGCCAAGCCCGTGGTGCAGAGGGTGCAATTCTCGAACACAGCTACAGCTGGACTGAACTCTCCTCACCCTTACGCTGCTGGACTTAACTTTTCCTTGGCTGTGGTGGCTGGAACGGCGTGACTGATATCCCAGCAAAAGGGTGTTCCACTGGGCTTAGTCTAGTGTGTCTATGTGTGTGTGTGTGTGTGTGTGTGGTTGTGTGTTTGTGTGTGTGAGCATCACAAGCACACACACGTACTGTACACACGCACTTACACACTGACTGGCGCTGGCTGTCCTTGCCCACTGGCATGAAACGCTCGTCCGTGGGAGGAGACGGAGGAGGAAGGAGGAGTTTTTTTTGGTGTGGGGGTAACGTGGCTCTGATCCCCCCCACTCTTAATTCCCCCGTCCTATCCAGGCCCCGGTTTTTATTTTTATACCGCACACTTTTAAGAGACGAGCGCAGGGGGAGCCAACAGATGTCATTATTTCAGTGAAGTGAAGTGGTTTCTAATAACAGTCATCTTTAAGGATAATTCCACGCTCTTAGCGATGGCACAAATTAAAAGAAAGAAGCGAAAGGGTCAAAGTGGTCGTCGATGATTATCCTCCCATTCTGCCACAGACCAATTCCCGTTAGCTGTCTTTTTTCTTTTTACTTTATTTCTCTCTCTATCTCTCTCTCTCTCTCCCTCTCTCTTTTTCTCTCTCTCTCTCTGTCTCTCCCTCTCTCTCTCTCTTTCTTTCTCTCTCTGTCTGTCTGTCTCTCTCTCTCTCTCTCTCTCTCTCTCTCCCGTGCGCTCGATCGCTCTATCTCTTTTTTTTTTGAGGAATCTCAACTTTCCACCAATGAGCAGCTGGCTGTCATGTCTGTTTCAGTGGGGGATACACTCTAATTGGACTCTTCAGAGCACCTCACTCCCCTGTGTCTCCCAGGTTTTGACACAGGCTCTCGGAAGATTCCACCATAATAGAACACCAGTGTCTGTGAATGTGTGTGTGTGTGTGTGTGTGTGTGTGTGTGTGTGTGTGTGTGGGAATGCGTGCATGCCTGTGTGCTCTCATAATTGTGCATGTGTGTGTGTGTGTGTTCGTGCACGCATGTATATATCTGTGCGTGTGTTTATGTGCCTGTGTGTGTAAGTGTATGTACATTTCTGTGTACATTGTGTGTGTGTGTGTGTGTGTGTACAAGCCCAAGAGCATATAGGAGAGAATACAAGACTTTTTGAGTTTAAAAATAATGCAAGGCTTACCACACTTACCATCCTGCTCTCCCCATCATCTCCTTATCATAGCACACACAAACACAGACAGACACACACACACACACACACACACACACACACACACACACACACACACACACACACACACATGCAGGACACATGTCAGACTGGGTGGCATAGGCAGACACACACACACACACACACACACACACACACACACACACACACACACACAGATACAGCACACAGGCCAGACTGGGTGGCATAGGCAGACACACACACACACACACACACACACACACACACACACACACACACACACACACAGATACAGGACACAAGCAAGACTGGGTGGCATAGGCAGAGAGAGAGAGAGAGAGAGAGAGAGAGAGAGATACACACCCATACACACACAGACTGTGATAAATGAATGTGTGAATGGAAAGAATGGATGGATAAAATGGAGTGAATCAACAAATGAGTGGACAATGCAGCCATAAATGAATGCTCCATAAGTCAATACTGTAGCCGCCGCGCCAGGCTTTCACCTGTCATCGTTCCCCCTCTCTCTCCCTCTCTCCCTTTCCCTCTCTCTCTCTCCCTCTCTCTCTCTACCTCTCGCTCTCTCTCCCACTCTCGCTCTCCGTCTGTTTGTCTGTCTCTCTTCCGCTCTCCTTCTCCCCCCCCCTCTCTCCCTCTCCCTCTCTCTCTCTTTTTCCTTCTCTACCTCTCTCTCCCTCTTCCTCTCCCTCTCTCCCTCCCTCTCTCTCTCTCTCTCGTATTCCCTCCCCCTCCTCTCTTGCTCTCTTCACTCCTCTTCTTTACATTGTTCTGCAGTGCTGTTAATATTCATCCTATTCACATGTGTCAGGGCACCCCAGTCTTCAGGGCCGGGGGGGGGGGAGCTGCAAGATGAGCTCTTGGTGATTTGAAGGAAGCGAGTGATTGCCAGAATGGATGATAGCAATGCAGATTTTTGCTCAAAGGTTAGCGAGCTAAGCAGGCACAAGGGAAGGCATTGACAGTGCATGGGTCTCTCTCGCTCCCTCTCCATCGCTCTCTCTTTCTCGCTCTCTCTCTCTGCCTTTCTGTCTCTCTCTGTTTCTTTCTGTTTCTCTCTCTTACCCACATGCACACACACACACACACACACGCACACACACACACACATACACACACGCACACACACACACACACACACACACACACACACACACACACACACACACACACACACACACACACACTCTTCCTCTCCAATAAGAAATAATAAAAGGGATAATAAAGGGTGAGGTCCTCCACCTTCCCAGCAGCCCTCCTGTGGCCTGCTCAGGTGATAAGCAGGTCAGTGATTGAAATTGCCATAAGCTGACATGCTCCCGGATCTCACCCCAATTCCTGCCCCATGGCCAGGCCCCGAAACACCACGATGGAAGGGGGGGGGTTGGATTGGGTGGTGGGGTAGTGGGGTGGAGTTCTGGAGGGCTGGAGGGGTGGGGGGTGCGGACAAACAGCACAAGGAAGAGAAGAGAGAGAGAAAAAAAAGAAACAACCAAACAAAGTGCTTTGATCACAGCCGAAATACATGTTTCACCCCACCCTTTCATCTGTGGACGCGGGGAATCGATTTTATGGCAGCCATAACCTTCAATAACATTGAACTTTCCCACAAGCTCCGAGGAGAAGGAGAGAGAGAGAGACAGGAGGAATCCAAAGAGGCATCTGTCTGACATTTTTATTCACATTTTTTGGATCCCCCCATCTCCCCCTTCTCTCCCACCCTCCTTTCCTTCCCTTCATTTCCCTTCTCTTCTCTTTCCTTTCCCTCTCTCCTCCCTCAACCTACTCTTCCTTATTTCTCCACCTCATTTTTTTTCTCTCTTTCTCTCTCCCTCTCCCCTCATCCCATCTTTCTGCCCACAGGGGAAGGGGAGAAATGGTAATTCTCCTTGGAGGAGTGGTGAAATTCTGCTTGACTCAGTGACTTCTGGCTCTCCCTTACTCTGGGATATTACCCATAATGCTCTAGCGGGCCTAGTTCCCGTGTGTGATTTGCATGCCATTCAACATGGGGCCCCTAGACAGAGTCCATTAGAGGAATGGGGAGTGCACTGTATGTTGATGATACAGATGTACAGGTGTCTTTGCACTCTATACGCACCCGCCCTGCACCCCTCTCTCTGTCTTTCTTCCTCTCTCTTGCTCTCTCTCTTTTTCCTACTGTCTCTTACTCCTCCTCTCTGCCTTGCTCTCTCATTTGCTCTCTCTTTCTCTTCCTTTCTCTCTGTTGCAGTCTATCTCTCACTGACCGCCACCCCCCCCCCCCCCACCACCACCACCACCACCACCACCGTTCTCTCTGTCTCTCTCTCTCTCTATTCTTCTCTCTCTCTCTCTCTCCTGTGCTCCCTGTTTTTCATGTTCTTTTTGGCCGCTAATGGGCGTCTGCTCAACGAGCTGTGAAGGACGAGCGAACCTTTGGCCGAGACAAATCGCTTCAGAACTGGCCGGCCCCTGCCCCTTGCTCCCACGGTAACGAGAGAGCCATCGGAGAGCCTCGTGTGTGTGTGTCTGCGTGTGCATGTGTGTGTGAGTGTGTGTGTGAGTGTGTGTGTGTGTGTAAAACAAGAGGCAGTGAAGTGAGCCGCGGCGGCCCACAGTAATCCTCCCATGCTTTGCCACTTTCCAATTACTCCAGGGAGACAAAAAGTGTGTGTGAATGTGTGTGTGTGTGTGTGTGTGTGTGTGTGTGTGTGTGTGTGTGTGTGTGTGCACACATGCATGTGTGGGCATGTGTGTGTGTACGTGTGTGTGTGTATGTGTGTGTGTGTGTGTGTGTGTGTATGTGTGTGTGTGTGTGTGTGTGTTTAGGTGTGTGTATATGAAAGCGCATGTGTGTGTATGTGAAAGTGCATGTGTGTGTATTTGATTGTGTGTGTGTGTATGTGTGTATGTGAGAGTGCATGTATGTGGACATGTGTGTGTGTGTCTGTGTGTGTGTGTCTGTGTCTGTGTGTTTCCAGCTGACCTTTCGGGGCCAGCTGATAAAACCCCATAGCCATAAAAGCAGTGGCTGTGGATGGGGATTATAGGCCAGTGCTGATGTATGACACACAGGCTACATGGCTAACAGGCAATCACTGGAGCCACTATAGGACACAGGCACTAAACAAAGCCAACAGATCGCCCATGGATACACCACGCCACGCCACGCCATATCTCCTCACAGCAACAAGACGACACACACACACACTAGCCTAACACCCAAATCAATAATTTTGTAACGCAATTTTGTGACGCAACTCGCTGCTTCGCATGATGCTTCCTCAAAAATTAAAGTTGAAAACACTTTTACACTGTCCTCCTCTACCCTTGCCTCTTTTAGACAACGTGGATTCGATGTCTGGGTCGTAATTCTTCCAGTAATGGTGCATGTTATGGTCACTAGCTTTTGGAGATTAAACCAAACAAAGATGTACAGGCAGAACCTTCCTCCTCTCTGAAGGATTGCTTATTATCAGCAGTGACAGGGCATAAATATGTCCATATAAAAAGCTAATGACTTCATTCTCCTCTGTTGGCTGGATATGATGGGGTCGGTAGGGTTGGGGGGAAATTTGGGGGGCGGTGGGTGGGTTTGGAAAACGGGGTCCTGATCTCAAAGGCAGTGGCATTGTTGAATTTTTTTTTCTTCTTGTTA
>CM059284.1:19772834-19795334 GCA_030347295.1 Setipinna tenuifilis
CACAGCGTTGTGTGCGAGCAGTGGGAGCAGCAATACATCTTGTCTAGCAAAGGGAGAGGTGACTAATGGGAGGACATGATCCTTGTTCCAGTGGATAGTGGCGGCCCGTCTCTCTCTCTCTTTCTCTCTCCCTCTCCCTCCCTCTCTCTCATCCTCTCTCTCTCACTCTTTCTCTTTCTCGCTCTCTCTCCCTTACTTTCTTTTCTTCTTTTCTCTCTCCATCTCTCTCTCATTCCCTCTCTCTCACCCTTTCTCTTTCTGTCTGTTTCCCTTACTCTCTCTCCTTCTCTCTCTCTCTGTCTCTCTCTCTCCCCCTCTGTCTCTCTTTCTCTTTCCTCTGCTCTGTGCCTTTGCACATCACTAGCCGCAGTGCCAAAGTCAGAGAGTCTACACCATTGACTATATATACACAGACACTATAGAGTCATTGGGCTACACCGACCCCAGACATTATAAAGCACAGCACCCCCCACACACACACACACACACACACGCCCCACTTTAAGTTACCCAAATCCTGCCTCATCCCAACCCCATCCCCAGTGTAAAGACCCTCCTTTGAATTTTAATAACAAAAACCAAAAAGCCTGAACACACTATTTCATTCCCAAACTACTTCCGCTGGATTTCACATGGTTGGTAATGGTAAAAAAAGGATAAAGCCTTTGGGAACTGCTGTGGTGCTAATAACAGGGTGTGTGAATTACCCCTACCTTTCACATTTAACATTAATTACATTAATGTGTCAGCACCCACCCACCCCACCCCCGCCCTCAACCTTGCTTTTTTTGTGTCTTTGGGGGGGTACTAGGTTTTGGTCAGGGGGAAAACCATACCCCCCGGACCTCCTGTAGTTCAAACTATGCCTAACTACGGATCCTCAAGGTACCCCCCCCCGCCATCCCCATCCCACCTCATCCCACCCCCATTCCTGGTGACAGTGCCCTGTTATCTTAACAGATGTGGGACTACAAAAAAAGGTGCTTACCAGTTGGTGAATGAGTTAAGAGGCTAGGATAGGTTGGAGGTGACCTTGGAAATTGACGCTCTCCATCACTGCCACTCAGCCTCGTTCCCCGCGATGTAGATGGAGTGGGAAGATTTTGCGCTGAGGATAATTTAACATCCTCCGTCTTCTGTCCGTTATAAGATTACGCTTTTCCGCTTAACACTGTGACCTTAGTGTTAGTCAGGGTAAGAAAAGTGTATTAAAAAAATTCAAGGGCCTTTTGCGAGCGTGTGTGTGTGTGTGCGCATCTGTGTGTGTGTGTGTGTGTGTGTGTGTGTGTGTGTGTGTGTGTGTGTGTCTCCACAAGGGCACTGGGAGTGTGCGGAGAGCCTTGCGCTGTTTGTCTTTCTTCCTCTCTTAAGCCGTGAGTGTCGTGAGTTCACACGAGCCATTAAGGACGCTGCTGGCCTCTTAAAGACGCGCATTTAAGAGTTTGTTTTTAAGGTTGGTTTCACACATGGGTCACACTGACCGTTCGCTGGCACCCTGCCTACTGAATGTGTCTCCACTTTGCTTCACTGCCCCCCCACCCCCACCCCCACCCCCCCATATCCCATCCCATTACATCCCAACCCCACCACACCCCCCCCTGCCTTGGGCTTGTCTTATGTCACATCTGAGGGATGATGCAAATTTTAATCCAAATTTATTTTCGCTGAGGGGGGTTTAGGCAGTGACTGAGTCTGGCCGTATCAGTGTATTAGTCCTGTCAGATGTCATTAATGCATGTGTCTGTCTCACTGTCTGTGTGTGTGTGTGTGTGTGTGTGTGTGTGTGTGTGTGTGTACCCATGATGGGTCTTCTAAAGCGATCTGATGAAATACCCTCCCTTCAAATGTGTCAAAAGTCTGGAAGTTATAGAAAGAGAAAGAGAGGGAGAGAGAGAGCGAGTGTGTGTGTGTGTGTGTGTGTGTGTGTATGTGTGTGTGTGTGTGTGTGTGTGTGTGTGTGTGTGTGTGTGTGTGTGTGTGTGTGTGTGTATGTGTGTGTGTGCTTCATGTGCTGTGACTAATTCAGCATTTGAGGTAGAGCGCGGTGCCGATGGTGGGGGAGTTGGCGGTTTGGATTACAGAAATGGACGGCTCATTGTGCCACACCGGCCCCTTTTCTTACAGTCCACCCACTGCCCCCCCACCCCCCCCACCCCCCCACGCCGCTCACTGGCCCCCACCCCCTTCATCTTCTGACAGACAGGACTCATTCTCGGCAGGAAATGAATAATCCCACCCCGGCGAGAATCCAATCAAAGAAAATAAAAGAAGTTTTAACCTACTTACGAGCTTGTCGGCGAGACGTAATAGGAATATGATTTAAGGAGTAATTTGCCGCGTTTGAAATCGGCATTCATTTTAATTTTGTTCGTTGGCCCTCTCCTGGACTTTATGGTGCTAATTACGCCCATTACTCTGTCATTTAGCTTCGAGCCCGGCCCGAGGATCCCTCCGGCGCAATAGAAATTTCTGCGTTTTGCTTAGTAATGAGGAAAGTTGTTCTGTCTTGGGCCTCCTTTACACTGGGCCCGCCACCAGCACCTCCCCCACCTCCCTCCCATCCCCATTCTCATCCTTATCCCCATCTCCATGCCCACACCGACCCCCCCCCCTCCCCTCTACACCCATTAATGCTCTAATTTGCTTTTTAGATGATACATTGGAGTGTGGGGCAGGAGAAAGAGGAAGGAGGGTGTGAGTGAGTGAGAATGAGAGCAAACGAAAGAAGGAAGAGAGCGAGAGAGAAAGCGATGAGAGAGTGAGAGAAAGAGAGAGAGAAAGGAGGGGGGGGTGGGGGGTGGAGAAGGAGGTTGGAGGTGAGAGGGACGTATATATCATGCTGACAGTATGAGGGAGGAGGTTGAGAGGAATCGAAGAGAAGAGAAAAAAAAATAGAGATTCTCTGCAGAAGAGCTAAAGAGGCAGTTGGAGCAGGAAGAACAGAGGAAGTAGTAAAAAACAAGAGGGGCAGGAGGGATGTGGAATGGAAGAACTGTGTTGGAAAAGAACACAGAAAGAAATAGAGAGAGAGAGGAAAAGTAAGAGAGAGAGAAAAAACACAGGAAGAGAGAAAGAGAGAGGGACAGAGAGAGAAGCAAGAGAGAGAGAGAGAAAACACAGAGGAAAAGAGAGAGAGAGAAAGAGATAAGCAAGAGAGAGAAAAACACAGAGAAAAAGAGAGAGAGAGGCGAGAGAGAAAACACAGAGAAAAAGAGAGAGAGAGGAGAAGTAACAGAGAGAGAAAAACACAGAAGAAAAGGGAGCGAGAAACAGAAGAGAGAGAAAGAGAGGCAAGAGAGAAAAACACAGAGGAAAGGAGAGAAAGAGAGAGAGAGAAACAGAAGAGAGAGAGAAAGAGAGAGAGAGAGAGACACTAGCGAAGTGAGTTCTGCATATGTTCCGTGGCGATAAGCTTTGCTCCATCCATATTCTGTTTAATGAGAACATCTTGCGGAACCATCCGGGGCATTGAGGGACCCCTTGTGCAAGCACAAGAAAAAAAAAAAAAAACGACAGAAAGAAAAGGGGGAAAAAGAAAAGGGGACAGGGGACGCCTGGCAGTGCATCGCTTCATCGTGTTTAATTGCTGTCGCATACATGCAGTTCCCTCAAGGCCCTTCCCGTGCTCTACAAGCGTAGGCCCAATCTGAAATGTTCAGTCCTTCACTATGCAGTGCACTATGTAAGGGAACAAAACAATGTCACGCGCACCCTATAAAGTGCACACTATATGGTGGACGAGTGAACATTTTTTGGACATGGCCATACAAGACCTATCCTTCCTTCCTCCTCCTGTTCCTCCTCCATATGTTGCTCTTGTTTTTTTTTCTTTAAGATTTGAGGAATCCAGCAGAAAAACGGGCATGGTCACAAAATGCAGAAACAGAGAAAAAGTCATTACTAGGTTTGATTTTTTTTTAATTTATTGATTTCATTTTATAAGTTAATGATATTTTAAAATGCTACTACCTTAAGAGTATGCTTGTTTATTCACAAGATTCTTTTGAAAACGCTGGTGGTTCAGTGCAACTACTAATAGGCGGGAGTAACTTGAAAAATGTGATTGTGACTATGCCCGCTTTTCCCTTGAACTCTTCATTTAATCTGTTTTGACCGTTGGCTTTCATTTTACTCATTGACAGCCAACCTCAGACATGACTGTCTGGTGCTCTTATAAAACTCCCATGGACACACACACATTGCCACTGAATAGACAGTTGTTTAGCTTGTAGGAGCGAGTGAGATTCTTTGAATACCTTTTTTTGTGGGAAAAAAAGATGTAGACAAAAGCAACAGAGAAAGAAAGAGACTGAGGCAGAAAGAGAAAAAAAGAGTAAATTCAATACATTCATGACGCAAATGAATGTATAAATCTAGGTCCTCACCTGGCCAACATAAAACACACATTCCTCGCATTACTTTAAAAAAAAAAAAAAACGTATAATGTAGACATCAGGGCCATCTCCCTGAACAGACCTGCGCAATTTAATTCATTTAGTATGTAAATGTGTGACGCCGTGATCTTTGTGCTACCTTGAAACTGCCTGCACCATTTCTGCACGTCTGCTGTGAGAAATGTGGCACTCTGACCACACTGTGCGTGTGTGTGTGTGTGTGTGTGTGTGTGTGTGTGTGTGTGTGTGTGTGTGTGTGTTTATGACCTCTTCATCACCCCTGTAAATATGACACAAAACGTGTGACAGCAGCATCCCATGTCTTTATGGCCGACACACACGTGGGTCATAAAGCTGAATATATATGTGTGAATGTCGTGTGGGTGTGAGTGGTGTGAGTGTGTGTGTGTACCAGGCTTGTCCCAAATTCAGAATTTCAGAATTCAATTCAATTCAGGAAGTGAATTTGAATTGAATTTGAATTGGCTCCACCCCAGGGGATATGGAATTGAATGTGAATTGGAATTACAGGAAGTGGAATTTCAAATTCAGTGCAATTCAAAGAAATTCATTCAAACCACATATCAATAAGAATGTGATTCTTGGCATGTGTTCTTCTTCCATATTGGAATAATTATATATGAAACACAACTAAAGCTATACAGAGACTAATACTAAGCATATATTTATGCTTATATATATTTTTAAGCAATATTTTCATTTTAAACGTCATGGTGTTAATGGTCAAAATTGACCGCCTAAACTACAATAATACATTTATTAAAAATCTGATTTGCATATGTTTTGATTATCTACTGTATTAGACATCCCTTTGAAACATGGCCAAGGTGATTTAAATGTTATTTCTACTTTGTTGTATCATTTATAGGCTTTATTTTCCTGATCTTGCACCAATTCGATTCATTAAAATTAAGTTCTAATAATGAAAAAACTAATACAACACAATTAATTCAAATTTCAGTTTTATTCTCAATATAATAACATTGAAAGTAATTAACTTCTCGTCTGCTCATAGACATGTTGATGTTTTAGTTGTAACAACAAAGTAACATTTCCTTGTCGCTGTGAAGGTCAACTAGGTCAAGCATCCTCCAGTTAGTGCCATACACACGGTGACCCTCAATGTTTGTCATCTCCAGTATGAAGCCTTGAATTGGATTTGTTATGAACAACTCACTGACAGAATGCCATCTGTGTGGGCGATGGTATATCTGGTAGGCCCTGGTCTCAGGGGAATAATGTTTTCTGTGGTGGCTCTACTTGGAGTAACAGTTGCGGATGGATGCCACATGATATTTCCATTTTTTTTATTGGAAATGGTGTTATCATGAATTTCTTTGAATTTCAAGGAATTCCAATTCTACTTCCTGCAATTCGAATTTGAATTGCAATTCCACTTCCTGTTTGAATTTCAATTCAAATTCATTTTGAAATTCAGGAATTGAATTTGAATTTGGGGGTCATTCTCAATTCAATTCTGAATTTGGGACAAGCCTGGTGTGTACAGTACACACACATATTTGTGTGTGTGTGTGTGTGTGTGTGTGTGTGTGTGTTTGTGAACGTGAGATAGAGAGCTAAAAAAAAGAGAAAAAGAGAGTGCAACTATGTGTCGGGTGTCTCTGAATGTGTTTGGAGTATATGTGTCGGCCTGTCCAAAAAAAAAAAAAAAAGTGTGAAATGTGGCTGAGCCAACAGGCCTGCAGATGACGATCCCTTGGTCTCGTAGAGCCCCTCTGCTTGCCCTGGCTTGGGGCAGATGGGCAATGTTGTGTCTGGCAGTTAGGTGAAAGCAAAGCCCTGACGTGCCCTCCAGAGCCTCGCACAGATGTTGAGCCATTAAACAAGGGGGCCAGCACACAGCTGCCATCCAGAAAAAAACAGCGCTGGCAGAGTCATGTGTGTGTAAAGGGGGGTGGGGGGAAGCTGGGCACCCTGTACTGGAGCCATGACATGGTGAGGAAAGTGAGTGAGCAAGTGAGTGGTTGTCTGCTAGATGGTTCACGCGTTTACTTTATTGGCCACTATACAGGGCGACAGTCGTACTGGCTAATTCACTGCGCATAGTTCATTACCTACCTCACTACCAGTAGTTAACTAGCTGACTATTCTGTTAATGTTAATGTTGTAACTGGTGTAGCCACCGAGAAGGAGATAGCCTAACGGCAAAAGTTATGTGTGGAGGCCGTGGGACAGTCCTGAAATCTAAGCTGCTGTCCGAAGCTGGCCCTAAATGTCCTGAAAATTACACTCAAACTAACCCTACCCCTAACCCTACCCCTAACCCTAACCAGGGAACAAAAGGATTTACATACGGTAGGCTTTATATGTTTGGGGAACATAGGACCCGGGGAACATAGGGATGACCCCGCTGTTAATCAGCTGTCAAAATGGCATACAGTTATTGTCACTCCATAAAGGAGAAACAAAACAGGGATACAAATTAAAACTTGATGCTGTGCGACTGGGATTCTGCTTATACAAAACACCAGCAGGTGCCTGATTTCAGTGGCTAACAGTTGGGTTGCAGTTTTGTTTTCAGCTAGCTAGACTCGTTGCCAAGGGGAGCACTCTAAGTTCCTGGATGTAGATGGTTATGGATATAGTAAATCGATGATGGAAATGATAGACTGAGAGAGTGAGTAGTTTTAAAAATATTTACTCATTCAGTTTATAGTGTACTATATAGGGTGCCAGTCATATCGGCTAATTCACTTCATATAGTTCACTACCTACAGTAGTTAACTAGCTCACTATATGGTAAATAGATGACAGAAATTAGAGACTGAGTGAATAAGTAGTTCTGTCCCAAAATATTCACTCATTGACCTTATAGCGCCCTATGTAAGGGCCTCAGTCGTATCGGCTTATTCACTTCACGTAGTTCACTACATCGTGCATAAGTGAGTGTTTCAGACACAGCCAGAGGGTGTGTAAGGGGGGTATAAACTCTTTTGGCACCCTGGCATCGCTAGGGCACTGGGGAGCGAGTCTAGTGCCAAATTCTGCAGGCGAGTACACAGCCGGTGATTGGGGCGAGAGATTTTAGCAGCCAAGCTGCAGGGGGAGAAGAAGGATACGCTATATGCCTCCTCCTCCTCCAGCCCCTGGTATGCTAGCTGCATATGTCATATCAGCAAGAGAACATACGCTCTTTGTGATACAGGCACCCCCTATCTACCCAACAGCTACAGTACAAGAAGACCTAGACTGAATCGGAAATGTTCACTAGTTCACTATGTAGGGCCAACAAGCCAACTTACAGCCTACACAGTGCACTCTATAGTAAATGAGTGAGCATTTCAGACATGGTCCTAGTTTACCTTGGGCCCTAGTGTGCTTTGGATTATCAGCATGTGAACAGGTGTTGGCATGTTAGCAGACAATAGGTAGCCAAGCTTTAACACAGTTATTTATGTCATCCTTGGTAATCCTTAGCTTCAGTTCAGTTTTATTGTTGCATATACTTTGCAATACAGCAAAATTCTTGTACCACAGTGTCTGACATATAGGGTAAGGGGGGAGGCTATCAGTAAATAGAAGTTGGGCGGTAAAATATTATTTATTTATACATCATATGCATGCAAGCACACAGTACATACAGGCATGCACACAAACACTCAGCCATACACGTGCAGCCACCATACATGCATCAATCACTACACTAAACCACAGGTCCACTGAGTATAAATATTATGAGCAATCTGCCCATCATTGCAATGCAGTCAGGCCTACCACCTGTATAAGAATGACAAAAATGACATGTTGCCATCACAAGTAAAATCAGTTTTTTGAATGTTCCCCAGAATGACATTTGGACTAAAAAAACAAAGAAACAAAAAAAACCCCCAAAAGAAGCAGTAATGATGTACAGCAATGTGCAGGGGTACATGAGGGTGATGATGGGGCTTGATGTAGCTCAGGCTGTCCCTGTGGCTGCCTGGCGCAGATGCCTGCTGGTGGAGAGGGCGTAACAAATGAGCGGGGTCACTGCTGCCAGCCTCATGTCAGCGGGAAACAAAATGGATGGCTGTGGAACGACGCCACTCCTGTCCTGGTCGGCTTCCTAGAGCGAGGCTTTGGCTGCCAAAAAAGCTGAATCGCAGAAGCTGTTGCTTTAGTTCCCCCCTACCCCCCTTCTTCCCATCTTCCCTTGAAAATGTATAAAGGCCAAGCGATTCACCATGACAGAATTTTTTCCCCCAAAATCTGATTTGTTTCGCATTTCAAACCTCCATTTTGTTTTTTTGAAATAGGATGTTAAAGTGTGTAAATTACATTTAATAGCTTATCTTGTATTCTTGATTCCATCCAGTTATTTAGTGGACATTCTTCAAGACTTTTTCTTCCACATGTCAGAGTTTTAACATTTACTCATGGAACCCCATTAACTTGACAAGATCCTGCTTCGAGACTTGTGAGATTCATGTTCCAACCTCTCAATTAAATAATTGGTGCCTTCCTTCAACTGAGAGTGTTCATACTTACACATAGCAGCCTCAGCAGCAGTCCATGTCATTTAAGCAAATGGTCTATTAGTCTCAATCATTCTGCAGGCCTAAGGCTGCAAGCTAGCCATCTCTGCTCGAAGCAGCAGATCATAAGTCCGCACATGTCCATCTCTGCATATAGATGTGCGATGCACTGCCTGTCTCTATCAGAGGAAGTCTACTTAATGGCAGAGCATTTAATTGCCTGTGTGTATATGGGTGTATGCCTGTGTGTGTGTGTGTGTGTGTGTGTGTGTGTGTTAGAGGGTTGGAGGGATATATGCACCCATCTCACAGTTGGAGCGCACTGGTGAAGAAAAGGGCAGCTTTGCAGGGGTTTGTGATTTACGCCTGTGTGTTTGATACCTGATCCCTTTGTTGAAATTGCTGCGGCTCCGCGCTCGCTGAACCATTAAATCCCAGCCACCCCGCTACCGCTAACCGCTAACCACCCGCACACTCTCACTGCGTAAATGAAAAAAAAAGAGAAAGAAGTGCTAAATGAAAGAGGAGAGGAATTCCCGAGGCAGCAAGGTGCATCGTGGGTATGTATCCCCTGTCCCCCCCCCCTCCACCACCACACATATTCTCTCCCTCTCTGTTATTTTTTCTTTCTTTCTTTCTCTCTTTCTCTCTTGCTCTTCTCCTCTCTCCTTCTCGCTCCATACCCCTCTTGTGTCTCCTGTTCGTCTCTGTCTCCAAACTCCGTGATTAATGAGCGGCTTCATCAGCCACTCGAGCGTAAGCTCAATTCGAGACGCGCCTCTGCTCCTTGCTAAAAGAATACCCTCCGCTCCGCTCCGACTCTCCGAATCAGCTGAGTTAGTTGCTAACCTCGTGCCCTCCTTCACTACTTTGCTGCACCGCCAGCGGAGTCCCTTTATCTTCCCTGAGTCAAAATGATGTCATTATTAATTTGATATTATGTCGGCGCTGTCTTTTTTTTAATGTGCAACAGCTTGACCTTGGATTAGCATAATTCAATTCAATGGGTATGGCACGATCAGTTTAGCATAATGTCAGCATTACCTTCTGTAATGTGGCCATTATATGGTAATGCTGGACAAAGTCTATTGTCAGTTGTAATCAACTGTGTATAGACAGTTAGGTTACTCTAAATGGTTTCTGATGTGTTCATGAAATTTGCTTTTGTATGGCAAGACCAAATCTGAGGAAACATAGATATTTTTGGGCTGTTGTTTGGCAAGTGGCTATTTAGCTAATTTTACCTTTCTATGTGTTGAATATTAATATGTAGTATATGTACAATACATGGCGTGTTTTCTCTGATTGTGACAGTTTGAAACAGAAAACCAATTGCTGTCTGTCAGTTGATTTGATGCACTGATCACCCAACAAAATGTTGAGCAGGTTTATTGACCAGTCCCTTCAAACTCCTCTGGAGACAGATTCAATACACTGAATCATCTCATCAATTTCAGTCATAGTACTCCATGATGATAAAGCAAAAACAGGATTTTGATTATTTATGAAATTTAAAACCTGCGCTATCTAATTAATATTAGTAGGCATTCTATTTCCATTTACTTGATTAGTGCCCATTTATGCCTAATTTAATTCATCAGCCATATTTAGGACTAACAAACATCTGTTTACTGGTATTGGGTCTTGCAGTTGATGATGCATGTCCAAGCGATGAGAGCATAAGAACTGCCCATAGACTGCCCATGTGTCAAAACACAAATGACATGATTTGTTTGTTACTCCATCAATATTACTATTCATTGATTACTGTTATGTTTCTGTTATTATATTGGTATAATCCCCACCACTTTGACCAAGAGTCAGTGCATGTAGATATGCGTCTGCAGCAATGCTGATAGTGCATTTAATCATGATCCATTCAGTGCAGCCTTCCTAGATTAGGCTGCCCATCCAAATCCCAATACTTGTGAACAAAAAAGACCTTGTAAAGACAGGTAACCAAGAGCCCAGTGGTGAGAATGAATAAGTTCCCGAGTTCCTGTGGAGAGATGGGAGAACCTCATAGAAGCACAACCATCAGTGCAGCACTCCAACAAATTGGGCCTTTATGGTAGAGTGACCAGACAGAAGCCATTTCTCAGTAGAAGCCACGTGGGAGCCCACTGGGAGTTAGCCAGAGATCTCCTGAATGGTGCTCAGATCATTAGAAGAAACAACACCAAGACAAAACCATCTGGTCCGATGAAACAAAGCTTGAACTACTCGGTCACAAAATTGTGTGTGTGTGTGTGTGTCTGTGTGTGTGGAGGAAAGTAGGCATTGAGCATCATCTTATTAATACGAATACCAAGAGATTTATTCACAACAGAAACTATGAGGGTAATGGCAAGTATGACTAATGATATGAATGTCCACAATGGAGATATTTGCCAGTGCCAGTATTCTTGTCGTTAGTGTGAACAACAAATGGAGTGTGTCATCTTGTAAACTTTAACAGATTTCTGTTGGCTGCAATGTTTTTTATTAAAGTGATCCTGACAATGGTATTCAACACTGTCATTGTCATAGTGGAGGTGAGAACTCCACCATCCTCTAAAGTTCGAACAATTTATGAAAAATCAATCAATATAGTTACCATTATTGGTTCTGATATCCATTCAAGTGACAGTATGCAGCTTTTGTGAGTAAATTAATCATCTTTAAAGTCAGTATGTGCTTAAACGAGCCATTACCAGACAAATGAGGTGGACAGAATACCACACTTGCAATATCTCAGTGTCCATCCCGGCACCCTCACCAACAAAGTCTCGAACCTCGCGAGAAGCAGGATCACGTTAAATTCTAAAGAAATTCTGACTTTACTTACCTTAGTCGACATGACTACTTTTGCATTCACCAGTTACTCTGATCAGCTGAGTTGAAAACACATGCACAGGAGGAGGGGAATGGAAAACAGTCCATTTTTACGAGAGAAATCCATTGACTTTGAGACACTTGGAGAAGCTCCACTGAGGAAAAAGCAATCAAAGTTGCATAGTATCTCTTTAAATTAGCTACCCTGGGTAGTCCAACCACAGAAATGTACATATTGTAATCCCTGATTTACATTACCATACCCTATGAAAAACAATTTTGAAGGCCCTTCTCTTCTGGGACTGCTTCCCTTCCTCACAAAACTAACAAAACTAACAACTACTAAACCAAAACTTTCCCTAGGTGCCTCATGCTTGTATAATTCTGCCTGTGTAGGAAATATGTGTGTCTGTAGTGTCCCTGCTCTGGGAAACTTACTTAGGCACATGCATCTACTTGTGTGTATGAAGGTAGTCTGCTTACTCTGTGTTTCTCTACACCTCTGTTAGCGTATGTCCTCCTTATGTCGCTTTGGATAAAAGCGTCTGCTAAGTGTAATGTAATATAATGTAAAAGGTGACATCAGCATTAGTTGCTTACAAACACAGTGGCGCATTGTCACATAATGTCTGTAAGATTTTATTGGGAAGTAAAAGTGGTGTCTGCGCCCACGTCTTAATAATACAGTGTTTTGTCCAGATGGCGGAAGAATGTAGGCCTATTGTTTCAGCATCTTTACCAAATATGGATCTCTGAAACTATTTAGCTTCTTTGTGTGATCCCTTCCTCCCTTATGTTTTTAACATTTTATTGAAATATCATTTTGAAACTTTTCTTAAAAAAAAAAAAAAAATCTCATACTCTTTACACTGTAGCTTTTAGACTCTGCAGAAACATTGCCCACCTTCCCCCTTCCCACCACCCCACTCCCACCCCCCCGCCCCCAATCTCCTCCCATAATGCCACTCTGGCATTGTTCTCTTTCTGTCACCCTGCATTAATTTGACACCTGAACGAGGCGGGCGAAGGATGAGGGGAGCCGAGCGCGCCAGGAACATAAGCTGTGCAATGAGTCGTGAGAGGAAGCAGGAAGCTGCCGCTCGAAAATGACCACGTTCCAAGCCTGACCCTCCCAGGACCTTCCTAGGCGAGAGAACCGCGCTATGATGATCAACACACCTAGACAAAACGCACATAGGGAGGAGGAAGAAGGCGAAAAAAAGAGGGAGGAAAGAATGAAAAAAAGGAAATAAAGAAAGAAAGAAAGAAAGAAAGAAAGAAAGAAAGAAAGAAAGAAAGAAAAGAGAAACAGAGAGGTAGAGCAGAATGCATGCACTGTAAATGAACAGGAAAAAAAAAACAGACAAAGGAGGATGTACTGGAGCGAGAACGAGAATGGGGTGGTGAGAGCCGGTTGGGGGGAGGGGGGGGGCGGCGATGAGGAGGGCGGCGAGGGGGTATGAAATCACGCAAATTGCAGGGTAGCTGCTTCTCCAGAGGTGCGTGAGCAGTCGTGATCCTCACGCCAACAATTAATGCACAAGAGACCGGTGATTTCTCTTGGAGTGTGGCATTTAGTTAAACCAGCCTGGCCTGGCTTCTTGTCGTAGGGTGACAATTAAATGCCAGGTTATTAGGCGGGGGCTACCGCAGTCTGACGGTTGAGTGGGTGTGTGCTTCTGGTAAAAGACCCTCATCTGTAAGATGATAAAAGGGGAATCAAGCAGCTTTCTTGTGGGGGGTGGGGGGTTGGTAGCTCTCTGATTTGAAGGGGCTCCAACGCGGACTGATCAAGACATCCAAACGGCTGTGATGTGAAGAGGGGGAAGAGGAGGGAAAAGAAAGTGGGGATAGGAAAAGGAGGAAGGAGGGGTGGCAAAGTGTTGCATTAAAACCTCTGGGGAGTTTGTGCTGAAACACAAACACATGAAATGTGAATGAGAACGCACACACGAGAGCACACACACATACACACACAAACATACACGCACACACACATACACGTACATAAACACACACAGATGTGTGTGGAGTTCAGTTCTGTTTGTGTCGAGGCGAGACGAAGTGCGACAAGCCAGGCACAGCACTGCAGAGAAGCGACTGAAAAGAAAGAGACACTTTGAAGCACAGCCACGGAGACAAAAGACTGTCCTTCTGCTCCTCCTTCTCCTCTATTTCCTCCTCCTCCTCTCTAGCCTCTCTTTGGCAACAAGACACAAAAAAGAAAAGATAAAAAAGATACGATAGAAAAAAAAAACGCATAAAAAAACCCAGGTAGGTCTAAGCAATGACAGCATGTCCTTGGGTGATTAATATATAATACGTGAAGGTACAGTCGAGAGACAAGGCCCTGTTTGATTGGCTTTGGGCATAAATCATTCATCGCGCCTTACATCAATAATTGATATTCTCCCAAAGCTGTAGTCCTCTATGTAAATAGTGTCACACGCACGAAGGTTACGATTGTAAAAGCTGCACAGGCAGCACTTTTTGAACTTTTCGCAATGTGCGCTCACGGCGCGACATTTCCTGTCCTCTTCCTTTATTCTCGCCCTCTCTCTCTCTCTATCTCTCCCTCTCTTTCATCCCTCTCTCATCCTCCCTCATCCATCCCCCCCCTTCATCTCCTTACCTCCTTTTCTTCCTTTCCCCCTCTCTCTAGTGCTTATGTTTATTTAAACAGGTCTTTAACGTGTATGCTTGATCAGGTTTGGATTATAAACGAGTCCGCCAGCGCCGATTGTGCTGCCCTGTGCGTTCCTGTTTTGCTTAATGCTCTCGGCTTTACCTTTCATTTGCGCTTCGATGTGTCTTCCCCCACCCCCCCCACAACTCCTCTTCCTCCAGCACTCAACCCCCCCACCCCCCTCCAACAGCTTCCCCGCCCGGCATGGCGGCACCCACTGAGGATGATGAATCTGGCTGGCTCTTACAATGGCACCCGGCACAATGGCCCCAGACATCGGTACAAGCCAATTACTTTCACAAAAAAAAAAAAAGCTTGCGGTCAGCAAAAATTCCAGCGGAATTAATCTTTTCGGGGCCTCAAAGACGAGCAGGCCCCGTACATTTGTACAGCAACTTCGGCGACACTGCCACAGACCCCTGCGAGAAGAAAGAAAGGAAAGGAAAAAAAAAAACAAAAAAAGAGGTTTAATTCAAATTGGACTCAGCGCACATAATGGCGTGCTTTTCAGAAAGTAACAGCACACGGCGGACAGGACACCTGTTTCTCAACAGGGGCATAGACAGGTGGGAGAAAGAGATGAAAAAAGGAAGAAAAAAAGAATGCCTCACAAATAAGTATTGCTTCTCAGAACTCAGAAATTCACAGCCTTTAAATGCAACATGGTTTGTGAGTGTATGTTTGTTTGTTTGTTTGTGTGTGTGTGTGTGTGTGTGTGTGTGTGTGTGTGTGTGTGTGTGTGTGCGTGCGTGCATGTGTGTGTGTGCGCGTGCATGCGTGTGTGCATGTGTGTGTGCGCGTGCATGCGTGTGTGTGCGTGTGTGCGCGTGTGTGTGTGCGTGTGTGTGTGTGTGTGCATGTGTGTGTGATGTGCATGCACAAGTGTGTGCGCATGTGCATAGACATGCAGTTGGGTTAATGATTACTTGGCTCTATGTTGAGGGACTGTTTAGTTGGTTTGATGGACACAGTAATGACAGCACTAACCTTTTGCCAGCATTTGTCAAAGAACCATGTCATTGCTGACCTGATATAAGTATATATATATATATATATATATATATATATATATGTGCGCATCTGTGTTTAGTTTGTGTGTGTGTCTGTGCATGTGTGTGTGTGTGTGTGTGTCTGTAGTGAGTAGTCTGTAGTGCAGTTGCTTTTTTTTTTTTTTTTCCACATTCGGCGAGGCGTCAGGGCAAGCTTGACTCGCGCAACTCTAAGCAACCACTTTCACTTCGGCTTTTTTTTGCTCTCCTTCTCCTCCTTTGCTTTTGCTGAGTGGGCACCTCTCTCTCTCTCTCTCTCTCTCTCTCCCCACTCTCTCCCTCTCTCCACTCTCCTCTTCCTCCTACTTTAGTCCCTGTGCTGTGCTGCGTTATGCCACACTGCGAGCAAAAAAAAAAAAAAAAAAGGCCCACTCCGCCTGCCCGCCCGCCCGCCCGCCCGCTGCTAAGTCAGGCTTCCTGGGAATTTATGCTCCACTTTTGGGCTACTTCCTGTTTTGGAGGTGACGCCGCGTCCCTCCTTCAGCTTGGCAGAGAACCAGCCCTGAACTTTGACCCTGCTGAGTTTCACGTCTATTTTTTGCCCCCACCTCCAGCACCTTCCATTTTAAAAAGTTTTTACTAGGTTTCTCCACACAGGGTCGTATTATTATTATTTTTTTTATTTTTTTTGTTTTACCTCTCTGCTGGTCTCCTAAATTCTCAGGTCTCCTAAAAACTCAGAGCACTCACCTGTGCAGACCCCTTAAAACCTAAAATAAAGTTCACATCCCTCCTTTTTTTTTTCCTCAGTCGGCAGTTTCTTCATGCGCACCAGCCATTATTTCTTCATCTTTATTGGTTGTCCTGACCAGGCACACACACTCAAGGAAAACCAGGCATTATATTCCTCACTCACTTTTTTTAATTGGTGGGACTGTGGTGGCAGGCAGGTGAAGTCTATGGCCCACTAGCAGATTGCACATTGTATGTGTAGGTCTTGCAGCTGGACATGTATGCAGGAGAGAGTAGGTAGATTGGGAGGAGTAAGGTCTCTCTGACTTTGGAAAGATGCCACAGTGTGTGATGACATGATGGCACTGGAGGAGCATCAGTGGAGGCAGGTGTGTGTGTGTGTGTGTGTGTGTGTGTGTGTATGTGTGTGTGTGTGTGTGTGTGTGTGTGTCTGTGTGTATGTGTATGTGCGTGTCTGTGTGTCTGTGTGTCTGTGTGTCTGTGTGTGTATGTGTATGTGTGTGTCTGTGTGTGTGTGTGTGTGTGTGTGTGTGTGTGTGTGTGTGTGTGTGTGTGTGTGTGTGTGCGCGGGGAGGGAAGGGGGAGGGGGAGGCGGTGGGGCTGGTCTTCTATGGGGTAGTTTTTTCATGTTAATGTGCTGGTGTGTGGCGGCCCAACAAATAGGATTTACTGTACAGGGGCCTCCGTCCCCGGGATGAAATTGCAGTCTCATAAAATGTACTTTTAAAGAAATTGGAGCGCGAGGGAAGGGAGAGAGAGAGAGACAGACTGAGAGAGAGAGAGAGAGAGAGAGAGAGAGGGAGAGAGAGAGAGAGAGGCAAGGGAGGGGGAAGGCAGTACGTCGTAAATTAAACTTCCTGTCGAGCTGAGGATGAGATGGAGGGAGGGAGAATGAGGAGCAAGTGAGTCAGAGTCAGAGAGAGAGAGAGAGAAAGAGAGAGAGAGAGAGCGAGAAGCAGAGAGAGAGTAAGAGAAAGACAGAAAGAGAGAGGGAGGGAGAGAGAGAAGTGAAGAGAGAGGGGAAAAGAGAGGGAGGGAGGGAGATACAGAGAGAGAGGAAGAGACACACACAGATAGACAGAGAGAGAGAGAGAGAGAGAGAAGAGAGAGAGAAGGATGAGAGACAGAGGAGAATATGAGCATGGCCGTTGGAGGCTGATGCCGCAGGAAGGGAGCATTGTATCTCCTGTGATGGAAATCCATTCACTTATGTCTGCTATATGAGATTGTAATGGTGTGTGTGTGTGTGTGTGTGTGTGCGTGTGTGTGCCTGTGCGTGTGTGTGTGTGTGTGTGTGTGTGCGTGCGTGTCTGTGTGTGTCTGTGTGTGTCTGTGTGTGTGTTTGCATTTCAGCAAATCTATGTTTGTGTGTTTCACAAGCCAATATATACTGCTGACAAATAGCCAAACAACACTGGATTTCTAGATGCTGAGTTTTGCTTAAATGATGCTCATAAAATGATCTTCTTAGACACATTTGATTTGATTATTACTAAATCCCATCTGTTAAGCCCATACACATCAACAACTTAGACTGACTTTTGTGATTTGAGGATAGCGTGCCATTCTTATCATTTATGAGCATATGTACTTGGCCACATACAATACACAATATAGTGTATGTACAGTTTGATTTATATTTGATTTATAATTGTGGTGCATGCAGTAGTAAGTTAATTACTTGTTGGTTATTTAATTTTACATGTGTCTGAGATGTGTGACAGTATCTGTTGAGAAAGATGCAGGGGCATCAGCAGAGCACCTGTGTAGGTGTGCCATTGAACATATAACATCCATTTCCCTCTTACACATATACCTGACACACATACAAACCCAAAACATGTCATGCGCGCGCGTGCACACACGTACCCACGCACATACGCACATACGCACGCACGCACGCACGCACGCACGCACGCACGCACACACACATGCACACACACACACACACACACACACACACACACACACACACACACACACACACACACACAACTGACACACACAGACACACACACTTACCTCCTCCTGGTGAGTGAAAGCCTATTTGCGGGCTGGCGCTGGGCTCAGAGAGTGGAGCTGAAATATGAAGTTGATTTAGAGCCGAATTTTCCCCCCCTTCACACACACACACACACCCTGCTGTGCCCGCGTCTTTACAGGGACTATTCAGGGGCAATTCTCCACACATCACATTCCTCAAGCCTACTTACCCCCCACCCTCCCACTACCTCATGGCACTACACTGACACACACATCAAGATAAACACACACACATGCACACACCAATAAAAACACACACACATACACACACACACACACACACACACACAAACACACACACACACACACACATGCACACACACACACACACACACACACACACACACACCAATAAAAACACACACACATACACACACACACACACACACGCACACACACACACACACACACCTATCTGGCCCTCACTCCCCACATTTCACCCCCACATATATGCCCCCTCCACCCTTCCCACTCCCATTACGGGCCATTAAAGAGCGCTGGCTGTGTTCCTTTTATTACAGACACACTTACCGTTCGTCTCAAACGACCCCACCCCCCAACACACACCCCCACCCCCACCCTACCCTCAATCCTCTCCGCTTAACTCAACTCCACCAACAGCACCACCACCACCACCAGCAGCTTCATGCAGTCTTCACTGGGCCACTGGTTACACCACTGTCAAAGTCCACCCAGGAGGCCTTTTTACCCGTTGTGGGTCAGCCTGTGTCCAATACCCCAACCACCCCCAACACCACCACTCCCACACTCCCCTCACCCAGCCCCCACTCACGCTTCTCTCAGCCCAGGAGAGATGATGGATGGAGATGGAGATGACAGGATGAGTGTGCAGGCCAGGGCTGTTACATGTTTAAAAGGTGGTGGTGGTGTTGGTGGTGGTGGTGGTGGTGTGTGTGTGTGTGTGTGTGTGTGTGTGTGTGTGTGTGTGCACGAGTGTGTGCCCAGTGCATGCCCAGTGCATGGACATGGCAGGGGATGGTGGGGGGGTTGCTGGTGAAGGAGGTAGTGTGGACTTGAGTGGAGCTGAATGGAAGTCAGCCCTGGGTGTGGAATCACCACTTTGGAACATTAATGCATTCCAACACACACACACATAGACACACACACACTCTCTCACACTGTCTCTTACACTCACACACACTCTCACACTCACACACACTCTCTCTCTCTCTCTCCTCCCTGTCTCTCTCTAGCTCTCTCTCTCTCTCTCACAGACACACACACACACACACACTCTCACACTCACACACACACACGAGCAAATTACTTACCCATTCTTTCCACCTCCTCTTTCCTCTGGGACTTTGATTTTCGCCTCAGCTTTGAGGATCAAACCAAGGAACTCGATTGGCACAGCTGCTCTCGACGGCACGTCGGTGCGCTCGCACGATTTTTTTTCCCCGGCACTTTCTTCGCCAGAAAAGTTCCTGTCAACCGCCTCCAAGAAAAAAAACGTTGCCACAGCTTGTTATCTTGGGCGTGTTCGACAAAATACCCACAACCCCCCCCCCCCCACCCACCCCCCCCCCCAAAACCATGCCCCCCTCCTTTTATGATAATCTGCTGAGTCGAATCAAGGCAAACTATTCCTTTTTTTATGTCAGAAACACACAAACTTGTGAAGAGTTATTTTGTTAGTTTTTGTGTTTTTTTCGTTATGAAATCTTTCTTTTTATTCTTTTGCTCCCATGCTTGTTTACACTGCAACTGACCACAAAAAAAGAAAAAAAAATCACCAGAGACTAAAGTAATTGTCACAAACAAGTTGTGGACTGTGTGCCCCCTGAGTTTGGGTCCCCAGAGCTTATTGAACCCCCCCCCGAGTGTTGGCGAGAGTGAGGCCAGAGAGGCGAGGCCAGAGAGGCGAGGCTGAGGCGAGGCTGAGGCCCACGGGGGGTTTTGGGCGGAAGGCTGCTGTAATGATTTTTGTCCTCTATCAGTGTGGCATCGGTGTTCACAGACAAAGATAGACACATAGGTGATGTTGGGGAAATGTGTGTGTGTGTGTGTGTGTGTGTGGGGGGGGGGGGGGGGGTATAGGGGGCGTGTGGCAAACAAATGCGACAACTACAGCTTAGCAAAGAACTGCAGAGTCACGGGAGGGAGGGGAGGGTTGGGGGGTTAAGGTGTAGGTTGGAGGGTGGCGTATTGGTGGTGGTGGTGGTGGTGGTGGGGGTGTTAGTTGTGGGTGGCTGGCATCTGACAGGCTGACGCTGCCATCACAGTCACCGCGGTGATGGACAGACACAAAAAAGATGACAAGGTCGACACCGGAGGGGAGCGATGACAGCCTTTTTTTTGTTCTTTCTTTCTTTCTTCCTTTCTTTTTTTTGTTCTTTCTTTTTTTCCCCACCCTCTCAGCTTGTTCTGAAACAGCAGAGGTATGACAATCCAAAAGGAGGGGGGGTGGGGTGGGGGGGGGGTGGCGTTCAGAGAAAGGACATTCTTTTTTGAAGATGAGAACTTCAGATATAGTTTCAAAGTCCTCCCCCCACCTAAATCACCACCACCCCAACTCAACTGCCCCCTCCCTCCCACCCACCCCCTCTGTTAAGTTCTGAAATCCTGTCACAGTTGATGTGCTGACTGAGACCTTGTGCTGCATTTCCCTCTCTCTCTTTGTCTCCGTCTCTCTCTCTCTTGCTCTCTCTCTCTCTCCCTGTCCCTTTCTCTTCCTCATTTTCTTTAAGTCCATGCCGCACTGCTAAAGTCAGCAGAGCTTAAGCCTTTTCTCTTTCTCTCTCTCTCTCTTTCTCTGTCTCTCTCTCTCTCTTTCTCTTGGCTTGTTCGCTGTCTTCGTTCCGTGCTCTGTCGAACTGTCGGAGTGGCTCTTTGTCACTTTGCTCTCTCTGTGGCCCTCTGCTCAATCAATTTGCTCGTTCTTATTCCCTACCAATCTCTCCCTCCTCTCACAAAAGTACTCCAGCAAACTTCCTCCCTCTCTCTTTCTCTCTCTCTCTCTCTTTCGCTCTCTCTCTGACTCTTCTCCTTGGTTGCTCATTTTAATCATTGTCTCCCAACTTTAAGAATTCTCTCTCTCTCTTTCTTTCTTTCTTTCTTTCTTTCTTTCTGTCTCCTTCTCTTTCTGTCACTGCTCTTTCTTCTTGTTCTGTTAAAGTGTCCTGCCCTGTTCCCATGTAACTTCTTTCTTTCTTCGTCCCCAATCACGCGCTCTTTCTCTCTCTCCTTTCCAAACATCACTGCCTCCATCCTGTGGTGGTTTCTTCTAACTTTCTCCTTTTTAACATTAACATCACGGTCTTACTCTCATTTCATTCATTCATTCTCTCTCTCACTTTTACTCACTCTTTCCTCTGTCCATTATACAGCATTTTGGAACTTTCTCTCTTTACAATTACTCCCCTTTCTTTTCTTTGTTTCTTTCTTTCATTCACCCATGCTTTCTCTTCCCCTATGTCTCCCCTCTCTCTTTCTGCACCCTCTCTCTCTGTCTCCTGTCCCCCCCCTCGCTCTCTCCCTCCTCCCCTCCTCTCTCTATTGCTTTTTCTTTCTCTCTCCCTCCTCCCTCCTCTTTTTTTCTATCTCTCACTCTCTCTCTCCCTCACCTCCTCTCTCTCTTCATCTGTCCTGTGCTCTCTCTCCCTCCTCCCCTGCTCTCTCTTTCCCTCTGTCCCGCACTCTCTCTCCCTCCTCCCCTCCTCTCTCTCTCTTTCCTCTCTCCCATGCTCTGTCCCTCCTCCCTTCCTATCTCACTCTCTCTCTCTCTCTCGCTCTCTTCCTCCTCCCCTCTTCTCTCTCTCTCGCTTTTTTCCTTCTCGCCTCCTCTCTCTCTGTTTTGCTTTTCTCCCATGCTCTCTCCCTCCTCCCCTCCTCTCTCTCTCTCTCTCTCTTTCTCTCTCTCTCTCTCTCTCTCTCTATCCTGCTATTTCATGCATCATTTCCCTGTTTAATTGCAGCTGGCTGGAAATCACTCTGTAGCCGCTGGTAGGTTTTGCAGCCTTTCCCGCCTGTATCCTGTATCCTGTGTTCAGTTAGCTCTCGCTAAAGCTGGGCCACTCACAGGTGGCACAGGATGGATGGGGGTGGTGGGGGGGTGGGGGGCAGGTGTTATGCGGTGGGCAGGAAGGATGTGTGTGTGTGTGTGTGTGTGTGTGTGTGTGTTTGGGGGGGGTATGGGTGGGTAAACTAGACCTCCTGTCCCCTGTGCCGGTTGTGCCAATCCTCTACATCACACCGCAAGGCAGCATGCCAGACCAAGGGCTGCACCAAGGGCTGTGCCAATCCACTTCTGTAATGCACACACGACCATTTGTGCGCACACACACACACACGCATGTGCACAC
>CM059284.1:19800334-19862834 GCA_030347295.1 Setipinna tenuifilis
GAGAAGGAGAATGACAGGGAAGAAGAGGAAAAGAGAGAGGGAAGGAGAGAGGAAAAAAGAAACATATAGATAGAGGGAGAGAGAGGAAGAGAGAGATAGAGAGAGCGGTAGAGACAGAGATGGGGGCTGTTTGTAAAAGAAAAAAAGGGATAGAAACAGAAAAAGAAAAAAAACGGAGAGTGATAGAGCAAAAGCGGCGGAGAGCGTTAGGGGGAGAGACAGCGGGTAGGAAAGACTGTTCCACAGAGTTGCTGTGGAGTTTAATGTTGTCACTCAAAGACATATTCTTGGCATGCCAATTACAGTAATATTATTTGGAGCTAAATAGCAGTTTAATCCCATCATTTCCCCTGGTCTCAGTCTTGGATTGCTTACAAGCTACACAGGCTTCATCCCTGCTTACGGCTTACTGCAGTTACAAAAACCAAGTGTACTAGCTACACACACTTTCCTTAGAATGTGTGTTAACTTTATACAGCCCCATTACAACGTAGTGTTTGTCCTCTTTTTACACACAAACACAGACACACAACACACAGACACACACATGCACACACAAGTGCACGCACAGACACATACATAGACACACATGCTATCTCTCTTTTTCTCTCTCTGTCTCTCTATCTCTCTCTCTCTCTCTCTCTCTCTCTCACACACACACACACACACACACACACACACACACACACAAATACCCACACAAATACCCACAGTAATTCCTCTCTTCTCTGCTCTTCCTTTGTGACATCTTTTCCAGTCCTTTATCTTGACCCCATGATCCCCCCTTATCCTGGCACATCTCTCTCTGTGGAGCTTTGGGAGAGGGAGGAAGAGGAGGAAGAAGAGGGGAAAGGGAGGGAGAAGAAGGAGTGTGGGGGGGTGGGGGGTGGGGGTGGTGAGGTGTTGCTCCTTCCTTCTTCACACTCCAGGCTCCAGGTCTGAGTGATAGATGTTTGAACAGCGGCTGACTTTTGTGCGCAGGGAGGCTGAGGGGGGGGGGGTGATGGGAGAGAGCAGATTGGCGGGGGGAGGGGCGTAGGGGTAGGTGTGGTGGGGAGGGGGTCTGGGGGGGTGATGGGGGGGGGGGGGTTAGGAGTAAATTTTTCACGAGCGAAGAGCGAGGTGATTGATGTGCTCCACACCTATTATGTGCAGCTTTGAGGTGTGCACGTGTGTGTGTGTGTGTGTGTGTGTGTGTGTGTAAGAAAAAGAGAGAGTGTGTGTCTGTGTGTGTGAGAAAGAGAGCAAGACGGAACAAGAAAGAAGAAAAAAGAGAGTTAGTATATGCACCCATCTGTATAAAAGGTAGGAGGAGGAAAAAACGGTAAGTGACACACACTTGTGTGTGTGTGTGTGTGTGTGTGTGTGTGTGTGTGTGTGTAGAGAGAGAGAGAGAGAAACAGACACAGAGACAGAATATGTGTGTATTTGTGTGTGTGTGTATGAGAGAGAGAGAGCAAAAAAGAGAGAGTATATTTGTTACAGAGGGAGAGAGAAAGAGGGAGTGTGTATTTTGCATGTGAGACTGAGAGAGAAAGAGAGAGAGAAAGAGAGAGAGAGAGACAGAGAGAGAGAGTGTGTGTGTGTGCGTGTGTGTGTGTGTGTGTAGAGAGAGAAAGAAACAGAGACAGAGGCAGAGACAGAAATGTGTGTGTGTTTATGTGTGTGTGTGTGTGTGTGTGTGTGTGTGTGTGTGTAAGACTGGAAGAGCAAGATAGAGAGACAGAAAGAGAGAGAAAGAAGAGACAGTGTATTTGTTAGAGAGGGGGAGAGAGAAAGAGGGAGTGTGTATTTTGCATGTGAGACTGATAGAGAAAGAGAGTGTGTGTATGTGTCTGAATGCGTGTGTGAATGTGTGTGTGTGTGTGTGTGTATAAGAGAGTTAGCGTGCTGCGTGTGTGTATAAGAGAGTTAGCGTGCATGCATGCGTGCGTGTGTGTGCGTACAAGCGCGTGTGTGAGTTAGTGTGTGTGCGAGAGAGAGTTATTTAACCCCACTCACGTGGCGGAGACTTGAGGGAAGCCTGGGGAGGTGCCATCAGTCATCCCCGCAGCCCCCACCACCAGCCCCAGCACCAACTCCAGCTCCAGCAGCATTAGATCAGCCTGCACACCATGCAATTTTAACATCCCAATCTCACACAGCAGCATGCATATGCCAGCACCACATCACGCATACAGACGCCATTGCTCTGACTGCTTACTTGCAGTTGTATATATATGCACACGTATTTGTCACGTTGGTCTCTTTAAAAGGGTTCGCCATTACTTTTCTTTATTAACTAGGTGTGATTTATGGAACAGGTAAGGTACAGCCAAGGCAAGGTGAGGTACCTTGAGGGGACAGTCCATTGCCTCCAAGTTATAGAATGCCCTTCCGCATCCTAAACACAATTCTAGGTGCCTCAATGCTTGTATAATTCTGCCTGTGTAGGATGTATGTGTGTCTGTAGTGTCCCTGCTCCGGGAAACTTACTTTGGCACATACATGTTCTTGTATGTAGTCTGTCTGCTTACTCCGTGTTCCGCTACACTTCTGTTAGCTTGTTATGTGCCCCTTTTGTAAGTCGCTTTGGAAAAAGCGTCTGCTAAAGCAATGCCAGCTCAGGTTTGAGGAGACTGTAGACAGCTTTAACAGCTAGTTTAAAAAACCTTCCTCTACAGATGAGCATTTGGGCTCTTTTCTCTCCCATTTCTTTAGGCATAATATTTCTTGTAACGCATATTCATTTCTACCAGCTTTGTCCTATGTTTGTGCTTCTAAATGTACTTCTTACCTGTTGTTTAAAACACTCTGTTTATTTTACTTTATTTTCTCTGGCATATAAAGCACATTTTAATTTTACTTTTTATTATCTCAACGTTGTTGATCTTACCTTAAGTTATGTTATGAAAAGCACTTTGTGACCTCTGTCTAAGAACAGCACTACACAAACACATTTTACTTTACCTGCTTTAATTGATGTTGCAAGCACTACAAAAGCAAAAGTTGTCCATGTCTTGATTTGAAAAGAAATCTGTTGTCTCAGGGAGAGTGGGAGTTTGTTGAGCAGGAAAACAAGATTTTTTAAATAGAAATTTCACTATGCAGCATTCAACGAACCCTGACCTTTTTTTCTCTTTGCCATGACGATCTTTGAAAAAAAAGCCCTCCAATCTGGCTAGCACTCACAATACAGTGAAGTGAAACTTCTCGTTATAGAGTGAGATGCTCCCCCAACCCCCCTTCCCACACCCACACACACACACACACACACCAACCCCACCCACTTCCTTCCAGAAAGTTCCTCTCCATAACTGCTTGCCACAGAGGGGCCATCCATCAGCTTTTATCACAACACATTCAGCGGGATCATAACACGGTCGTAAACATGATTTGGGCGCGCGCCCCTGCTCGCACGTTTTATCTCGGCCGTCGTGCCAACGCCGTTTAGCACACGCAGGTGACAGAGGCCCCTGGCTTACGATAATAAGGGTTCGCCTCCCCACACACCCCACACACGGTTCGGTTTCCCCCTGCCTGCCTCCCCCCCACACACCCCAACGACACGTCCACACAGAGCCACACTCCTGGGATAACGAGAGCACTTCCATCTGGTGGGATTGGGGGGCTTATGAACCCCACCACCCCCCCACCCCCCACTTCCACCCCCCACTTCCACCCCCCACCCAACCCGGACGGGTGGCAGTTTTTCTTCCTCATTTTTTTTCTCCCCCCTTTAATTATTATTATTTATTTTTCCTGCAGAGCCATGCGCTTATTCAGCATAACGCATCCTGAGCCACTTTCCACTCAGCACCTGCCTCCACCCAACCCCCCCCCCCGCACCCCCCCCAACTTCTGGGAGGTAATGAGTTTTTATTACTTATGTCAGTGTGGGGTTTTTTTGGGGTGGGGGGTGGGGGTGTGTGCGTGGTGGTGTTTGGAGACAGTGATGATATGCAAATTGCGGGAGAAGGGGTGGGGGGGTGGGTGGTGGGTTCTTGGAGGAGTACTTCTTTTCATGAGCCTTTCTTCCCTTATGCGTCAGTTTGGAGAAAAAGCTGAGTGTCACGTTATTGATTTTTCACCCCTCATCCCCCCCTCCTCTCTCCTCCTTCCTTTTTTTTGCATACCTCTTGGACTTGAATGGGTAAATCAGTCCCTCATGTGCCTGATATATATCTAAAGTGAGTGAACTCCAGGGGAATTTGGAGGAGCCCCATTAGCTAACAAAAAAGAAAAGAAACTTCCCTCCATTTTCACCTTGCCACCCCCCCACCCAACCTTCCCTCCCCACCCTTCTCTACTCTCCAGTCTTCTGGGGTGCTCTGTGAAAAGGGAAATGCAGTCAAAGACAGTGGATCAGCATATAAGTGACTGCTCAAAATAATGACTGCCCCGCACTTCCTTGGCTGAGCTATGCCCCGGGGGGAGTGTGGGCTTAGGCCTGTCTTTAGGGGGTGGGGGTAGGGGTAGGTGGTGGGGTTTAATTGCCAAGAGTTAGCCATGGGCATGTTTGTCTTAATAACCTTGCCTTTATACACTATAGAAGCAGCTATGCTGAGAAGACATTGTTTGCAAACTGCTGCTAACACAAAAAGAAGAAGGGAAGAAAAAAAAGAAAGAAAGAAAAAAAAACACTCTGCCTGAGTTTTTTTTTCAAACTGCAGCCATGGTAACAATTCTTCTGAGATAGTAACAGCTGGGCCTTAGGGCCATTTTTAGCGTTAGTCTTGTTAATTTCATGTGAATTTCTTACAACCTTTACTTCCCTTTACTTCACTTTACTACACTTTACTACACTTTACTTCACTTTACTTTGCTTTACTTTACTATACTCCACTTTACTTTACTTTCTTCCTTTCCTTTGCCCCTTTCTTATTTACCTATTGTCTGACCCAACCCCAAAAGGATCAGCCATTGTAGGACTTTACTGTAAAAAGATACTTCATAAAGACTTAACTCTTGGATTTCTCCACCAATGACACCTTAGTTATATAGTATATAGTACCTTTATATAGTCCTTTTAAAGGCAAGTCTCTGCTTGCCGTTGTCTCTTTATTAGTTACAGTAACTCCAATGTTGTGTAATAACAGCTAGTGTCCACCTCTGTGCCAACCGGTAGTTAATATAAAAGGCTCCCCTCCCCCTTTGAGCTGTAGTTGTGCTCAAGATGGCCTCCTCGAAAACACCTGAAGGGAGTATAGCTGAAACATTATTTGCCTTCTGTTCTTTTTTACAAATTGTCAAAGTACTGTAAGCTACATCCTCTCCATGACAAATGCTATATAAATCAAGGAAGTTATAATAATGATGATATTGATTATTATTATTTATACTATTATTATTTAAACTACTATAATAATTTAATATTACATTATTTTTAGTTTTTAAACTATACCTCACAAGCTCTCATGTAGCAGTGTGTTATCGGGTTTACACTACACACACTGATTTTTCTAGTGTGTGGTAAGTGAGAAACCTTGGCCCACCAGGACGCATATGCTGCACAGCGAGACAACCCTTGTGCAAACTCTTGGCAGAGCTCCAAAACCAGGAATGCTTGTGTGCTTGTGTGTGTTTGTGCGTGCCTGTGTGTGTTTGTGTGTGTTTGTGTGTGCTTGTGTGTGTGTGTGTGTGTGTGTGTGTGTGTGTCTGTCTGTCTGTCTGTCTGTGTCTGTGTTTGTCTCTGTGTCTGTGTTTGTATTTGTATGTGTATGTGTGTGTGTGTGTTTGCGTATGTGTGTGTGTGTTTCCGTCATTAAACACCCCAGAAATTACACCCCTGCTGTTTCCAAAGCACACTGTGTTTGGACTGATGGTGTTTGCTAGCTCCTGGTCAGCAGCCGGCGACAACTAACAACTGGTTGGGCAGATCCGCCTGTCCACTGATCAGTCTGATGAGGGTGTTTGTGTAAACAGCAGAGAAGGGGTTGTCCTTCACACAAACATTCACACAAATACAAACACACACACATGCAGGAAAAAAAGAGAGACGCACACACACACACACACACACAAACACACACACACACACACACACACACACGTGTGTGTGTGTACACATAATCGCACAGTTTTCACACACAGGCACACACACAGGCACACATACACACAAACACACACACACACACACACACACACACACACACACACACACACACACACGCACACTCTTGAAAGGGCCTACACTGCATAGTTGCTTAAGATGGTTTGAAATTGCCTAAAGTAGAGAGATTGTTTAGTAGCGGCTCCTTGTCACCTTACCTTCTCCTGCCATTCTGCCAAAAGATAGAACAGAGGACTCTTTGCAGGCCTTTTCTTTCTTTTCTTGTTAAATCCCCACTTCCACTCAGAAGGACAAAAAAAAACATTTCACGCTGACCACTTGGGTTCCATTACCAGACCAGTTATGGACGAGAGTAGAAACATCGAGATGTGAAATGGAATTTCATCCCGGTGAAATGAACGACAGGCACCAAGACACAGAAAAAGGGTGAAAGGACAGGAGCAAAACAGAGAGCGATAAAGAAAGAAAGGGAGAAAGAAAAAAAGGATGAACAGATGAGCAGGAAAAATTGGACTGCTATAGGAGAGAAGGAGGGATAGAGAAAGACAGAGAGAGTGAAAGAGAGAGAGAGAGAGAGAGAGAGAGAGAGAGAGAGAGAGAGAGAGAGAGAGAGAGAGAGAGAGAGAAAGTGCTAAACAGAGAAACAGAGAGGGACAGAAAGATGGCTGTGCCAGCAGCAGCCAGAGCACCGACGTCCCCATCGATAAAAATCTCCTGGTCTGGAGGTCAGGCGGGGGGAGTTTTGTTCTAATGCTTGGCTGGATGAGAAGAGTGCCCTGGAAAATAATAATAAAAAAACAAACCTCCTGGAAAAAGTCCTTCGCTCTATCAAACGCTTTCATTCCGTTTGTTGTATTCATTCTGTATTTGGAAATGATTGAATTCCTATCTTGTTAATTGCACTAAGACAATATCTTTTTTAGGTCATGATTCATCTATTGTAATTATGTGATATTGTGAGTTCTTGTGTTCTTCTTCTTGAGTTCTTTTCTGAATTTTGGTGGCTTGGTCCAAACAAGGGACAAACCTTACTACTTTACAGCACTCCTTTTACGTAAGAGTGGCCAAGATCAGCCAAGAGCTTTTTTGTGTAGCCTTTTTTAAAAGTGACAGATTCAGGGGTTCTCGACAAACCAAAAGTCACTAACGTGTCTCTCTTATTCGTTGCAAAGATGTGATGATGCCATACTGTTATGTCCCTGTGCACCCCCACTGGCCTTGCAGTGGCAGTGCAACAGCCTTTGTGTGTTGATTGGGACTTAATTAGCTAATTAGTTACACCTGTGTCTGTGTGGCTAAAAAAAAGCACTTGTCAATCTCTCCCTCTCTCTCTTTCCTCGAAGCTTTCACTATGCTCTTTTTGTTATGTTGTAGTTTTTTTTGTGGGTGCTTATCCCTACATTTTGGCTTGGTTTTAACCTTGGTTATTTATTCTAATTAAAAGCTAGTTTATTTTTTGTAACACTCGGTTGTCTGTCCCCTTTTTATGCTGCTGCCTACGAGCCAGGTGGTGACAATATACTATAGTTCCACCTGACTCATTCAAGCTTGACTAAGCATGTCATATCTTGGTCCAAGTGCTGTGGCTCATTACAGCTCCTAGACTAGACTCCAAGAGCAATTCCGTCTTTCCTTTCAATTTTGTCCAGACAATAGCCAGATATCACTTAAATAATTGTTTGAGATAAGAGGCAGACACGGTGTCATTAAAAACACAGTGTACTGTTTGTTGCAGTGGATCATCTTTATGATAAATGAAAAATCCCCGCAGTCACCCTCCCGACCCACTAACATATCTGCACAGAGGGACAAGTCCCTGCCTTGATGCTCTGTTTCATAAACTGTGGGAGCACGAATTCATGTAATGAATATAATTCACCTCATTTAATATCAGGTGTCGCTACTAATGAATGCTCGTGTTTGAAGGGGTACTTCATTAGTGGGAGTGAGTCCACCATTTGCAGCACTTTGATGTGACTTCACACGAAAAGGGCCGGACAAGGACAGCTAATGAAGTCTCACAAACGATCGCCGAGTTTGCCAAATGTCAGCTCTCTCTCTCTCGCTTTGACCAGAGACCCGTTTGATGTGATCATGACTTTAAAAAAAAGTTCCGCTCCACCTGAATATGCAGAGCAATCGGAGGTGCCGCTGTCGTCACTAGTGCCCTCAGTGGCTATACACATCAATGGTCAACGCACAAACACGACTAACAAAAAAGGTATTTTGGCCTTCTGCGGCAGGACCAAAGTCGATGGTCTTTTGATGTGCCAGGTTTGGTCCAATCATTATTATTCTTTGGAGTTTGCTCTTAGTCTTTGATTGACTGAGTCTGATCACCCACTGACATTTACAGCTGTGTGTCCTTAAAAATCTCTTAGCCACTGCATTTCCCTCATCTGTTTTTTATTTGGTTGAGTGTGTGTGTGTGTGTGTGTGTGTGTGTGTGTGTGTGTGAAAGAGAGAGAGAGTATGTGTGTGTGTGTGCGCGTGTGTGTGTACAACCTTAACGTGGACTTTTTGTTAGACCTAGGGTTGCTGTTGACAAGTGATTGTCAACATGAAGAAAGAATATCTAAGCTCCAGTTTTGCGTGTGTGTGTGTGGAAGTATTTTGTCGGCGTGAGGCACGCATCGTTACCTGCCTCGGATGACTTCTCCAGCTAATTGTGTCCTACTGAGACATATCAGGGTGCACTCCAAAGGCAGCGGTAACAACAGACACAGGTAGGGCTCCAGCGTACCTATGCTAATTGAGCTCCCAACGAGCGCCTCTTTCCTTTAGATGCAGCGCATTGTAATTAATTTCGGAGGCCTCACACTTTGATGTCTTTAATTGCTCATCGCTTCCCGGCTTCATTAGTTAGGAGGAGGCTTTCTTTCTCCACGGACGTTAAGGCGAGAGTCCCTGGTCGCTGTGAGAACTCTTTTTTGTGTCTCAGTGTCTCTCTCTCTCGTGCTACCTGTGTATTTTTAGGCGCGGTATTCTTAGACACCGTGCTAGCGCAGTGCTAAGCTTGCTGAGTGTTGCCTTTCAAACTTTGGGTCTTAAGTAAGCCATGTTCTCATTCTTTCTGTCCCGCTCTCTCACCTGACATTTTCTTTTTTTCTCTCTCTCTTTCCCTACTTCTCCCTCTTTCTCTCTTACTCTCACACTTTCTCTCTCTGTCTCTCTCTGTGTCTCACACACACACACACATACTCACACACACACACACACACGTCAGCAACCCCGTCATCACTTCCTCCAATCACCACTACTTTCAGACATCTCCCAGAAGCTCCCAGAAGTCTTTTAAAAACCGACAGGATTCACAGGAAGCCCTTGTTCACAATAAATTTGAAGTGACAATGTTCTGTGCTCCTCTAGCTATTTTTGAGTCCTCCACAGAAATATATTCTAATTAGTGTCCCAGCATCTGGTGGTATATTTCCCCTGGAATAAGCAATGTCTCGTCATTTTCATGGGTGAAAGAGTTTATGAATATAAACGCTTCCACTTATTGATGATTTGTTGGTCCAATGCCATAATTTTTTTGTTATTCCTCTCTATTAAAAGACTAAATGAAGGGAAATAACAGACTAGGCAGTGGATATCACATACATAAATACAAGGGGCGTAAAATGTAAACTTTAGCGTCAAGCAGCAATCCTCTGCAGTGGAAGCTCAGTTTCCCCCCTGAGAAGCAGACACCGAAATTCTCAGTGGGAGTCAACGATTCAACATTTCACTAAAAAAAACCCCATGACTGCATTTCAAAACATTATGTCACTAGCTTTAGGGTTCTTGGCAACATCAGTGTGGTGGTGTCTGCAAAAAAAAATAAATGACAGACCTGTCAAAAAAAAAAAAATGCTGTTACAGATCTAAAAAGATGAACATAAAGAGTCGAAAAGGAGAAAATGGAAGTTACTTGATTGAATTGCGACAGGATTGGACAGACAGTGTTGACTCAGTGACAGAAGTGCTACGTATTGTGTGTGTGGTGAGATGCGCAAATGAAGAGAAGCAAAGGAGCGAGAGTGTGTGTTCTGCTCTCAGAGACGGTTCTAAATTAATATCTGTTCACATCTCCCCCATCACTCTCTCTATCTCGAGCTGTGTGTGTGTGTGTGTGTGTGTGTGTGTGTGTGTGTGTGTGTGTGTGTGTGTGTGTGTGTGTGTGTGTGTGTATGTGTGTGTGCACCCTGTGCCAGAGGGAGACGCAAATATCCTCAGCAATGAGAAAGCAGGTGTTAGGTGTGTGTGTGTGGGTGTGGGTGTGTGTGTGAAAGCATCTGTTTGTGTGTGTGTGTGTGTGTGTGTGTGTGTGTGTGTGTGTGTGTGTGTGTGTGTATGGGTGTGTATGAGAGACAGAGAGGGAGTTTGTGTGAGTGTTTGTGTGTGTGTTTGTGTGTTGGTGTGTGTGGCAGGGAAAAGGGAGGGTGAGTGAGTGAGTGAGTGTGAGAGAGAGAAAGGGGGAAAAACAAACACAAAAATGCTGGTTTGGGCATATTTCACCGGGGTTGGTTGAGGTGGTGAAATTTCTGCCCACTAATGAGTTCCAGAGTTGGTTTTTTTTTTAGAACTCCTCAACGTTCTCTGTGGCCTCAGGACTTGCTGACACCTCTTTCTCACGTCTCTCCATCAACCCCCCTCCCCCCTCCCCCCCTTGCAACACACACACACACACACACACACACACACACACACACAAACAGACACACACACCTTTTTTCCCCAAATTCTTCCACCTCTTTTTTTTACCTTCAGTGTCTAGAAACATGTGACTGGTAAGGACATAATGTGGCAGCTATTGACCTGTTCATCCTCACTGCTGTCAGGAGAAGGCGAGCCGTGCATAATTGGACTGCTACTCGTGTGTGTGTGTGTGTGTGTGTGTGTCTGTGTCTGTGTGTCTGTGTGCCATTGACAGAACCTGACATCATCAGCATATAATGAATAGTATGCTTTGGGGAAAATAAATAAATACAATAGCAACAACAAAAACAAAAACAAACCTTAGTTCATAGGTGGGTAAGAGGTTGTTCTGATCCCATGGCAATTAATTGAGTCAACAGTCTATTCTAAAATTATTTCTTGTTTTGCTGGACTGAATTCACAAAAAAAACACCTGTGCAGTTACAATTTAGCTGACACTCTTATCCAGAGCGACTTACAGTGAATTGGGTCTTGGGACAGTCCCTGGAGCATTGTAGGAGATTAGATGCTTAAGGGCACTTCATCTGTGAATAAGGGGTGCAGAAGAGCACTAGACATTAACTCCCTCACCCACATTTTTTTTCCTGCTGGTACAGCATTTGAACCTGCAAACCTCCGATTCCAAGACCAGCTCCCTAACCATCAGCCAATAGCTAAAGAGCTAAAGAGACATGGAACATGTGCAAAAGACAGAAAGAGAGAGGGAGAGAGAAAGAGAGCGAGCGAGAGAGAGGGAGAGAGAGAGAAAGGGAGAGATAGAGAGAGAAAGAGAAAGAGAAAGAAAGAGACAGGAAAACACCCCAATATAGTTTATTTGAAGTAATCTTCAAAGTGAACAAAGCAACGTGCAATATTGCATTCCATTTTGGAGGTTATCAGTGACAAGGACTGCAGGGGCATGACACTAAAAACTGATATGGACTTGATGAAACACAACAATCACAAAGTAGGCGCAATTTTACAGCAGACTTTACAAGATAGCCACATTAAAGTGGCACAAGAGTACTCATCCTAGACAATCTTTAGGATAAAACAAACACTGAAAAGCTGCAATGGTAGCAACAATTGTCCATCATCATTGTGGATGATCAACCCTAAAAATGTAGATGGAATGACCTTTAAACTAAACCATATAGGAACAGTGATATAGAGGAAAGAAAACATTACCAAGAGCCACTCATGTCTGTAAAGATAAATACAGTCTCTCCACAGGCAGTGCTTAATAGTATGTTGGAGTAAAGTTTGTCATCAGGAATGCTTCAATTTTTTCTCCCAAAGGTACTTTTAGTATTTTGTGTTTTCTCTAAACTAATCCAGTGGAAAGCAAAATGTCTGTGAAGATTCTCATTCATTCAGGTCATGGTAGTCAAAAGTGCTAAGTTGCAAGCAACTGGACATCTTTCTTTTGAGCTTAAGCTGGTATCTCTACTCTACTGCTAGGGCTGGGTTAAAAAAAAAAGATTTATCGATACATATCGATACAGATTCCAAAAAATGAAAGATCTTCATTAAAATTTGCGGATCGATTTTAATACCAGGTCTTTTCTGGTGTCATTATTTATATATAAACCTTGGCTGGCTAAACATTGGCTGGCTAAACATTGGTGAGCACAGGGTTATTCTCTACTCAGTCATTTCATAAACAAGCAAGATTAGCACTGATACTAAGAAATAAAAATTAAAAATAAATAAATCATAATTATTATTATTTTGAGAATAATATCGGATTGTATTATTGTATTGTGACCTTGTGTATCAGAATCGTATTGATTCAGGAAATCCATATCGATACCCATCCCTATCTACTACTCTATCTACCCCACAAGCAACTGGACTTGTTTGGAGCTTGAAGCACTTTTCACTACTCCAGTGGACTTTACTGAGTTGGAGCGTAGAGATGGGGGGGGGGGGGGGGGGGGGGGGGGGGGGGGGTTGGGGTGAAGGCTGGAGAGTGGTGTCCTTGTGAAGAGCGGCAAGGCATCTGTCCGTGCTCCAAGTGGCAGTGATGGCTATCATTAGGTGTGCCCCCCCCCCCCCCCCCCACGGGCACCCTGCTATTTCCCCAGCCATCCCGTAATCTGGCCAAATAAGGGGCCCTGCTGCAGCCGCACTGGGGGAGAGAGTTGTTTTCAGGCCTTGCTGCTGAGAGCACCTGAGAGTGTGGAAGTGTCTGTGTATGTGTGTGAGTAAGTATGTGTGTGCGTGTGTGTATGTGAGAGAGAGTAAGTGTGTGTGTGTGTGTGTGTGAGTAAGTGTCTGTGTATGTGTGTGTGTGTGTGTGTGTGTGTGTGTGTGTGTGTGTGAAAAGACACCACTGGGGATGTGGAAGTGTGGAAGATGAGGCCAACATGGCGTATATATCTCGTTCTCTTTCTGTGTGTATGTCTCTCTCTCTCTCCGTCCTTTTTTTATGTGTGTGTGTGTGTGTGTGTGTGTGTGTGTGTGTGTGTGTGTGTGTATGTATGTCTGTGTGTGTGTGTATTAAAACAGTGGAAAGACATCTGTGCAACAATGTCAAAGACAGGAAGAGACAAGGAAAGTGCTTGGGTGTACACATTACTGTGTGCATGTCTGGTGTGGGTGTGTGTGTGTGTGTGTGTGTGTGTGTGTGTGTGTGTGTGTGTGTGTGTGTGTGTGTGTGTGTATATACGCATGTGTGATTGCACACACTTGTGTATGTGTCTGGGTGTGTGCGCCCATAACAATACAGTTAAGAGGGGTCTTGAGGTGCCAACACTCACCGAGGTAAAACGCCGTTCATGCTAAAAGGCAACAATGCGTGTTTAAGTTGTTAAGTAGTCCCTCAGCAAAAAAAAAAAGAGAGAGAGAGGGAGATCACTTTTAATTTGACTCAGCTGGCTCCCCTTTAAAAGCCCTCTCCGCTGATGATCCATAATTCAGGCTCATTAAGGCACATTACACACAGGGCCGAGATGGGGAGATCTGCTGACAGCAAAGAATGGGAGGTCTTCATCAGCTGCTTGGTCAGGTTACACTCCTTCTCTCTCTCTCTCTCTCTCTCTCTCTCTCTTGCTCTCTCATTCTGTCTCTCTGTCTCCCTTTCTCATTCTCTCTCTCTCTCTCTCTCTCTCTCTCTCATTCTGTGTCTCTGTTTCCCTTTCTCATTCTCTCTCTCTCTCTCATTCTGTCTCTCTGTCTCCCTTTCTCATTCTCTCTCTCTCTCTTTCTCTCTCTCTGTTTTCGCTCTCTCTTACTTCCTCTCTCACTCTCTTTCTTAAATGAAATAATGCTTTATTGGCACGAATGAATAAAAAAATCATTGCTGCTGAAGTTACAAATTCAAAACTATGCAGAGTATACTTACTGTTATTTTTTTTTTTAAAAGAACATTTTATGGGGAGCAACATAAATATACATTCATATATCAGTAATATCGATTTTAAAAGAGCCATGATAGCCTCAGCTATAAAAGAATCCAACACAATAAAATTATTGCATCACTATAACTTTATGTAAAACATTATGGGTAAACAAAGCCTGTTGAATTAATTGAAATTAAATATACTTTCTGTATCTATCTGTACAAGTTCTTTTATGTTGTGTTATTGTCTTGTCCTTATGTTCTACCTTTACTGGAACACTTCAACATCCTGTTAAAAGGATATGGCCTTTTGTTGTGTTCAATTATGCTGAACCATATTACACTAACCGATTTGCAAAATGCCCATCATGGGCAGTAATGCCACATGGTCTTCTTCCAAACCTGAACAGTGTGTTTGCTCTCTTGATTGTATGGTGTGGCCACACCAAACAATCACTGTGTCTAAGTGCTAATTTGTCAGCTATGTACGTCCCAGTGGTGAGCCAAGCATTACGTTAACTGCCAAACTATGTTCTGTGGCTGCTAGGCAACCAGAGGCGCACTATGGGAAATGCTCCGTAGGCTAGGCTGTCTTATGAATGGTTAACAGCCACGGTAGGCTAAAACTATGTAGGCCACTCTGTAGGCTGTGCACTCCAAAGCATGTAGACCCTTAATTGAGACTTGCAATTTGTACCAACTGGCAGGCATTACCAAAAGGAAGTCAGAGTGAGGGGGGCAAAATAAATAGTGATAACAAATGATAAATAAATAAGCAAATACATAAATAAACATCAAGTCAACATCCATGACACAGATCTCACACTATACCACATTATCTGACAAAAGACTAACTCCACTTGATAAGAGAGGTGAACATTACCATAGATAGATAGATAGATTAGATAGATAGATACCTTAATGATCCTGGAGGTAAATTAAGAAATTAAGACAGGACTGGCCAGTTCCACGCACAACAAAAAGAGTAGCCTACACACAAGTAGCAGTTTACATACAGATCACGAGACAAAAATAAGATATTCCTTGTTGTTTACAAAACAGATTAGGGACATAATTAATTAAACGATCATACCCCAAGGCTTGCAAAAAGACCTCATGCAAAGAGTGGTGTGGTGAAGGCCATTTCTGTGGCCCTAAAGTGATTACAGAAATTCAAATCAACTCAACTCATTATACCAGGAACCACATAAATGTTGCCTGGGGCACTACTAAAGATGTTGGGCACAGTGAAAGAACACAATTGTACTCTCTTAAAAAATAATGGGGCTAGTACAGGTTCATCGATGCCATAGAAGAATCTTCACTCTCCATCCAGACATTTAAAGAACCATTTAAGCACTTTTATTTTTAGCGTGTATGTGAAAGGTACTTCACATTGGAAATGGTTCTTCAGAGCCTCAGATCATAATGGGCTATGTTATGTCATACCGGCATTAAATGGCTCTTTAAAGAACTGTTGCCTCAATGCTTCTTTGAAGCACTGAAAAAGGTTCTTCTATGGCATCGCTCTGAAAACCAGTACTTGCCCCATTATTTTTGAGAGTGATAGGCTCCCCTCTCTGATAATAATATAATAATAATAATAATACATCAGTTTTATATAGCGCTTTTCATAATACTCAAAGACACTTTACAAAGAGATTTAAACACACATACATAAACATAAACACACACACACCCACACACAAAAAATACGAAAATGAGAGGGTGATCAGTGGTGGTGGTGGTGGGGGGGGGGGGGGGGGTGGTCATGTGTCATATGCAGTCTTGAACAGGTGGGTCTTGAGGTGGCATTTGAAAGAGAGTAGTGTGTCAGAGTTGCGGATGGCCAGGGGGAGGGAGTTCCAGAGGGTGAGGGGAAGCGATGGCGAAGGCCCTGTCACCAATGGTCCTATATTTGGTTGTGGTGATAGGGGTGAGGAGATTTGCATGAGCAGAGCGTAGTCGGCGGGTGGGGGAGTGTCGGTGGAGGAGGTCGGTCAGGTATAAGGGTGCAAGGTTGTTGAGGGCCTTGTAGGTGATGAGGAGGATTTTGAAGTGTATGCGTTGTTTTATGGGGAGCCAGTGAAGTCGATATTAATAGTGTCCTTAAAGCTTACCACCCACACACACACACACACACACTTCTGACTGTTGCCTTAGAATCATCCTACCTAGAACACCCCACCCCACCCCTATGATGACAATGCCCCTGACTATTGCCCTGGTCTCAGTATTTTGTTGTTAGAGTAACCCACCCTAATCCAATTAACTACATGTTATCAAAAACAATTTACCTAGCAATGCATACATTTTCCTAATATTGTTAGGTCAAGTGCATGTGTGTGTGTGTGTGTGTGTGTGTGTGTGTGTGAGTGTGTATGCTGGTCCAACGTCAAGTTCCTATTATTCATGGCTTTACTATACATTCAATTTAAATGACTCCATTAAAAGCTGTGCTTGCAAATATGCTTTTTAATGTTGTTGACATAATGCAGACACCATTTGCTTTAAAGCACACTTGACAGCAGCATATATATATATATACAGGGCTGGTGCTACTATAACGGCCATCACACACTGCACGTTGGACACCAAGTGCCGGGGTAGGGACACCAAAAAAGTCAGGCTAATGGAAAAAAAACCTTAACAATCATAACGGCAGCACCACAAAGCTGTTGTGCTTAGGGCACTAAAAATGGCTAGCACCGACCCTCGAGTTTATACAGTGCACAGGATGAGCCAAAACTGTTTACGCAATGTAGAGAAATAACCATTGAAAGCTGTGACCCAGTCTGGAGCTCATAGATGGTGTAATTTTGGTCCTATCTAATGCATACATCATTTTTATACCAGACCACCTGAAAGATGCAAACGCTAATGAATAAGAAACTGATGCAATTTTGAGCAATCTTCATTTAAAACTTTAGCCTGTCATGATGAGAACTCTTTCTCTCTCTGTCTTCCTCTCTCTCTCTCTCTTTCTCTGTCTCTCTCTCTCTTTCCCTCTCTCTCTCTCTTTCTCTCTCTCTCTCTCTCTCCCTTTCTCTCCTTCTCTCTCTCCCCCTTTAGGGAAAGTGTGATGCATTAACCACTGCAGTTTCATGACACACAACCACACTTGAAAAAAATGTATACAGAAAGAATGCATACATACAGTACTTCTACGTTACAACCACAGAGAGATTTTAGATTAATCTTGTTAAAATCCATTTATGTCTTAGGCATGGACAGTAACAAAAAAGTAACATAGAAGTGATATTTGGCTCCACAGAAAAAGCATTAAACAGAAAAAAACACACTGAATATACTCCCCCTACAGCAGCTATATGCCTTTAACTTATAGGCAAAAGAAAAGGTTTCTGTGGGTGAATGTTAGATATTTCAGTATTTTAATATCCATATCCATATGGACATGCTGAACTCCTTGCAGAATTGTTGATCTTTTTATTCACTTTCTTGGTTTGTTATGGTGTTTCAGAGAAGCTTGACTGTTAGGCTGCTGCTTAAGAATTCTGGAAGTCTCTCTCCATCTAGCACCTCTCTGTGTTTTAATTAGTTGCACAGCAGGGGAGCATTGTCCACCATTTAGAGTTGGAAAAGACCTGTGAACTCAAATAGAAACACAGCCACACACACACACACGCATAAACACGCAGATACTAGTGCACACACAGACACTCTCACTGCGTGCACATGGCCGAGCTTAATCCGATTGTAAACAGATTGGGTTCGTATCGGACTCAGGTCGTATAGGAACCGAATTCGCGAATCTTATAGGAACTCCTGTCTTAAACCGATGTTAATCCGCTTGATGTCGCCTTGTGCACGGTATCATATCAGATGTACTGACTGTGCATATATTAATGAATACTGTTCGTTCATACGGACTTCCAAACACAGCAGAATGCACAACATGTACGCGAATGCTGCTCTGTGAAACTCCTCGAACGCCATCTTTCGTGTATGCCGCCAGGTAGTTTGTTTATTTTTTTTATTACGTAAGTAGCCATCAACCAGAAGTAGTTCTAACACCACTTGTTGAAAGGACTACACACCACCTAGCGTAGCTGAGTCAGCCAGGTCTCTGACTATTATCTGATTATACAAACTCCATGTGCATTTGAATTTTGGGACACACCACCTGCTGGGTAGCAACATCGGATTTGGAGAAAGCAAATACAATCCTACCATTTGCATGTAATGACAGACTTAGACACACACACACATACACATAAACACACACTCACACACGTAGCTACTCAAGCACACGTGCGCGCGCGCACACACACACACACACACACACACACACACACACACACACACACACACACACACACACACTACATGTAACATGAAACACTTCATCACATACACTGAAACATAAAATCTCCCATCAGTCCTTAGTAAAGTACCCTGAATAACATTTAAAACTGGCATGTGGGATGAAGGCCTACTAAAACCACTGAGCTTGTTGATCAGTACTTTAATCCCTTTCACACTTTCCAGCCGTTTTGTAGCACTTAAGCTCACCTCAGACCTCAATACTGAGGGAACACAAGCCAAGCTGACCCCTGCTTTGGCATCTTTTTTTGGCTTACCTCTATTACCGACTGTGGCAATAAACATGTTAATGTGTGTGTGTGTGTGTGTGTGTGTGTGTGTGTGTGTGTGTGTGTGTGTGTGTGTGTGTATGTGTGTGTGTGTGTGTTTTCTTTTATTACAGTGGCTCTTCTCAAAACACTGTTTATTTGGGGGCTATATGGAAATGAAGTGTAAAGATGAAAGTCATTTTGTGCATGGAAAGGGTGACCTATGGATTGCTGTTGACTTGTAAATTGATTGTCTTAGATGCACCAAAGTCAATCATGTATGTGCTTGTAAGTGTGTGTGTGTGTGTGTGTGTGTGTGTGTGTGTGTGTGTGTGTTTGCATGAAAGACAATGTGTGCACACAAGCTCTTTGCATAATCTTCACAAACAACCAATTTTCAAGTTAGAGAGAAAACGGTGCCTTCTGTTTTAAATTGATCACAGATAAAAAACAAACAAACAACAGGACAAAATGTCAGCTCTTTTCCATTTAAAAGCTGCCATTTTGTCCCTGGGATATATAAAAAAACAATTCAGCATTCATTATAAACCATCCCATCTTCACCAATTACAGTACAACTAGGACAACAGAAACCTTAGATTTAAAAATGCTGTATTTTGACATGGGAATCAACTGATGGAGTCCTGATTGAAAAAAAATCCCTCCTGTCTCCTGTCACTTTTCGAGCACAAAGAAAACTTTCCATTTATTCACCGCTTGGTGTGTTTGTCTCCTCACCCTTACTTTGCTATATTTACATTGCCAAACACTGCCAATCATTAATTAAAGAGAAATAAGACAAGAGAGGAGAGAAGAAGAAGAGAGAGAGACAATGAGAGACAAAGAGAAATAAAGCAGCCATTTTTGTATATAGAGGTGAGGTCCCTCTCCCTCTCTCTGTTCTCTTTCCCTCTCGTTTCTCTCTCCCTTTTCTCTCTCTCTCTCTTTCTTCCTCTTTCTCTCTCTTTTCCCGATGCGCCCCAGTGAACCAGCTCGGTTTCGCCCTTGGCCCGGCAGGAAGAGTTCGGCCCAATCTCCATAACGCGTTTGTTCCTGTCAAGCCATGTGCTTCCATTAGGCTTGCATTGTCATATATTTGCATCATAATTACCTGCAATGCTGCATTAATCAGCCCAGCTTCTCCAGAAATAATAGACCGTGCAGACAAGCATAAACATATCCGTGTGTGATTGTGTGTGTGTGTGTGTGTGTGTGTGTGTGTGTGTGTGTGTGTGTGTATGTGTGTGCGCGCTCACTTGTGTCATTTGCATGTGATTGTGTATATGCATGTATGTTGTTTTTGTGTGCTTCTTTTTTGTTGTGTATGTGTGTGTGTGTGTGTGTGTACCTGTGTGTGTGTGTGTGTGTGTGTGTGTGTGTCAGTTGTTATTTATGTGCACATGTGTGTAGGTGAATATGAGGGTAGAGAGCAAAGCATTGACAATGTGGTCTGTTTGAATTTGGTTTGTTTTTTCATTTCTCTTTTTCCTAGTTTATGTGTGTGTGTGTGTGTGTGTGTACGTGTGTGTGGCTGTGTGGGTACGTGTGTGTGTCTGTGTGTGTGTGTGTGTGTGTGTGGGTGTGTTTGCACATTTGGCCCTGCACACGTGTCTGAGTTGGTGTGTTTTGAAGCGTGTAGCGTTGTTTTGTTGGTGCAAGTATGCAAATGGCGGGATGAAAGGTATTTGTCTCTCCTGTGCGGCGGCCTGTGTTTGCATGGGGAGAAAAGCGTTAGCCGGTGGACTAATGGCATACTGATGTATTGCCCACATTCAAACCGCCACGGCATTGTGTGTGAATCTATTCATGTGCCCTACGAGAGCTACGAGTGTGTCAATTCGTGTGTGTGTATGTTTGTGTGTGTGTGTGTGTGAGTGTGTGTGTGTGTGTGTGTGTGTGTGTGTGTGTGTGTGCGCGTGTGTGTGTGTGCGCGTGTGTGTGTGTGTGTTGGGGGGGGGTGGGGCGTGGTTGTGCCAGGTATGTTTGCATACACCTGTTTCTTGTGTGTGTGTGTGTCTGTGTGTGTGTGTGTGTGTGTATTTCAGTGCATGCTTGAGAGGGAGTGTGCACAGTTTATTCTTTATGCTACTGTTTGCAATCCCTCTGTATTTGCTGTCTGTGTCTGTAAGTCTCTTTGCATAATGCTCTCTCTCTCTTTCCCTCTCTCGCTGTATATATCTCTCTCTTTCTCTCTCTATCTCCCCTCTCTCTCTTTCTTTCTCTTTTTGACTCTCTCTATCCCCCCCTCTTTCTTACACACACACACACACACACACACACACACACACACACTCACACACACACCCCTTGGGACGGCGTGTCTGAGCCGTAAGCAGGAGACAGGCAGGCTAAACTGTGCGAGAGTGGCACAAATTGAGTGTGACACGTCAGAGGGCTTTACACACAGGCGGCACAAAGCAAGCCATGACTGTGTGTGTGTGCGCCTGCGACCATCACGTTTCATGAAACATTTAAAAAGCCGCTTTCCCCCAACCTCAGTAAGCCTTGACAATTTATTTAGCAGCTAGGAGCTAGGTCTTCAAATTCTGCTGCCAGGATGCGTCAGAGCAGACAGTTTTGTGACATTTATTTATTTATTTATTTCCGAGGAGATGGATGCGCACCATTTGGGCCCTCTTCTGAAATTGTCAACAACAAGTGAATGGAACACGAAAGCACACAAAAAACATTCATAAATGTTTCAACAGAAAATGTCAGTATCTCTTTATAAGGCCCCCATGTTCTAGACATGTTACAAATGCGGAGTTAATTCATGCACAGACTGTGAAATACCCATCAGCTAAACTTCCTGCTACGCTCGACTACCTGTCAGCTACACTTAGACAACACACATGACCTTCACCTCATCCAAACTCTGACCCAGGGCTAAACCACAGACACAATTCCCCACGTAAAACCACTGTGAAAGGTCATTGTGAGAGGAAATTTTTCATTGTTTTCTCTTACATGAATTGTCCCTGAAGTGACAGGAGAGGAAATTTTTTAGACAAGATTTTTTTTTAACACAGACATTACCTTATTACATCATTATAACATAGTAACCAATAAGTAATAAACATTTTCAACCATTTTCTGAGAAATGTTTGGAGAAAGTCCAATTCAGTCAGTCGAATTCTCGCACACATTGGTTCTACAGTGCGGTTCTGCTTTGGACACCTAATGTGGAAATGAAAAAGAAAAGCCATCTCATTTGCATTAACAAAACAAATGAACAAACAAACAAAAAAACACAACAATAACAACAAAAAACACCAGCATTTATGGAATCATCACCACAAGGATATGCTAAGGATAAGCGCACCACAAGCGTGACTTTGGTTCTGCACTCTAAAAAATAATGGTTCTTCAGAATGATGCCATACAAGAACCTTTTTCAGTGCTTCAAAGAAGCGTTGAAGCAACAGTTCTTTAAAGAACCATTTGACACCGATATGGCATAGCATAGCCCATTATTATCTGAGGCCCTAAAGAACCATTTCCAATGTGAAAAACCTTTCACATACGTGCTAAAAAATAATGCCGTTTAAATGGTTCTTTAACCACCTCTGGTTCCATGGAAAGTGAAGGTTCTTCTATGGCATCAAAGAACCGGCCCTGGCCCCATTATTTTTTAGAGTGTGGACTCTATCCTACTATTGTGTCTATTGCTTAATTCTGCGTACAGAACAGGGAATAAAGGACTCTTGATGAAGACTAAATATGGCACTCCACCACGCCTACTCTGCAGCCAGTGATGAGTTACCTTAGTCCACTGCTGCAGGGCCAGCAGTGTTGTGGACAGATGAAGGTGTACCCAGCAAGCACCAGCCAGACCCTGTGCAAAATTCACCCTGTGCACATCTGTCACCTGTAATTAGTGATAGATGTGTGTGTGTGTGTGCGTGTGCGTGTGCGTGTATTTTTCTGTGTATGTGTGTGTGTGAGTATGCATATGTGTGTACATGTACTTGTACATACAGTATGTGTTTGTGCGTGTGTGTGTGTGTGTTTGTCTATGTGTTTGTTATTCTGTGTGTGAATATACTGCATGTGAATGTCTGTCTGTGCATATACTGTATATGCACGCATGCCAATCTGTATGATGTTTCTGTGTGTGTCTGTAAATGTATGAGCGTGTGTGTGTGTGTGTGTGTGTGTTGTTGGGGGATAGTGTTCCGGTGTCATCTGTGATGATGTCTCTTTTCAATGGCTCTACTCTACTTGCATCATTCTAGAAAGCACTGGGACTGAGAGTCACACTCAAAATACATTAGGGCAATCAATGCAGCACAAAAGGGGACCTAATTAAGCAGTGTGTGTGTGTGTGTGTGTGTGTGTGTTTGTGTGTGTGCGTGTGCGTGCATGCGTGTGTGTGTGCGTGTGTGTGCATGTGTGTGTGCATGTGTGTGTGTGTGTGTGTGCGTGCGTGTGCGTGTGTATGTGTGCGTGTGTGTGTGTGCGTGTGTGCGTGTATACATGTGTGTGTGTGTGTGTGTTTTGGCCGTACACACACAAGGTCAGGGGCTGAGTGCTGCAAGTAATCACAGGTGTGGGGGTTTCCCTCTCGAGCCTCATAAAATAAGACGCCACACTGCTTTTATGCAATCATTCTGCTCCGCCCATACCAGCCATCTGAGGTTCGAGACACCAAACTGCATTTCCTTGTATTTTCTTTTTGGATTCTTTGTTTATTCCCCCAGCCAACAAAAAAAAAAGAAATGAAAAATATGTTCCAACCTGAGTTTTGTTTTGCCAAGCAACAAATACTGTCCCTTCCCTGCCAAGTTTAGTCCTACAAAAACTATTTGAGGATGGTAATTTGTGTATACACCTGTCTTCATCTTACAGAAAAATTTGTACATTTGTACACCTCTCCCCCCTCCTCTCCAGCTCCATCTGTTCCTTTACTTTATTCAAAAAACTCTCAAATGTAACATTAGCAGGTTGCTGTCTGCCATTCTCTTATCTTGTGTTTGAATGAATGGAGTGTTGATGTTGTGCAATTCGGCTACTGAAGTGTGACAAATGCGAGGCGATCGCTCAAAGAGAAAAGTGGGCCTCTTGCCATTCACGAAAATGCCTCTTGTCCAATCATAAATAAAAAGAATTGTTGGGCTAGATCTGTTTTATAATGTTGTTTTATCATTCTGCCTTTCGTACACTCATCGACTCACTCACTCTCTCCCCCTCCCTTTACTCACACACTCACTCCTCACCCGCTTTCTCACTCACTCCCTCACACACTTACTGATTCACTCACTCACTCTTTCCTCCCTCCCTCCCTCACCCACTCACTCACTGACTCACTCACTGACTCACTCACTCACTCATTCACTCATTCAATCTCTCACTCACTCACTCCCTCACTCCCTCACACTCCTCACCCACTCACTTACTGACTCACTCACTCACTCACTCACCGACTTAGTCACTCACTCATTCATTTACTCACTCACTCACTCACTTACCCATTCACTCCTCACTCACTTACTTACTGACTCACTTCCTGACTGACTGACTCACTGACTCACTCACTCACTCACAGACTTACTCACTCTCCTCCCTTCCCTCGTTCTCCCAGTCTTTTTCTCTTTTCCTCACCCCTCTTACCATGGTGTACTGCCACTTTTTTGTCGTTTTTTTTTTGTTTTTTGTTCCTGTTTTTTTTTTCTCCTTTTCTCCTCTCCCCTTGTCAGTCCCTCCCTTTTTGTGCCCTGCAGCGGCGTGGGGCTGCTGTCTGACTCTGACTCTCGCATTTGGTATTCCGCACAAACAGGCCGGGGCCCTTGCTGGAGCTCCACCTTTCTGTGTCAAAAGATAATTGTGACACAAACTGAATGCACTGCTTCCATTTGCCCCCTGCATTAAAAAGTGGGAGCGAAAGAGAGAGAGAGAGAGAGAGAGAGAGAGAGAGAGAGAGAGAGAGAGAGAACGAGAGAACAAGAGAGGGAGAGAGAGACGGGGGGGGGGGGGGGGGGGGGGGGAGGGAGAGAGAGAGAGCGAAAGGGGCAGAGTAAGAACTGGGGATAGAGGGGGAAAAAAATAACAAACAACATAGCGATTAAAATGCACCGCCATGCCAGGCTCGCCACGATTGGTTTTTCTCAATTGGCTCGTGCACAAGGTCTCCCCAGCAGCACTTATGTCATTAGGAGAACAAAAGCACACTGAAAGGGCGACACGTGTCACCACGGCCATTTTGGCACACCTGCTGCTTCTGACGTGCTACTGAAAGGCTCGCAATTACTGCACACTGGAGCGGAGAGTGTGTGTGTGTGTATGTGTGTGTGTGTATGTGCGTGTGTGCGTGTGTGTGTGTGTGTGTGTGAATGTGTTTGCGTGTGTGTGTGTGTGTGCACACGTGCATGCATTTGTGTGTGTGTGTCAGTATACATGGCTCTGTTTGTGTATGTGTGTGCGTGTGCGTGTGCGTGTGCGTGTGCACACATGCATGCATTTGTGTGTGTGTGTGTCAGTATACATGGTTCTGTTTGTGTGTGTGTGTGTGAGTCTGTTCCTATTAGTAAGTGTATAGGCTCCTTATAGCTACAGCAAAGGGTCAGGAATGCTTCACCATTAACAACTGAGGTCTTTTCAGTTCGAGCAAACAGAGACAAAAGGTTCAAGCGAATGTGTTTTCTTTGAAGTGTTACATATGTACAACTTTGTGTAAACATACTAAATTCTTCAGTATAACCTACATAACACAGCTTCAATATATTTTCACCAAAAACTACCCCCTTGGACTATTTGCTTATATTTGCCAACATCCAGTTGAAACCTAAATAAACAGAATTGTTTAAATCATCAAGAACAGAAATGTTTGTAAACAATATTTTTCTAGATTCATGAACTTAAGACTCCTCAGTTGCCTAATTCCTGTAACTGTTTTGTTCAGCCATGACGTTAGAAATCTGACTTGTAGATGCACAGTAGATACATAGAACATATATGGTCACCTGCTGTTCATTTATATTTCATTTGCCTGTCTGATTCTGGGTCAGTGATTTGCTTTACCAGTAGAGGGTTCACCAATTCAAAAATATAGTTAATGTTTGACCTCCAACACTCCATAATTATCCATCTAATTATGATGTAGGAGTTATTAGGAATAAGTATGGATATATCCACGTGTCAGGACTACAGACATTGAGACAGAACTTTAAAGTTGACCTCACTGCCACAAAGAATGTGGGCAGTTATGGGGTGTTTTTTTTCAGTATATCAGGGTTTTTATATAAAACTATGTGCCAGTTCTGATACTCTTCAAGAACTTTAGCTCTACAGAACAGAAGTTTATTTTATGTCTGTGTTTTTATGTTATGAGAGCGAGAGAGAGAGAGAGAGAGAAAGAGCTAGAGAGAGAGAGACAGAGAGAGAGAAAGAGCTAGAGAGAGAGAGAGAGAGAGAAAGAGAGAGGGAGGGAGAAAATCTGAGGGTTATACTGGCTGGTCTTTCTCTAACAGCCTTCTGTGTCTGACTTTAACAGCTGCAGAGCAAAGTAAGCCATTTTATGATGATTGTGTTTATGTGAGTATTTACTCCCCCACTGCCCTTTTTGCAGACTGATAAAAAGTAGACAGTTCAGCTTGCTACTTGCTCCCTCTCTCTCTTTTTCTTTCTCCATCTCTCTCTCTGTCTCTCTCTCTCTTTTTCTCTCTCTCTCTCTCTCTCTCTCTCTCTCTCTCTCTCTCTCACACACACACACTCACACACACACACACACACACACACACACACACACACACACACACACACACACACACACACACACACACACACACACACACATACACACACACACACATACACACACACTCACACACAAATAATGCCTCAAAGCCGCCTCACCAGCACTGACAGATTAACAGAAGATTAAAAATTTAGAAAATAAATCTTCAAAACAAGGCATCGCATCCCAAAGGGATTGGAGAAGAGACAGAAGGAAAGAGTGTGTGTGTGAATTAGAAAGAAAGAGAGCATCAGAGAGAGAGGAATAGAGAGAGAAAGAGAGGAAGAGAGAACAAGAAGCTAGGGATTAGGGAACAAGTATCAGTGGCACATTTGTATGGCCCTGCTCTGCTTCTCGTGAAGTTGGGGCATTGAGGGACGACCCCTAAACCCCACCCTGGGACTCAGAGCGATAATGAGCCCTAAGATTGTTTTTAGAGATGTCTCTCCTTTTTTCCACCACTCCCCATTTCTCCCCTCTTTCAAACTTTTTTCCACCCTCCCTCCCTCTCTTTTCCTCTCTCTTTCTGCCCTCTTCTTCCTTTCTAACTCCCTCCTTCCCTTTCTCTCTCTCTGTCTGTCTCGCTCTCTCTCTTTCTCTTTCTCCTTCCTTCACCCCTCATTCTTGTCTTTTATTCTCTTTCTCCTTTCTGACCCTTCTCTCTCTCCTTCCTCCCCCTTTTTTCTTTTCCCCTATCTCTTTCTCCACCCCCGAACCAACCACCCCCCTGACACCCCGACATCCGCCCCGGCTGCATTAGGTCTGTGGGGTGGGGGTGGGAGTGGAGGGGTGGTGGTGTGGGGCAGTAATGGCCGCCCCGGCTCCCTTGTTAAGTGGAGTGCTTGAAGTGCCCTCAGACCTGGTGGGAATACCAGGTTGCCGTGTCACTCATCAGCTCAGTTACAAGCCTGAGCCGCCATGCGTGGCTCCCTCCAAATGTGCCCATTTTACTCCCATGTAAAAGCCGCTTAACGGACAATCTGACTTCCTGACCTCTGATGTCTCTCTTTTTTCCCTCTTTTCTATTCCTTTCTTTTCTTTTCTTTTCTTTTCTTGTCGTACTTTTCTTTGGTGGGAGAGTCAAAGTGTTGCTAAGTAACATCCAGATCTGAAGAAGGTCCTGTCTGCCCTGCCCTCTTTCCTTTCATCTCTCTTTCACCCTTATCTAACTCTTTCTCTCCCTCTCTCTCTCACTCCCCTTCTCTCTCACTATCTTTCTTTCTCTCCCTCAGTTTCTCTTTCTCTACCTCTCCCTCTCTCTCTGTCACTACCTTTCTCTGTTTCCTTCCCTCTCTCTCTGTCTCCCGCTTCCTCTCCCTACCTCCCTCCTCTCTCTCTCTCTCTCTCTCTCTCTCTCTCTCTATTCTATGTTTCGTCTCTAGCTCCCTTCTATCAGGGAGCTGGTTGAAAGACCTTTGCCTCTGCTGAGCATGGGGAAGGCTCTCATGCAGAATGGACTCAACAGGGGTTTCTGTAGTGCACAAACAAACACACTTTTACACTTTCATTTTAACACTTTATACACTTTATATCCCCCCCCCCCACCCCGTCTGTCTTTCAAACACACACACACACATTCATCAACTCATCATTTTTACACTTTATATTCCTTTACCGCCGACTATATATATATATATATATATATATATATATATATAGTCATAAATTTCAATATATGATTTCCATCATTTGGTCCAAGGTTTACTGAGGAGTTGCTAGTTAGTTCATTTAGTTAGGCTGAATGCAGTGCAATGCCACACTTAAAATGAACAAGTCAGAATATGAAAAAAGAAATGAAAATGAAAGAGAGACTTGAAAAAAGAGCAGAAACGCAGACAGTTGGACATCCAGTTTTTTTTATTTTTTTTATTTGATATTTGAACTACCTGGCCATTAACAAGCTGTCGAAAAGATAAAGCTAGCTGAATTCGTGCAGGCCACCACAACAAAGAAGAAAAAAGTTCCTATCACTGTCATTTATAACAATAGCTTATCCTATAGATTAGATCTCCCTTGAAAATGAGATGAGTGTATTTTTGCCTGCATAATTAGTTTGAAACATAGCCTGAATTTGGTATGTGTCATTTTTGGTATTTGTGTGTGTGGCAGCTACATATATTAACCTACTTGTACATGTAGTTTACAATATTAAATGGGATGCCCTTATATGCACAGAGGCAGCCCTAGGATTAGGAAACCCCCAGGCCAGGATTAGAAGATACTGTCGATTTGGAAGAAGGTGAGCCATATCTGTAGGTCAAACCTAGACTACTATATATATATATATATATATATATCTGTGTGTGTGTGTGTGTGTGTGTGTGTGTGTGTGCATGCATGTGTGTTTGCAAGTGTTTGCAAATGTGTTTACTGTGAATACCATTCTTGAGCCCTCTTTGTCTGGTTGGTGTGACATTACTGGTCAGAGTGGCATCCCATCCTGTAACATACATACAGGACGTGACATCACATCCTGTGAAGGTCAGAGAAAACAAACAGCAGTGAAACCTGAAAAACTGCCAAATCACCCACTCATTTATCCTCAAAACATTTTAGCTCAAAACCAGTAGAAGAAAATGCCACACACTGACTTTGACAGTTTTGTGCGAATTGCCTTGCGATCAATCATGCAACATTGCTCCCAGTTATTCACCAACCGGAAGAGAGTTAGTGGGGGGAAAAAAAAGAGATAATATTTTATAAAGCTCTTGCCTCCATGTCATATTCCCTCTTCTTCTTTGTGACTGATTTGGAGCATTTGCGATGGCATGCATCACGTCTCAAAGCACTAAAGTAGAGGCAGGAGTGTTCACCCATATGCATGTGGATGCAGGATGATGTCTTCCCTGTGCATTAGTGTGAAACCGAATTGGCTCAAAATCATCCTCTCTTTTTTCTGCCCTGTCTATGCACATTGCCTTGATGAGCAGTGAAGCTCTGTGACACACTCTGAATTCTATTACATGGCATTGAAATGCATTTATTGCTTTTTTTTGACTTGGAAAGATTAATGTTGAAATCCCACTGAATATTCAGCTGGGGTTTGAGGCAGAGCAACCTCCAACCTCCCCCACCCCCCCAACATGCACTTACACACAGAGATACACACAGACACACACACACAGACACACACACTCACACACACACTCTCTCTCTCTCTCTCTGTTTCTCTCTCTCTCTCTCTCTCTCACACACACACACACACACACACACACACACACACACACACTTTGGTGTGCACATGCAACAGGCCCACACACACAAACAAGCACTCACGCACACACACACACACACACACACACACACACACACACACACACACACACAGCCACACACATGCACAGTACCATCAACAAATCAGATGCCTCGCCGCCGAAACAATTTTGCAAAATGCAAATAGGGTAAAGCAGGGTGACCTTGCATACGAGAGAAACATGGTATTCATGCAGGACACACACACACACAAGCAAACATACACACACACAAACACACACACACACACACACAGATAAACACACACACACACACAGATAAACACACACACACACAGAAAACAGATAAACACACACACAGATGCACACATTTACAATTTCTTTGATATTTACACAAAAATGCTAAAAAAAAGTCTAGACAGACAGAGATAGACAGAAAAAGGGACACACATAAAAACACAAACACATAGACGTACACCACACACACACACACACACACCTTAATGAGCACCCAGCATCTGGGTGGTTTTGAAGCACTTGAAGTACCACAGACACAGGCCAGGCTTACTTCAATACATATTCAGCCCCTTAAAAAAATGTAAATAAAAAGGGTTTATTTCTTCCTCCTCCAGATAATCATGTTATATTTCTCCACTTTCTGGGCGATGAAGTGACCAAAAGGGGCGATTTGCAGGGGTCAGCGTCAACACTAGCTACAGTGGCCATGCATATGGATGAAGGTGAGGTGAGGTCGTGTAGGGTTTATATGGTCGAATCCATTGACTCACCTTGATGGCAGACAGCAATGTCACAACTCTTGTGACCTCATTGAAGGGACTGAAGGATGGCAAGAAAAAGTAGAGACAAGGAGAAGAAAAAAGAAGAAGAAGACCACCACTATCACCACCACCACCACCACCAACAACAACAATAAAAACACCAGCAAAGAGGAAGTACAGAGAGGAATGAAATAAAAATGACAACTTATCACAGGGGCCTGATGATAGTGTACCGACTGCATTACTGTCTGGTAAGCAGTCAACCAGGCAACATTTACACAGAAGAATTCATCACCCCTTTCATGTCCGAGGCAAAGACATCAATGATCTGTTGACGCTGAAGCTTAACCAAACTTTCCATTGAAGCTGCCTGACACGACAGAATCTATTGACCTTGTGCTTACTGACATTGAGGAACAAAATGTTGATTCAGGCTCAAATGTGTATGGGTATGTAGTTTATTGAGTTTATTGTTCTGTCACTCTTCCTGTCAGTAAGTTAGCCAAGTTTTAGGTCACGACAGCTTGTTTATCCAGTGAAAGTGACTTATGATAGCAGTAGGGCACTGTACCGATGGGGGAGAGAAGTCACTCCACCCCAACACTTTCTATGAAGCTTGTATAGAGAAGACTATAAACGCGTTCATAAAGGCTTAAAATGCATTCATAACGTATGTAAAGTATTAATGACTATTTTTTACATACTAATAAATGTAAGGCTATGAATATGCTATGCAAGTGACACAGTGCATTCTTGGTTATAAAGCTTTACATGCCTTACGAATGCAGTCATGGGTATGTATATATAGTTATGAATACTAATTTCAATCATTATAAGGCTTTATGAAGGCATTACAACCTTTCATGAATGTGTTTATGGAGTCTTAACACAAGCTTCATAGAAAGTGTTAACCACCTGGTTTCAAACCCAGGTCTCTGGGGTACCATACACATTCACTGCAATGAGCAAAGAGCCAGGCACACACTCAGATGTTTCTCACACATCTCCCACCATACTTCTCCCATCCAGGGTGCCCCACATGCTCACATGCTTCACCCATCACTGGGATCCCTTGCACTGGGGTGCCAACCTAACCTGGGGGTCCCTCATATGGCTCACACAGTAGGTGCACCTCCGATGACCACACAGGCAAGTGATCCTACTTCTGACACCGTTTGTAGCGAAGGGGGCGAGAAGTGACTCCAATAAGCCTGACTCTTTGGCGCTGTGGTCAGAAAGCATGTTTTGTACCCCAGAGACCTGGGTTTGAAGGCAGGTGGGGTGACTTCTCTCCCCCTTCACTACAGGCCCCATTGTTAGTTTGGTTGCATGTGTCACTGTTAACCTTACAGCTTCATCAGCTGTGTACATCTCCAGCCTTTACCATGATTGGCTATCAGTGCTGACACTGTTTCCATCTGGTCTTCCTGAAAATACACTGTCTTTCCATGGCCTTTTTTGCTGTCAGACATTTACAAGAAAAAAGCAAAAGAATAGTCTGTGTGTGTGTGTGTGTGTGTGTGTGTGTGTGTGTGTGTGTGTGTGTGTGTGTGTGTGTGTGTGTTTGTTTATTTGCTTGTGTGTTTGTGTATTTATTTCTTCAGAAGGTAAATATATACAGCAGACATTCATTTGTGTGCCAGTGAAGTGCATTCAGGCCCCAACATCCAATTAATTGCTGCAGGGAAAAAGTGTGAGACAACCCAGACAGAAATATATATTAAAAATATTCCTAGACTAACTAAATTGGAATATGTTAAAGACAGAGTGAGTGAGAGAGAGAGGGAGGGGGGGTGGGAGAAAAAGATAAAGATAGAGGGAAAAAAAAAGAATTTAAGAAAAAAAAACAGTCTATTTGTGTGTGAGAGAGAAATTGAAGCCTAAAGCCACACGTCACATATTGGACAGGCTTATTACTCATAAATTACAAATAATCTTACAAATTATTACACCCTTTGCGAGGAGAAATAAAAGGATAATAAAGAAAGTGAAACCAGGGGGAAGTGTGAGGCTGAATGTGGCCATTGTAAAACGTTTAGGCGGTTTAGGGACATGAAGCAGAACAATAAAAGCCCGGTCCACTGGTCAGGACGATGACTGACTGCAGAGAGATGAGCTGTCCGATGCGCAATATGACAGTGAAATCTTCACCAGTGTGTGTGTGTGTGTGCAAATGACCGAAGGGTTGCCAATCCTGCCTTCAGAAAGTGAAAAACCAACCTTGTAACATATTGGCGGGGGTGCTGCTAAAAAATTGTGGGCCCTCTGAAAGGAAATAATTTTGGGCCCCCCACCTCAATGATATCATAGTCCGCTGTGGGCCCCATGTGAAGCTCTGGGCCCCCTGAATCGTCCTGATCTAACCACCCCCCCCCCCCCCCTCCACCCCCCCTTAGCGGCGCCCCTGCATATTGGATCCAATTATTTTCTGACACAGCTGACCCTAACAAATCATCAGGAATCATTCACAAATCATCAGGTAGATCAGCTAATTAAGTGCAAAGGGCAGTAGAAATACAGCAGGGTTTTTACTTTCTGGAAATGACAAGGCTGTGGGCTCATTGGTAACAGAAGCGCTGGAAAAAAACTGTTTTATGTGGTGTTAAGTTTTCTGTATACTGTAGTATGGCAAGGTCATCTCTACATGTTTGTGTGCACTCAAGAAGACTAAGGTAACAGGCAGCTCTGTTAGCTCTGCGCATACCCAACCTTAAGGGGTTGATGTGAAAAATGATACGATTGCCACACAAGAAAAAAATAATTATTACCTCGCGACACAAAGCACGTACTCATTAAAATGCAAACCCTGAGATGCTGGTTATTGATGACAGATTAACAAAAGCACGTCCTCATTAAAATGCAAATGGTCAGATGCTGGTTATCGATGACAGGTTCATTTTAATTCACGTTTTTATTTTTATTTAGCAGTTTTAGCTATTTTTAATGACTTGTTTAATTGTCTTGATTGAGCTTATCGAATCATGGAGATTATGGAGTTGTGGAGATTACGGATTCCCCCTTTTGTGCCGTCAGAGTGCTTTTGGTGGGATGATCGGAAAGGTCATCTCTCACACATCTCACACACACACGTGGGAAGTCTGGCCCCCAGCCGCCGCAATCCCAGGCCAAACGCTCCATGTTAGGCAGGGCTCCCCTATCTTACACGGTTGGGTGTGTGATAAGGAGTTGAAGGTGGACGTGTGTGTGTGTGTGTGTATGTGTGTGTGTGTGTGTGTGTGTGTGTGTGTGTGTGTGTGTGTGTGTTTGGGTGGTAAGTTGCACACACCTACTGCTATGTAACAGTGCAGTCCGTTTGGAAACTAGGATGGGGCTGCAGACAACTCTGCACTAACCACACATGCTCTCTTTCTCTCTCTCTCTCTCTCTCTCTCTCTCTCTCTCCCACACACACACACACACACACACACACACACACACACACACACACACATACACATATGCACATGTGGAAACAGGCACACACACACACACACACACCCAAGGACACACACGAGAAGGACACATTTACTCTATATAAAAGCTGGACACACACACAAACACACACACACACACACACAGATGAAGAGCACCCACACATATGAGTTTTTACAGAAGCAGTATACACACACACACACACATGTTTATAGAGCAACAGTAGAAACCACCCCCCCACCCCCCACAAAACACACATTTATAGCCACCCAACATTCTATACTTACATAAACACACACATGTACATGCACACACACACACGCACACACACACTCAAACTCTCTCTCTCTCACACACATACACACAAACTCTCTCTTTTTCTTTCTCTCTCACACGCACACACACACACACACACACACTCACACTCACACTTCAGTGAGCCTGGCCAATCCTTGCACAGCCACCAGTCTCTTGCGTCATTATGCAGCCTTCGATTATGTGTCCATGCAGACCCGCCTGCCACTGAGCCAAGTCCTGCTTACCGATTGATAAATGCCTCACCCTGAAAATAAGTCCTTTCTTTCCTTGTGGAGTTAGACTGTGTGTAATTGTGTAAGTGTGTGTGTGTGTGTGTGTGTGTGTGTGTGTGTGTGTGTGTGTAGAGGTGTGTGTCTTTTCACGAGTACACTACTCAGCAAACTCCCTCACTCATGCAGAACAGGCAAGACAGGAGGTGTGTGTGTGTGTGTGTGTAAGTGTGTGTAGAGGGGGAGGAATCAAACATCAATCCCCTCCACCGAGCCACCTTTTCCAAGCCAGTGCGTACAGATGCTTCCCCATCTGTGGCTGCTTTCGCAGAGGCGTGCGGTGAGGTGCAGTGCAGTGAGCTCCAGCTCCAGCTCCAGCTCCATCTCCAGCTCTCCGACCTCCAATTGGTCCCCACTGCCACCCCACAGGCCTGCTCCTCCCCGCTCCATACTCCTCTCCTCTCCTCTCCTCTCTTCTCTCTTCTCCTCTTCTCTCCTTTCCTCTCCTCTCTTCTCCTCTTCTCTCCTTTCCTCACCTCTCCTCTCCTCTCCTCTCCTCTCCTCCGTGCTCCATACAGCTGTCCTCTCCTCTCCTCTCCTCTGGTCATCAGGGAGTCAGTTTCCAAACACACACATACACAGACACACAGACACACAGACACACACACACCCACACACACACACACACACACACACATGGCAGCACACACAGAACCAATTTGTCCATTCACCTGAGCAGCTACCTGATGGGGGAGAAAAAGTGACTTGGAAAGAATGAAAATACAAAGAATATGTGTGAGTGTGTGTGTGTGTGTGTGTGTGTGTGTGTGTGTGTGTGTTCGTGCATGTGTGTGTGTGTGTGTGTGTGTGTGTGTGTTTAAGTGAGTGCATGTGTGTGTGTGTGTAAGAGAGAGAGAGAGGAGGAGGAGAGGGAAAGAAAAGACGGATTTCTGTTTCCATTTTCACCTCATGTTACTTCACTATCCAGTGAAGCAGTGAATGTTGGTCAGGCCCATGGATTTGCTTGTCTGCAATTTATGAGTCCAAGAGCCAAAAAAAAACTCTCTCCATTTTTAGACAAATACGGAGATATAGTATCCAGGAAATAAATAAGTGTGGTCTGTTAGGGAAAGGAATAATCTGTGTTGATGCTGGGCCTGTCATAGCATAGACTGTTTATTTATTTTATAATTTATTTTTTTCCAGCCTGTGGTTGTTTATTGTCTTGCTCTGCCTACCAAACTGTTTCCCAGACGCTGTGTGCGAGTTTGCCAGCATACTGATCACTCTCCAGTATGTTTTTAAGATCATGTCATATTCCCGCACACACAAAGGACGCGCACACACATATACACTCGCACATTCACACCATACCACATACACACATACATACACATACACTCACACTTCACACGCACAGAACAAAAGGAGAAAACTCAAAAACATGGCACACACACACACACACATGCACACACACAAACACACACATGCACACACACACAAATACAGCAGAATAAAAGAACTCAAAATATGGCATTGCCAATTCAACTCTGAAGGTGACATCTGCTTTCTTCAAGATGTCTTTCATGTTATGTTTTTCATGGCATTTGGAAAATAAGGTGAGAGAAAAGGGAAAAAAACACCCAGGCATGGTAGAATGAAGGAAAGGAGAATTTGATGGCTACTGGCATTTTGAAAATCAGCAAATGAATAAAGTAAGTCACAATTATGAAAATGAAGAGTTTGAACGACAGTGGAGAAATTTGTCAGCAATCAGCGATGTGATTGGTTGGCAGTCTTTCATCTGTGACAGGCACCGATTTAATTATCATTGTTCAGGTGGCTGTTTCCTCCATTTGACATGGCGTCCAATTTCGGGAGTTTAAAACAGACATTGTCTTTGAACCATTGTTTTCATGTTGCTACTTCTTCCCGCACGGGATTATATTATTTATTTTTGTGACACGTTTTGACACATTTATTTTGCAAATTGAACGTCTGTTTGGCTTTCCAGTTTCAAGGCGTCTTGTTGCGTGTCGAAACTGCTACAGCTGAGATGAATGAGGTGCTGATGATCTCTCTCTCTCTCTCTCTCTCTGTCTCTCTCCTCTCTCTCTCTCTCTCTTACACACACACACACACACACACACACACACACACACACACACTTTTTCTCTCTCCCATTTTCCTCTGTGTCTTCTACACACAACCACATCAACTAAGACATACATACAGTAAACTTCTGTGAACTTCACATCTCCCACTGAAGTTTCTTAGCTACCCCCTGGGCAAATGAAATCGGTAGAGAGAGAAAGAGAGAGAGAGACAAAAAAAGAAACGAGAGATAGAGAGAAGTGCCACTTGCTCGCTACCATCAGGGCCATGAGGAGAAGTGACTTTAATCTCCATGGCTGGCTGTTGTCTCAATGCTGTTTTGTTTGTCATCTTGGGTAGATGTTTTGTCTCCGCGACGCAACCTTTGACATGCGCCGGAGAGTCGCTGGGGAGTCGGAGCGGCGCATTCGGTGAGCCGTCGCTATTAATGCGACACTTGTGGGAGAGCCTGATGTGTTGTTTTTGAGTCCCAAAAAAAAAAAAAACACAAATCCAAAACGTGCGCCCCTACAAATGATGCGCACAGATAAATACACATGCATTTACACTGACATCCAAATATGTGCATAGTGCAAGCGCATTATGCACAACCTTACAACTAGGAACAGACACACACACACACATACACACACAAAGACTTGTGTACACACACAGACACATACTCGCACACACACACAGGCCGCACACACACACACTGAGAAGCTGGCTTTTTGTCATTTTGTAGTGCTTACTCTCTCTCTTTGTCCATATATGCTTGTCACAGTCTTTTTTTCTTTCACAGTTTGTCAAATATGTGTCTTAGCCTCTCTTTGTCACACACACACACACACACACACACACACACACACACACACACACACACACACACACACACACACACACACACACACACACAGACACTTGTGTCTTAATAGTATTCGGCTCATACATTCTATCATATCCTGCACCATTTTAACACTGTGTTGTGCATTTCTAATACATGGCTCCATTGAGGAACACATATATACCCACACACACTCACACACACAAAGACACACACGTGCACACACGTGCGCGCGCGCACACACACACACACACGTGCACACAAACACACACATGCATGCATGTATGTACACACACACGCATACACAGAGAGACACACAAATGCACACACACACACACACACACACACACACACACACACACACACACACACACACACAGACACACAGACACACAAGCATCATTTTTATTCCTGTGATATTAATCAATGTGGGCTCTGCTGGGAAGATTCATGGAGATGGGCTGCTTGCCCTGGAATGAGTGAAATAAGTACAAATGATCCCGGGGGAGTTATTGTGATGTTTACCAAATAACTTTGAGGAGAAGCAAGTCATTCCGTCAACTTTCTGAGAAATGCAAGCAAGCACAAAGATGGGCGAAAGCTTCCTCCCCCACACAAGAATTCCAATAACCGCTTTGGCCCCAATGAGGATAATCCGAAGCTTAAATGGAAACACTAATTGCCCAGATCTCCTGCAAGGAGACCAATAACACGCTCACACACACGTTCCTCCATGATAACGAAACACACGCAGTTCCTCCTTCTACTAAGCCACTGAGAGACGTAAAGCGCCATAACATATTTCATGAAGATATTCATTACAATAGTACAAAAAACACAGAAGCCTATGAAGAGACCTATGAACAAGTCCTGATACCCAGAGTACAGGGCTTTAACATACACTGTAGTCTCACTGAAGAGAAACTTCCAGAACAGGCGTGTAGAGTACACTCAACATTTAAATGTCCATGGAGAGTTTCGGGTTGGGGGTGGAGAACAACTGATATTATCCCCTTGGCCGTTGACCAAAAACTCATTAAGGTGATAGGGTGGAGGAAATGGGCTTCAAAGGTTGATGTCTGGACCTTATTTGTAAAGCTGGATGATTGTGGGCTAATTTGGGGCAACAATGGAGTAATTTAAAACAGCCCTAAATCTGATCCGAGATCTGTTTATCTCTGTTATAAAAGTGAATGGTCAATGTCTGGAGACAAAGTTTTTTCTCATTAAGAAGGCAAATCTCATGACATTATCATCCCATTTTTTCAGGTCGAGACTGGTTGCTTTAAAGAGAGTCGAGAGGTCGAGAGTGGTTGCCATACACCATCATTGCATTTAGTGCAGTATTGTAATACAAGTGAAAAAACTTTAATGGCAAAACCTGTGTTTTACAATATGTGTTGATTACCCTTTCAAAATAAGCGAACACCTTAGAAGTGTGGGTGCACGCATGTACGCACACAGACACACACACACACACACACACACACACACACATACACACACATACACACACACACCTGCAGTTTGAGAAAAATAAAGTTATTTTGATCAGTAAAACTCACAAAAAAAAACAGATCAAAGAGAAACATGCATGGTTCTACACATGGAGGAGCATTTTACCATTTCGTTAGCTTGATAGCATAATTGCCTAAGTCATTTTTTTGTGTTTTTGGAAAACAAGAAAAAACACATTTTCTAAAAATCACATGCATATTTTTTATTGATATTTTCACAGAACATTCAAGTAGATGTGAGAGAAAGTTTGGAAAATGAACCAAACCGAACATTATTTTTTTTATCAAATAAAAGTGACTTAGGCAGTTTTGATGTATGCAAAATGGCTGAGAAGATGTAATGTTTATTTTATATTCTCAGAAAAACTGCCTAAGTCATAGGCATAATCTGCCTAAGTCAAATAGATTGTATAAAAACGGCCTAAGTCCAATGGTAAAACTGCCTAAGTCAAATGAATGACTTTTTTTTTTTTACTTTTATGAGTGCTGTGATTGGCCAATGACATAGGCAGACAGACAGGATGATGCAGAAGTGGTAGGGGAGTAAAGTTATGCAAAAATCTCAATTTGACCAAAAAATGACATGGGCAATTATGCAATGAAGCTAAAGATTTCTCTTCTTAGTATTCTACTTCTTATTTTTTTTTCCCTTCCTTTTCTCCTCTCCTGCCTGGCATGTACATTTGAACCAGCTTACTTTCATGTGCTGTTTTTTTTTTTTTTAAGTCTCACTCCCCTTGCAACCATCGGGGGAGTTTGTTGGAGGTGTACAACAAGCCAAGCCGGGGATGTCCTGGAAGAGCTTTCTGATTGGCGGAGAGAGGCATGCCATGACCTCGGTGGTCAGCCATGTTGGTTTGGGAGAAGCGAGTGGGAGGCTCTGGTGGCTTAGCATATTCCAGGGGCCAAGAAAAGTTCAATGCAACAAAACAAGCGCAATAAACCAACAGAGAGTTTGGAACGTAAACAAAGTTTTTTTTGTAGGGAATGAAGTTATAGTGCTGTGTGCCCTGTGCTCTCTCTCTTGCGGTGTGTTTTCAACAGCAGTGAGAGTTGTCCTGCTTTTTTCAATGGGTGTTGTAAGAGACAACATACCACAAAAGCAAATCATCTGTGTAATATTACCCAAATGGGTGCAACACAATCAAAAAGTGGAATGCAGTCCAGTCAATTAGGCAAATATATTTTACTTTTATCTTCAACACATGCTAACAGCCAAGGATTACACTTGCTCTAATGGGAGAGAGGAAATACACTAAGAGCGGAGATAAGAGATTAAGTTTCAAAAGCTGTCAGTTTCCCTTCATTTGGTTTTCAGACCTCAGACTTGTAAATGTTTTTATTCTAGCAATGGCACATCTAGAATTAAACACACACACACACACACACACACACACACACACACACACACACACACACACACACACACACAGAAAGACAAAATGAAACAAAACAAATTCAAAATCACCCTATGACTAGAAAGCAAATCAGTCTGGGAAGATAAACTTTGTTAATCCTCCTACTGACACTTCCCCATGCACAACACCACGCCCCCCCACCCCCACCCCACACACACACACATACACACACACACACACACTTCTCAGAGAGAGTTTATATCACAGGTCCCCTTTGGTTTGCGATTCTGCCATTTGGCCTAGTGTTCATTCAAATCGGCACAAACAGCGTAATGAGGTTGCTCGCTCTCTTGGGTGACCCTGCGCTTACTCACTGCCCTTGGGTCCACCGACAAGTCGAGGGGGGAGTAAAAAATGAAATATAAAAGATGCCCAATGTTAGATTTCACACGATAGTAAGTTGCTCTCCAGGCTGCGGCATGAATCATGCATAACCCTCTCTTTCTCTGCTTCCTATACTCCCCTTCCTCTCCTTTTCCCCCATGGATAACCTTCTTTCTATTGTTGCTCTCTCTCTCTCTCTCTCTCTCTCTCTCTCTGTCTTTCTCTTTCTCTCCATGTTTTCCCCTCCAGTTATTCTTCTTCTAATCCAAATGTTTTGCAGGTTGGGTTTTTTACTTTGATCTCCTCTTTTGCACCATCATGACAATGGAAACCCACCACCCACCACCCACCACACACACCTTCAGTAAATAACCAAGGCCAACACCCGACACAAAACCTTCATTTGTATGCCACTGACACATATAAGGGTAGGCCAAGCAGAAGTGGTGCCTCCATACTGCACACCACATTCCATATGAGGGTGTGGCTAAGGGACTATCAGCTCCATAGAAACGTGTTATTAGCCAATAGCTTAATGGCCAAAGGGTACAGCCCTATAGCTAAGAGCTAGATACAAGCTAAGCTTTCTGAAGAAACACTTAACGCCATGTGTGATATATAACCAATGCTTACTTAAACCAATCCATCGACCTGCAAATTATTTACAAGCTAAGCTTATCGAGTTACTTGTAAAAATAGGCTTACTGGGAGAAATGAACTGAGGATGGATATTAGAATGCCTGTACTCAGTTACTTGAAAACCCATTTGACAGAATAAATACATACAAATGGTATGACTAAGCTGTTTTTAAGAATAAGTCATTGTGACGTATGCAGCTCACATAGTCTTTTTAATACTTCTGAAAAATGTACATGTACTTAGCCTAGCAATCCGGGTTGTGAGTGAGAGGGAGACGACTACATTTTTTTTTTGTCTTACATGCTTTGTTGCCCTAATTCCCCTGAGCTCTTTGCAGTGTACTTACCGTGAGAAAATAATGCGACTTGACAATCCTTTAGCCCCACAGTTCAATTGTAAAATAACTGTAATGTGCGTGCCGCCATCTCTGCGATGCTAATCGCTCGTGACAGATAACCTGCCGCAGACCTTCCCCTCTAATGTGTGGGGAGCGAGGCGAACAAAAGTGCAGATGTGATTTTTTTTGGAAAACAGGGGGCCACCAGGGTGTAGAGCTGAGGACAGGAGGGGTGGATGTTAGATAGAGGTGAGGGGAGAGAGAAAGAGACAAAGAAAGAAAGAAAGAGGGAGAGAAAGAGAGAGAGACAGAGAAGGAGACAAGACAGAGACAGAGGAAAAGAGTTGGAGTGCATAACCATTTTAAGACCAGGGATTTCGGTGGTTGGTGGGGGGTGGAGGTGGTGGTGGTGGAGGGGTTCAAAAGCACTCACTCTAAAATGCCTCCATTTTTCAACTACTGCCATCACAGCTTATTTTTTTGTGTTGTGGAGTGGCAAAGAAAGAATTGAAGGTTGACTGAGGGAGAAAAGTGAAAAAAAAAGAGCAACCAAGTAGAAAAAAATTAAAAAAAACGAGAGCACTTAGACCATCATTAGAACACAATGTTCAAAACGTCGCTAATGGTGGCTGTGGAGGTGATGGTGTGTGCTAGCTACTGTTGCCGCCCAACCCCCCCCCCCCTCCATTTCCCACCGCACCCAACCCAGCCACCCTCTTCAATCCCTCGCTCTGACTAAAGGAAAAAAAAAGGGAGAGAGGGAGAGGGAGAGAGGGGGAGGAGAACAAGCAGGGCAGAGCTTTATGTGATGAGGGCAAGGTGCTCTTATAATCCGCCGGAGCGCTGTCACTACAAAGTGAGGGGAAAGTAGGCCGTTAAAGTGAACGTGAGGGAGAGAGAGAGGGAGAGAGAGAGAGACAGAGAGAGAGAGAGAGAGAGAGAGAAGGAGTGATGGAGTATGAGCAAGAGTGCAAGGAACACAGAGAAATAGAACGCAGAAAGAGAGAAAGAGAGAGAGAGAGAGAAAGAGAGAGAGAGGGAGAAAGAGAGAGAGAGAGAGATAATGGGGGGATACTTATGTAGGAAAGTACTAATCATAAAAGGGGGAGTTGAGCAGTCGAGAAATTATCCTCCCACCACCTAAATCATTCAGGTCGGCTGACGACTGGAGCAAATAGCAGCATTTGTCACAGAGCAAACAATGACAGAAAAGGCTGGAGGAAGAAGGTGCAGGGATCAGGTTTGCCAGTAAAAGACTGCAGCTTGTCTCCTGTTACACTTAAGACAGCCTCTTGGTTTACGAGAAGACACTGTTAAAAGGAAGTGCATTTCACTTACAACTGTATTATTCATTTTATAAGAGGTCTTCATAAACACAGTCTAATTTGATTGATGTTTGAAACTGTCAGGGATAGAGTAGGAGTGTATGGTTGTCAGTGTTTTTCTTTTTTTTAGCTTGGAGTGAGCTGAGGGTGAGTAAGAAAGTGATTGTGAAAATCTGCAAATCTGTCACAAAGCTGAAATATGACACCAACTTAACTAGCAGTTTACACGAGTTTCGATAGATAGATAGATAGATAGATAGATAGATAGATAGATAGAAAGAGAGATAGAGGGGGGCAGAGAGAGAGACACACAGAGGGACAAACAGACAGAGACAGACGGTGAAAGTAAACCAATAAAATGCACAGAAGTCTATAAAGCTGAAGCAATAACTTTGATCATTCTCAGAGAATGGAAACCCTTTCTCATTCTCCATCATTATGTTGAACAAGGCTGCAGATCTCTACACCCCTGCCTGGACTGTTGAAAAGAGGAAGCAGACCAACAACCCTGGACTGAGAGATACCAAAACAATATTTACAGTTTATATGTACTGTACATCTGCATGTTCTTTATTTTCCGTTTTTAAAACCCTGTTTCCTTGATGATGAGAATGACAACGATTGACATCACCAATATCAGTGTGTTCGTTTCTGTCCCTTCTCCTCTCCTTGATATATATAAGTATCTTGTGTATTCTGTATACACCCACAAATCCAAACGCTTTAGCAATACTGTACACTGTTGTAGTCATGCCAATAAAGCTGTGTTTTTGTTTGAATGCCAACTGGTAGCACAAGACAAAAGCACCCTCGTTTTTTGTCTCTCTTTTTCCGACACCACCGTTGACCTTTCTGTCTCCTCTCGTCTCTTGCTTACTAGCCAGATTACACCGTTTCCCCATCTGTGTCCTCATCTCCCCTCTCTCTCTCCTGCTTGGCCCTCTGTTCCAGGTGACAGCAGGTCCAGATGTGTGTGTGAAGAAACCACGTGAAGTTTCAATCTGCGCTACTGCAAACTTCAAACCTCCAGGAAAAAATAAACGTAGAAATATTTAAAAAAAAACACACACACACAGATGACTATGGAAAATGGACGTCAGATATTCAGAGCAGCGCTTCAAAAGCACTGCAGTGTGGCTTGTACAGAGAGAGAAAGAGAAAGAGACAGAGAGAGAGAGAGCGAGAATGACAGAGAGGGAGTGAGAGTAAGAGAGAGCACTTTGACCCTGCCCCTGCGCCAGACTTCAAAAGGCAATATGGAGGACCGATTGAAGTCAAACGATGATTTTCACATCAAACACTTTCCCTTTCCGAGTATCCCGTCGTATCTCACAGTCTCTCCATCTCTCTACCCCAGCACTGTTTGCGAGAACAGGAAAAAGAATGAAGGAAGAAAAAAAAAAAACAAAAGCTTGATCTTTTTGTCTTCTTTGTACTGCATACTTGATATGTATGGGTATGTGTGTGGTGTGAGTGAGTGAGTGAGTGAGTGTGTGATAGTGTGTGTGTGTGTGTGTGTATTCTTGGCCTGTCCTGTGTTTGTCGACTCTTTTGAGCCTGGCCCCACCAAGACAACAGGGGAGATGAGAGAGGAGGTGAGAGGGCTGATCAAGTGAGATGAAAGAGGATCCCCAAATCTCTCAGCTCCTCTGCCCTTGTCTTCCGCTCCTCTTCTCCTAAGCTCCTCTCTCATAGCTGCCCCATGCTGCATCGTCCCCACTCGCTCTCTCCCTCGCTCCCTACCCCGCTCTCTCTCTCTCTTACTCTCTCTCTTCCTCACTCTCTCCCTCTCTTTCTTTCTTTTTCTCTTTCTTTCTTTCTTTCTTTCTTTCTTTCTTTCTTCATGTCTCTCTCCCTTGATCACTCTCTCCCTCTCTCTCTACCCTGTTCTCTCTCTCTCACTCTCTCTCTTTCTTACTCTCTCTTTCTTTCTCCATCTCTCTTTCCCTCGCTCATTCTCTACCCCGCTCTCCACCCCACTCTCTCCCTCACTTTCTTTCGTTCTCTCTGGCTTTCTTTCTCCATCTCTCTCTCCCTCTCTCTCTCTCTCTTGCTCACTGTCTCCCCCGCTCTCTCTCTCTCACTTTCTCGCTTGCTCCCTCGCTCTCTCGCTCCCTCTCTGTCTCCCTGGCTGTTCACTTTGTAGTCGGGAGGGCCTTTGTAGCTCCGACTCCTTGCACTCAAGTGTTCTTACGGGCCTCAAAGCCAGGATGCCAGTGGAGAGAAGGCCGACCGACAAGGTCTGTTCTGTCTGTGTCTGAATGTGTGTTTGTGCGTGAGTGTGTGTGAGTGAGTGAGTGGAACTGAAAGAGAATGTGAGAGTGAACTAAAGCGAGTGTGTGTGTGTGTGTGTGTGTGTGTGAGAGAGAGAGAGAGAGAGAGAGGGAGAGAGAGAAAGATAGAGAAAGATAGAGAGAGAGAGAGAGAAAGAGAGAGAGTGAAAATGCATGCTAGGTTCAGCCATTTGTAAGCTATAGTTTGTTCTGTGTATGTGTGAACATACATATCTCTGACAAACAGAGAGAGAGACAGAGAGAGAGAGAAAGAAAGAGAGGAGTGAGACAATGGTGTGCACTGCAGCACAAATTGTGATGGAATCTGTAATGGTAGAGGGAAGGGGATGGGGGTAGGGGGTAGGGGGTGGGGGATGGGGGGTAGGGGGCGATAATGGCTACAGGGGGATGGGGGGCTTTATTACACTAGCCCTGGGCAGTGTGAAAGGGTTACAGTCTCTCAGGCTGTTCTGTCACTTTATCTAAGTGTCTCCCTCTGGTGAGTCCATGCCCCAATAAAGGCAAATCAGAAAACTGCATGAAATACTCTCTGCCTCTCTGTCTCTCTGTCTGTCTGTCTCTTTCTGTCTGCTCACCATTGTATTTCTCCCCTTTTCCAGTCAGCACTTATAATTTTTTTTATCCCATAATGATGGCAAAGAAGTTGAAAGCATGTTTTTGGTACTGAGGTTTTGTACGTAATGTGTTTTGACACTGCAAAATTTCTTTTGATGGTGCAAGATAGATGTGATGGACAGATAACTGCACCTATTGTCCACACTAGCTGTTTAGAGCATGTAAGGTGATGGGTTCTGAATTGTACTCACAAACATATAAAAGTAGCGTTTATTGCAGAAAAAAATCAACAAAGTACTTCAGTTAAAAACACTACCCAGCTTTTCGCGAGATAACTCTGTCTTGTTCAATTTCTCACTTCTCAGCTGAAGCTTATGCTAGATCCACAGAGCTCCACACTTCTGTCCAGAGCCATACAAGCAGGCCTGTGTGGGGAGACTGGTAAGAACCGTACATTTCTTTGGAATTAAGTGTGGTGCCTCATTAACAGTACTAAATGAGTATCAGTAACTGTTCACTATCTGCAGCCTCCGCACACCGCTTCCGACAGCATTGCGGAGCACTTTCGAATTCGACAATTTCGCCTGCTCCCGCACACTGGCGGCACACTGCATAGCCGTGGACATCATAGTAGTCTTTTTGGAATCACCGTCTTCCAAGGCTTATCAACGGTCACTATGTCTTCAAGTCTATATGGGTTTCAGATTAATTTTGACAATTAATTACATAGGTTAGACTTTATACCAAACTGTCTACAGGCCTAGGCTGGCTGTCACATTGATATCAATGAATAATTTAAAATGTCGTAATCAAGGCAGTGATACTCGAGGCTATAGCCCATTTCAAGAGAGAAAAATCTATCAGAATTTGTCAGATTATATCATAACCTTATCATTGTTGCTTTTTATGCATTTCATTTCGTCACAATACAGCATGGATAAACAACGAGCGGCTCTGACAAAAATAGAGCTCAATGGTATCGGCACGGCAGTGTCGGCAGAGTTCTTTGTTGGTATGCGGGGTTGTATTGAAACCAATAGAATGGAATGTTGGAAGCACAGTGCTCTGCACTTTGTCAGAACCGGTGTGCGGAAGGCTTAAGCGTGACATTTTAACATTCATTTATTTATCTTTAATGAGGACTGCTAAAAAATGATCGATAGCGGACTTCTATGAACACACATGTACAAAACGTTAAGCCAAAATTGGTCGTCCATAAAATTGGCAAAATTGTAGCTATAAAATGTACTGTTTGGGCCTTTTGGGGCCTGGGAACATGTAGTAAAAGTAAAATTGTATATGTCTGCCAAGAATGAACCAAATTTGGACACATTTCTACCATCTGTAAGTTCCCTCTGGTGGCTTTGCATTCGACTGAGCATATGCTTGCCACTGTTTTGTGTATCTTAAATGTAACAGCTTCATGTTAACAGCAGCACATCTTTACTGCTACATAAGCTGCACTCACTTCGGCGACAGTGATTTGATAGTTTTACAAAAAAAAAATGCAACATACGTGCTCTCAAGGCCATTTGCCATTTATTATGGCACTCACACAGGGCTGTGGTAACACAGAATCAGCTCTGGTAACACAAGCATCAGCTCTGGTATCTCGGTGCATTAGCATGTTAGAGAGTTATCCACTCCACTCAGGCTATGGAGAGAGCTTGTAATAGCACACATGTTGTGCTGGGGATTGGGAGACCCCGGTGTGCCTGGGCAGCTATGCTAATGTGCCGTTTCTCTGGCCAGCATCTGGCTAGCACGTCCCCAGCCGCTCCACAGAAAATGGATGTTATTTTCGAGGGCTTTTCAAGGGTGTGTGGTTTACATACAGCTTGTGCTCAACTCTGTCCGTGTGTTAGTGTGTGTGTGTGTGTGTGGGTGGGTGGATGTTAGTGTGTGCATGTGTGTGTGTTTGCATATGCACTCAAAACAAATAGAAACAGATTGTTTATGTCTGCGCGCGGGTGTGGTTTGTCTCGAACTAACGGCTATTAAAACTGCGAGCCACCTGCCACCGCACATGATTCACAGCGCTGGGCTTGGGCTGTGTTCACACCTCGGGCAAAATAAACCTGCCTTAATCGACTCTCAATATTATTTAATTACAGCCCCCCACAGAATGCCCTCAGGAGCTCACACTCAACCCCGTCCTTCTCTGACAGACCACCCTCGGACTATGATTGGGGTAAAGCTAAATGAGAGATACAGACAGAAAGGAGAGAGAGAGAGAGAGAGAGAGAGAGAGAGAGAGAAGGAGAGAGAGAAGGAGAGAGAGAAAGAAAAAAGGAGATAAAGAGAGAGAGACAGAGAAAGAGAGAGAGAGAAAGAGAAAAGGAAAGATAGAGAGAAAGAAAAAGAGAGTATGTGTGAGAGAGACCCTGCAGATAACCCAAGCTAAAGTATATCTCAGATGATCAGACCCAGAGTAAAATGAAAAAAAAAAGAGGTTATCTCAATTCGAGCACAGTTGGCAACATAACCACTGCCATGCACTAATCTACAGTCTACAGATACGTGTCCTTGAGTGGATGCCTTTCCTATAAAAGTCATGCTGAACACAGTTCTGACGTCCGTGGAGCCGGGGAGAGGCCTCATGTTTGTTCTTGTCATGAATTGCTTCTTCAGCCTGAGCATGCATACATGAGGTACTGAGCATGTCCAGAGAGGCATTAGCACTTCAGTGTTGCCGGGTAGGAGGAAGAGTTGGAGGAAGAGGAGGAAGAGCAGTTTTTTTGTTATTTCTAGAGCTCCTGTTGACCTTTCAGGGTGCAGCGTCAGCCTTGCTGGGCTCCGTCTCTGCACGTCCTTTCTGGACAATTGACGTCCAGATGCAAAGTAAATGGGGGAAAAAAATGCAAGTCAGAGTCGATGTATTGAGCCAACAACATTTTTTTCTTCAAACTTCTGACTATGCAGGCCAAAAAACACTCTGCAGATTTTGCCTTTAAAAAAATGTACTCACCTCTAATGGACAGAACATAGTGGCCTTCTAAAGGATGAGGACACTGTCCTTTTTTATTCCCCAATGGATTCTGGGTAGGGCATAAATGTCACTCGTGTCACAATGTGTCTCACCCTCTGGTGCAGTTCCTGATGATGAATATTCAAGTGTGTTTTAATTGTTTTGTATGATGTCTCAACAATTACAATCAAACAAGTTGTGCCTCTGTGTAAATAATAAGGCAAGAGGAGAATGGCTGAGTCTTTATGCAAAGAAGTGACATTCCTGCATAGACTACACTAGACATTCAGCACTGGGGAAGTCGATGACTATCTAGAATTAAGATAATATTGTATCCTAGTGTTAGTCGTACCTACAAAAATAATTATTTATTAACCAAAAGGGCACAGGAATCAGCTAGATAGAGTAAGCACTGCTGGTTAGATCAGCAACCTTTGCAAAGTCTATCAATGTTAATTATGCTAGATACAAAGAAATATTGGCTGGTGAGACAGATTAAAGCTAGTCTTAAACTCTTCTCCAGGTTAATTTGTGTTTGTGTGTGTGTGTGTATGTGTGTGTGTTGCAATATCTGGCAGTTCCGATAGCAACATTTAAGCCTGTTTAGTTTGGTAGCCCCTAGGAGAGGAGAGGAGAGGAGGGAGGCAGGCGGAGAGTTACTGACAGCGGTAGAAAGCCATGGAGACTGGTGCCCTTGGGACCCAAGTTGAGGCCATGTTTGTGCTAACGTGCCATGACGATGACGGACGGAGCATTTTCCACCACGCCGCCCCCGGAGCGCGGACAGGCTTTAGTAAGCAGATCATCCATTCTGCGTGTCGAGCATGGTGGTATTCATCTGGCCTGAGGGTGACATGGCCATGGGATTATCAGTGGACTGAAGGGGGAAAAGGAAAAAAAATAACAAATCTCTCCAACATACCATCTCTTCACTACTTCCCTGTGTGTTTTCTTCTCTCTCTCTCTCTCTCCCCATCTCCCCTGCTGTTGTGCACTGGTTCCTTTGTTTTCCCTCTAGACATGGAGAGCGTGCTTTACAGATGAACATACAGGCGTGTGTTCACTTCGAATTTGTGCATTAGAGGAAGAGGAAAGGACCCAAATCGTGGGGCCTTCGCCCAGTGTGTGAAAGCCAGCATGTTCCAGTCTCTGCGTCCACTCCAGACAGGACACAAATTTTGGGAAGGTAAAACCACAGCCAGGCCAGCCCATTCTTTCCTGCAACAGAAAACAACGCCCCAGCATCTTCACATGGTAGCCATGACATCAAACCCCCCCCCCCCCCCCCCCCCACTGTGCCCCAATTCAAGGCGATGAAAGATGCTGTGATCCAGCTATGGATGTTATTAAAGAAAAAAAAACAGGATAAAGCATGGACCACCACCACTACCACCACCAATACCACCACACATAGGCTTACAGATCCCAGTGGGCGAGTCTTCGACTTGGCAAGGTGGGGTTAGGTGGAGTCCAAACAAAAAAACACTCCTCTGGGCACGCTCACATCATGTGGCGCCACACCTGGCAGCAGAAGACGTGCGGAGGGCTCTGCCATATTGGCGGGCACGGGCAGCCACTAACTATCACCCAAGCAGCATCATCAGAGCAAACAGATGGAGCTGGTGACATTTTCGCACAGAGTCAAAGCCAGCTTGGCCTCTCGCTGATTCCTTTTTTTTGTGTCTTTTTTTTTTTGCCACAACCAAACACGTTCCATTCTGTTTTTTTGCTGCATTCCCAGCAAATACGTAGGCTTCTCTTCACAAACACCCTTTTATTTCTTTGCATATTCCTGCAATCCAATAAATCACTCTCAGGAAAAGAAACATACCACTATGAAGCACTTTGGTTTGTCGATTTGCACATTCTGCCACACAACAACACCCCACTTCCCCCTTTTTTCGTTTTTGCTAGAGCATGGCAAGAGTGACACATGGAAGGCAAAGGGTAATTTGCCATTTGTGATTTTGTCCCCCCCCCCGCCTTCGGCTTTGGTAGGACTCTGCCACCTCCTAGGTGATGACAGACATGAGTTATTTGGCCGAGGCAAAGTGGCGTCTACATAAAAATGTAAATGTTTACCCTTTTTACGTGTCAGGCTGCCGTTATCTGAGCTTTACAAGCAGCATCATCTAACGGTGGGCCATATATCTCCAAGCCAGCTTGCCAGTTATTTCAGTGGTCTTAAATGTTGTAAACCTTGGCTTAACTTGTTCAATTTGACTTTTCAGAGGCAGTGGGTGATTTACAATCCTCACGGAGTGGTCCAGGTCTGAAGATGTCCCTCCCTTTTGAATATTTCATTTTTTGGGGGGAGAAAAGTATTGCTTTTTGATAGAAGTGTGTGTATGTGTGTGTGTGTGTATATATGTGTGTACGTGTGTTTGTGTGGATTCTCCCCTCCCTATTTCTGACATTCTCATCTCTCAACTTCTTTTTTTTTCTTGTCGAGTTTGAGCCACTAAACTCTCCAGCTCCCTTTCTTCATCTGCAAAACTGACACGGGAGAAACCGTGACAAAAGCACGGATCCATTTCCCTCTCTTGTAGAATTGCAGTTCAAGTCATTTGGCCACTCAAGAACGAGAGAAATAAATAGGTAAAAAAATAACACAAATAACAACCTTAACTCCTGAAACGAAATGGGCTGGGGGGGAAAAAAAGCAATGGGCGGGTTAAAAGGCTCCCATTCTGTCCTCGTTCTGGTGCCAACGTAGGTGCCACTTCCAGCGTGGGCAGCTGTGTTATCAGCGCTGTCCACGACGGCCTGCCTCGAAGCTTCAGAGGCGTCATTTAATAAGATTTCGCCATGCCAAATGCACAGCCGTATACTGGGCCACATGCCGCATAAGGACGGCACAAGATTCTTGCAAAAGTTCCACTAGTAACAAGAAAAAGAGAGAGCAAATCCTTCGTTATAATGAACTGTCAACTTTTCTGGGCGCCTAGAGAGAGGCCTGTTTGCAGGCTGATTGGAGAGAGCAGGCCTGTGTGTGGTTCTGTTGATGGGCTTGTATATCTAAAATCTCAGCTTCAAATAAGTACATGTGGTTGAGTCTCCCGGGCCACTTGATACAACTATGTGGTGCAGAAGTGCCTGAATATTTTATTTGGGGCTTTGTCTTCTTTTTTTTGTGTGTGTCGAATCCCTAGCTCGGATGCTCTTTTTTTCCTAGTTAAATGGTATTTTTGCACGATCTCTCGTGCCAGATTATGTTTAATCCTTGACAACCTGGGCCCAGTCAGGTAGGGGGGAGGCTGAAGAACAAAAAAAAAAGAAAAAAAAAATCAGAGGGAGATCTTTTCATGGCTGCATGAACTCTGTGCCCATTTTAGTCACGCCTGCCTTTGAGACTGTCATTTGCATTACTCTAAGCCAAGGACTTCAAACAGCTGCGAAGGAGATTTGGGAATGCCGCTGAAATTGAGTTGACCCGCTGGATATTGGGGGGGCCGAGGCTGCTGCTGGTGGGGGTGGCGTGCAGCAATAACACAACGTTACCCAGCCTCTCCAACTGGTAAGACTTTTCCTAATTAAAGACATCACTCAGTGAGTATCCACAGCAGGGTAAAACGCCTCTCTTGTGTCACTTTTCACGCTGCACGCTGTCGTCTTTAATGCCCTGGGCATGGCTGTTGGTTTTGAAGTGAGATGGTTTAGGTATTAGCCACCTGAATAACCGCTACACCAGAGTGACTGGCTAATTACCAGCCAATAGCATCTGCACAGTGATCTGGATTATGGAGTGAAGAAAAAAGAAAGATGAGGCAGAGGAGGGTGTGGAGGATTCTTTGGAAGAGGTGACAAAATGGGGTCTCCTCCAGTCCTCTGCCTCCCATCGAAGAGCTGGACGGCGTCTGGAGGAGAGAGACGAGGAAACTGCAAAGCCTGAGAAGAACCAGAGCATATATGTGAGACTGGTAAAGAACAGAACAACTTTCCCAATATTAGTTTCTATTACGCCTTGTCAAACGTTTTTTTTTTTTTTCTTCTTCTTCTTCTGCCACCTACTTCATTGCTAAAAATATGAACAGTATTTGACCCTGGCATGTTGACAACCCTGCTGTCTCTGTCCGTCACCAGACGGCCACACAAGTGCCCCCTCCGCTCCTTTTGCCGGAGCAGCCTGTGATTATCGAACCACACTCTGACAGTGAGTGACACCGCAACATCGGGTGCTGAGGCGTTAATAAGTACAAGGCGTTAGTAATAAAACAGGGAAAAAAAAGCCGGAAATCATGACATGCCAGCCCACACACACATGGTGGTCATGGAGCCTCCGTCTTTGTGTCACGGAGGCCGATCCTTAGCTTTTCACGCACAGCTTTTTCATTTCTTACACTTACTGTTGTACAGTGTGTGTGTGTGTGAGAGAGAGATGACATTTCAGAGTTAATTATTTTTATTTACTTCTTTTTTTTTAGTGTTTGTTTTTTTGTCATTTACATAACAGTCATCTAGACTGGCCTGAGGGTTCAGGGACTCTGGAAAGTGTTTATTTTGTCGTGCTGTTTGCCCCTAATGGCAACACAGATGAGTGAAGTTTTGGGAGAAAAAGGTTTTTTTTTTTCATTACACCAGATGTTAAAACTGAGGATGCTGAAATTACCAAAGTAATAAAAGAAACATTTTACATTTGATAAGTGGCGGTGGGGATGCTTTTGCCCATTATGGACAGCAAATTTGCAGGTCAAAGCCAAGCTTGGGGGGACAATTTACTTATAAGCCATGAAATAAAAGATAAAGGATACTCTTGAAGTGGTGATTCTTTTTCAGTTGTATTGTAGCAACGGGAAATATCTAACCAATCATGATAAACATAATGGATAATTCATTAGCAAGACCTTGAAAAATGGAAATTGTGTTTTTAAAAGTTGCTCAAAATGCAAAGTTTACCTAAAAAAACTTTCAAAAAGTTTGCAAAACAGCCGTTTTATTTGTACTAGTGACTGATTGAAAGCCATTTGTTTGTTTGTTTGGCTTTTTTAAATCAGAATGTCTCTGCCATGTACATATGGTTGCACAGCAAACAACAGTTGTTTCATTTCATATCTCAAGGCAACACCTTTGTGCATTCACATTTTGGTCTGCAGACACACATTAGATTACGTTACAGTTAGCAGACGCCCTGCACACACCAGAGTAAAGAGGACCCTTCTTCGACAGCGTACTGCCATGTAGCTATAATGTAATCGCTCGCAGTTTATGTGTGTAATTCCTCAAACACACTGAAATACTGTCGGAAGATACTTCAGGAGACATAATCCGGAAAGGCATTAAGTGCACGTTGCAGCCCATTTCAATTTAAAATACGAGCAGGTAACCTGTATTGCCCGTGGCCGTTTCAAGAGGGCGAATCTCGAGCCTTCATCATGCAAAGCTCATGTGGACCGCAGGGGGAGGGGTCACAGTGGCATTAAGCATGTGCTTTAAATGCATGAAATTAAGGTAGTGGAAGGGTATGCACTCTGCATTTCCCCCACCTTTAATCTGCAAGCTGATGCAGCCTGTGAGGCGAGGAACATGCTGGTGACCCAGAATAAAGCAGGTGGCAAAGAGGTCACATTGATTTGCTACAGTAGCTTTTAAAACGTCTTACTCTTTTAAAAAACACCCATGTCAGTTTTAAGATGTGGGTTATTTGCTTAACCCCATATTTCATGCATCTTTTTTACCAACCAACTAAAAGCTTTGGAGTTGAAGCAGTTGGACCAATTTATATTTAATCTGAGGCAATGACCGTTGAGTTTGTTACCTGTATCATGATTCAGTATAGCTTGACACAATGTGTTTTATGTTCTTTAATGTAACTAATGATGTGGTGAGGAGAAGCGGTGATGTATCGAAGGCCATGTTAAATCCACACAGATGCTGCCAAGGCTATTTAGCACATACGGGTTGTATTGTATCCTACAATGTTGGACCAAGGGTTAGGTACTAATAATACATTTCATTTATAAACACCTCTACACATCTCAAGGTCACTTTACATAAATTGTAGTTTAATTAACAGCGCTACAATGAACAAGACAAGATCAGATAGAATAACAAGCAGATTTAAAATGAAAACACAAACATTATTACAAAGAAAGATATTTAGTACATGAAGTATGCACTTGAGGCATATAATAAATACTTTACTCATATCCCAGTATGTGAACATAGACAGTTTAATGGTGACACTATGATTGTTAAGCTCTAATTCAACATTGTCCAACCAATTTTTATGTCGGAATTTTTCCATGTAAGGAATGTCATATTTTCTCTTGGGTTCATCATCACAAGATTTACGTCCCGCATCTGTGGCAAAATAAAAGTAATTTGGGCTTGCTTTCCTATCACTAATTACCTACATATACATACATCATTCCTGAAGACACAACACAATCAGTACAGCAGGCATCTCTTGTTCTCCTAATCAATTCATATGAGCTGAAATTGAAGTTGCATGCTAATAACAGCAATGCTGTAAAGGAGTGAAACAGGATGTTGGTGTAGAAACAGCCACTGAAGATGAATCTCATTCCCCTAGATGTTACCTCGTGTTGGAATGTCAAGCAAGCAAGCACTTGTGGCTCATTGCATCGCTAATCTTACTTCATTTAGTTTTAACCTTAAGTTAGCTTAAGTAATATCCTCTTTCCACTGCATGTTTCTCTCACAAATACCATGTGTAACAGATGTGTACTCATGATGGCTGACTATGCAATGCTGCAATGCACCTGATGATCCTTTTAAGGGAGGTCAGGGTTCCCTGAGATAATAGTTCATTTAAATGTTTTTGATTTGCTGTTTTAACCTCCAAGTTTTTTTTGTAGATCACCTAATTATTGACTCAAATTACAGCACAATCACATACCAGCCATAAGATTTAGAAAAGTTTTTTCCTTTTAACTGCAGTTGACTTTATCATCTGCATTTGAGTAACATACTAAGGAACTAACTGCACTGAAGACCAAAACAACACTTCCACAGAAAAAGCAAACAGCAGTGAAAGAAAAGCCTACAAAAAAAAAAAGCAACCGTGCAGTCCCAAAATGAATCAGCATTTCAGCCTGTTGGGGTTCGAGTCTGCATTTTTCTTAACGCATTTCAAATGTTAAGCTAATTATTTTTTATTGTTGTTATTATTGGGTGGTTTGCAATCAAGGGCCCCTAAGGATCCTCAGCTGACACTGGGGTAGAGCAGCAATGCCCTTCCCTGGCATATGCTCCTGTGATTCCCCTTCACCCACCCACCCACCCAGCACTTCAAATGGAGGCGCTGCTACATTTTTAAAGTAGTTTCGAAGACTGTAGAGGGAAAATATGTATATTTAATATTCAGTTATTTTATTAAGAAACTCTTGTTTCTTTACAGATGCCTCTGTTGGTCTGTAGCCAAGGGCTGAAAGATGATGTGTGGAAATATATATGAGAATGTATTTGGGTGGTTCTTTATTACAGAGAGAGAAAGAGAGAGAGAGGGAGAGAGAGAGAGGGGGAGAGAGAGAAAGAGAGAGAGAGAGAGGGAGAGAGAGAGAGAGAGGGAGAGAGAGAGAGAGAGAGAGAGAGAGAGAGAGAGAGAGAGAGAGAGGGAGAGAGAGAGAGAGAGAGAGAGAAAGAGAGAGAGGGAGAGAGAAAGAGAGAGAGAGACTGAGTCGACTCAGGTGTTCTCCCCTGTGGGTGCCCGGCATCATCACTCATTATTCTTGTCATCCATCACACACACATAGGCACACACACACACACACACACACACACACACACACACACACACACACACACACACACACACACATATACACATACACACAGACACGCGCACACACATACACACACACACACACACATACACAGACAGAGCAAAAAGCTGGAAAGTTACTTATTTTTAAAGTAGACTGAAAGGAGACTACTTTTGGTTTTGTGTAATGGCAGGAGACCAGCCTTGAGAAGGACAAATGATACACAATTTTTCTCCCAGGTCTTGTCCCAATTCCCAGTAGTGTTCCGGGCATAATGACAGTTGGTCAGTGCATTCTGTCTTAAATCTGCTCTGATTTTTTTTTTTCTATCCAGCAAGTCTCTGTACTTTGCTCACCATTATGTCCATTCCACATCATGCCCCCCTCCCTCACCACTGCACTTAAGTACGCACTCAATCTGCCCACATCCCCATGTCTTCACCCCCCCATGGCCCCACTCAGACTCTCTGCATTCGCTTTCCCTGTGTCGCTGTGGGCCTAGAGCCAAAATGGCTCCCCACAATGGTGACAAAACACATTCATGCTTTCTCCCCCGCCTTGTGCTCAGCACAGATCCAACATGGCCGACATCCCCCTAGTGGCACACTCTGCTGTGCGGTTGATTGTGGGCTCTTGTCCTCCAAGGGCCCCGGCGAGCGGGGACAACACAAGTCTGTCTACATGCCGTGCCCAATTCTTGGCATGTGGCAAAGTGGCCGGTCGTGGTTTGGTTGCCGGAGGCACAATCGCGTGTGGCTACGGAGCGGTGTTCTTCGCTCGGGCAGCACGGACTGGGAGGCTGGCGAGGTCTTCAGAGGATGGTTCACAAGCGGTTTTTTGCCACGTCGCCAGGGCCATGTGGGAACTGCCGGATTTTTGTGGATAGCGATAAATTGTGCACATAACCCGTTCACGCACAAACACACACATACAAACACACACACACAGACACACAGACACACACACAGCACCCTGAAATGAACGTGGGGCAGTGTGTTTGTGCAATGAATGATTGGTTATTTCAAACTTTTAATTTTTAGGATTTCAGTCTCACCAGTCAGTGATGTTCTAATAGTGGGCAAAGGCAAAGATAGCATTTTTTTTTGTTTTAATTACTTTCAGTATGAAAAGCAGAACCACCCATTTAAACAAAGTTTTGCTGAAAGCCAGTGCACAGATGGGTGGTGGAAATTAATTTCTGCAAATTACATTTCATATGTAGATTGCACCCGCTTTAGTGTTTTGAGAAAAACGGTGCCTGTGTGACCATGAAGCTGTGTGTGTGTGTGTGTGTGTGTGTGTGTGTGTGTGTGTGTGTGTGCGTGTGTGTTTGTTTTAGTGAATGTGTGCCGCAGGAAAAGGTACAGTCTGTGTGTGTATGCAAATTCATAACTGCATCAGTTCTCTCTCTCTCTCACACACACACACACACAGATATATATACCCACACGACACACACACACTGCATGCACGCATACGAACCAGTGCAACCCTGCCACGCTTTCCTTGTCACTCTTAGCCATACTCCATGTATACCCCTCTCAGCTTAGCCTATAAGCCGCTAGCAGATGGCACCAGGCCCCATGGCCTCCACTGGAGAGTGTCCAGGCAGAATTACACAGAACAGCACCTCTCCCCTCCTCCCAAAACACTCCAATTTTCTGCCTCTTATGACACAGATGCAAGCTATACTTTTTGGCCAGTGAAGACTGCAATCTCCAAGTGCACAGCAAATGCCAGGCAGTCAGACCAAGAGAGGGTGAGAGAGAGAGAGGGAGAGAGAGGGAGAGAAAGGGAGAAAGAGAGAGAGAGAAAGAGAGTGAAATGGGGAAAAATGAGCACTAGGAAGAAAGAGTGAGTGTGGAGAAATACTAGAGAGGAAGATAGATAGTAGGGGAGTATATAAAAAAGGGGACAACAGAGAATTGGAAAGAGAAAGCAGAAGCGAACAAAAAAAACAAAAACAGGAAGAACATTTTTGTTTTTCCTGTTTTACAGGTTAGGTGTAAAGAGAGTAGGAGATGCTGAGGCCTAGAATGTTACCAGTAGCAGAAAACTCCTGCCTCTATGAAATGGAGCCCCATGGTGACTGGCTGGACTGGCTGAGATAGCAGAAAGATAGAGAGAGATTGAGGGAGAGCAAGAGAGAGCGAGAGAGAGAAAGAGAGAGAGAGAACCTCGATATAACAGCAATATATAACTATATAATACCACATACCATTTAAGAGTCTACGACTCTTCTCCAGTTGTGTCACACTTATACCCTGAGCTCCATCACACCAATCAGATGTTAGTGATTTGGTAAAGGTAGATGCAATCATTTTAAACTTTAGTAGAGTGTACACCTCCAGGAAGGAATTATTCGCTGATTGGTCAGGCAAGATGCTGCCTGAGACAACAATGTCAATGAAACCGCAGCCAGACCCTCTGTACGAAATGAAGTGAAGTACGAGGGAATGATTTACCATGTTAATTCTGATCACCCATTTTAGATAAGTAGGACAGTGCCATTGCCAGACTTGTTGTAAGCTGACTGACACTTTGTTTACCTTCATTTTCAATTGCTGATGTGCTTCTCTGCTGCTTGCTGCCATCCCTGTTGCTGCTGTTGTGTGTCGGTGCGGTGTAGCGGGGGCCGGGAGGATGCGTCCCTTAGCTTTTGTTTTCCCAATTGCAGATGAGTCGCATTAGCATTCAAACCATGCTGCTAATTAGCTAATTAATTCAAGCTGCTCTCCTTGTCTCGCTTGTAAGCTATTGCTTGTGAAAAGAGGGGGAGAAAAGCACACTTTGGATTTTTTTTTTTCTCCCCTCTAATGCTAGCGGTTCTGAGCAAGGCAAAAGGAGCATATTATTAAGAATGGACCAGTTGGCTCCGCTGTGTCTAATTAATCATGACCTGAAACATCTCGTAAGGAACGGCAGGAGAAATGGAAGCTGACTCGCTAATGAACTAGCCGCCACTAATAAACGCCTCTGTGGCATCATGGGCCTAAAGGAGCTAGCCACTCGACTTGCCGATGAAAGGAAATCCTTAGGTTTCCTTCAAGCTCAATTTGTCCAAAGGCAGCACCTCTCTTTCTGTAAAAGGAAACCCAGCAAGCTGTTCGCCAACTACACAAGCCTGAACATACTGTATGTGGACATTTGCTAACATATATTGACACTGAGAGAGTGGAAGAGACAGGCGGATTGACTGACAAACTCACATTAGCGTCAATTCAAAACACGTATAAGGACCATGAGAAATGTTTGGATATTAATGCTACCTGGGCTCAAATACAGTTTATGTGAGGTGCTCCATAAATAAGAATTACATGCAGGAAACAGTTGAGAAAATTCTGAAACAAATAATAACCTTTAACATAAGGGCATGGTAATAAACAGCCATACAGCTATCACAGATGTGTTGTTGTATGTGTTCAAGGCTTCAACTGTGGCTTGTGGTCTTTTAGGCCAAAGTCGCATGACCAAGTGGAAGACCATTTGTTTTATGTGATCTGTCTGACACACGAATGAAGCCCTACCGCTGAAATGTACCAGTGTTGTTTTAACACATGTTCATGACCATGTGATTATATTAAAGACATTTTGAATTGCTTAGGAGAAGAGAGTGCCTTTGGATTTTCTTGACTATTTCTGATATTAGTGATAGTCAAGTCACCACAGACTCATTGGGCTTTTAAGAGCAAATAAAGACTTCTATTACAGAGCTGAATACAGTTTGCCCTCCATCTAAAAATCTCTCCCTCTTCACATTTTTCAGCTAGAGATAGAGGGCATTTCTTTCCTTTAGCTGGGACAAATTTCTGTTGAGTAATATGTTTAGCTTTGACAATGAAACTAGGAGAAGTAGAGTATTTGATTGAGAGGGTTTTTTTTGTTGTCCTCATTACAAGGGACATGTATTATATGAATCAAGAAAGTATTTGAACATTTTGGTCTTCCAGCCTCTTTCTTCTCTTTCTCATTTCCTGCTTACTGTTATTTTTTTGTCCTTTTTTTCCTTTCTGAGAAATCTCCAGGGATGTTGTTGTGGCTCATTTTGTTCCTGGCCCTTCTAACTCAAGAGAGTTGGTTGTCATGGTTATTGCGGTTGTTATCCTCACTGCGCTAATAGCCTCGTTTCCAGGGCAATGATGAAATGCTTTTACCGGTACTTGCTGAGCCCCGTGTCGCCCCTGGACCTGAGACAAACACACAGGCACACACACACACACACACGCACAGACACACACACACACACACACACATGCACACAAGCACGCATGCACACATACACAGACACACTCACACACACACACACACACACACACACACACACACACACAGGTGACGGTCCTGCAACCATCCGTATTGACTCTTTTTGGACAATTATTTTGCCGGAGGGAACTGCAGCCGTTCGAAGACAACAACAAATTATGGCTGAAGAGTTTGCTTGTGACTGTGAGGGTTATGTATCGATTGTCTGGCGTGTGTGTGTGTGTGTGTGTGTGTGTGTGTGTGTGTGTGTGTGTGTGTGTGTGTGTGTGTGTGTGTGTGTGTTCATTAGATGGTGGCAGGAAGGGAGGCAAAAGGAAGGACTGGAATAGAGACAGCATAGAGACTGCACACACAACAGAGCCATTTGACGCTGGAATGAAAGACCACTGTAAAACCACTCTATAAAAATCTCTCTGGGAAGTTTATTTTAATTACACAAGATGTTTCCTACCACTTTTGTTGTATCTCAACATTCTTCACAACTTTTGAGAAACAACTCAGACCACTTTCCTCTGCTATCATTAATAGGATTATACAGTTATAACTGTACTTTTAACTGTTACATGAAAGCTGTAGTTGGTTAACATCCATTTAAATTTTAATTATTATTCAATTTACATTAGATTTAGTGTACATTCAACATCACTCACATGCTGGAAATAAAACAAGCTTTCTTTTCACTACTGTTCTTCCCGTCTCTGGATACTAGTGTGAGTCATCTTGGCACAGACAGATACAAACACATGCGCGCACACACACGTACACACACACACACATACACACTAACACAGCTGCGATTCTTAACTGGAGTTATGCCATATCCCCACACCCCGTCGTCTCCCAAATGTCCCTCTGACCCTGTCATGTCATCTCGCTGTCAGCAGCATCTCCTCTCCTCTGCCCTGCCTCCTCTTTGCCCTCTCTCTCTCTCTGTCTCTTTCTCTCTCCCTCTCTCTTGCTCTCTTTCTCACTCCTTCCTTCCTTCCCCCAGTCCCCAGCAGTCTCGAACGGACGCCTCAGCTGCCCTTGCCTTCCTTTCTTGAGACCACCTTCCGGCGCTTTCTGCAGAAACCCATCAACTCTGTTTGAACTGTCGGACCTCTGCCACACGGCCCCCTCCCTGCCCGAGTCGACCAGGCTCACAGGGTCGCGACCTCAAACAGTTGGCATGGCCAGATTTTGATGGTGCTATGAGTTTGATTTCTATTTCTTCCACCCTCTAACCCCACAACCCCCCCTTCCGCCTTTCACCCTCCTCCTAGCATGAATTCTGATGGTGTGTTTATTTGTGTGTGTGTGTGTGTGTGTGTGTGTGTGTGTGTGTGTGTGGATGTCTATGTGAAGCTTGTCAGTGTCGTCCATGTGTGTAGGCGAGTGTGTATGTACTTGGCTATACATGTTTAATGTAGCATATTAGAGTGGCTAGCATTACACTTGCTTCTGTTTTTTTGCTGAGTGTGCATAGTTTTGCTTATAAACTAAGGGATAAAAACGCCTTCTGTTTGTCAATGTGATAATCTTACACACACCAAGAAGGCCTGCATATGACTAATATGGGCAAGACATTAAAGGAGAGAGAGATAGACAGATAGATAGAGAGAGAGAGGGAGTGTGTGTGTGTGTTTGTGTGTGTGTGTGTGTGTGTGTGTGTGTGTGTGTGTTCAAATTTTGTTGCTGTACTCTTTTGAGAGTTCATGTCTTCATTTTTCTGACAGGATCTGTTGTGACGCTGACTATAATTTATATCCATTTTTTTATCGTTTACACAGAATGAACAGTATTAAGACGAATTAGCGTGTGATAAATCAAAGGGTAACAAACAGTCATTATTCTGAAATTGCCTCCTTA
>CM059284.1:19870334-19872834 GCA_030347295.1 Setipinna tenuifilis
AGCGCATTTCATACACAAAGGCAGTTCAATGTGCTTAACAAAAATAAAAGCAAAGGACAACATAAAAGCAAAAAAAAAAAGATAAAAGATAAAATAAGTTTAAAATATGTGTAAGATAAGTAAAAGACATAGAGTAAAGCAATAGGTAAACATAAAAGATGAAAGAGGTAAAATAATAAATTAATTAAAGGTGAATCACTGGCAAAAAGCATCTGAGAACAGTTTAGTCTTAAGTCTAGATTTGAAACTTCCAACAGTAGGAGCATTTTTAATGTCTTCTGGAAGCTGGTTCCATAGCTGAACTGCATAGCAGCTGAAAGCTGCTTCACCACATTTTGTTGTGACAGCAGGTTTTACCAACAGATGTTTCTGCTGTGATCTTAGAGACCTAGTTGGTACATATAGCAAGAACATATCCAACAAGTATTTTGGTCCCAACCCATTTAGTGTTTTAAACACAAGAAGCAAGGCCTTAAAGTCAATTCTATAACTTACTGGGAGCCAGTGCAGGGACCTTAAAATTGGAGTAATGTGTTCAGTTCTTCTTGCTTTTGTAAGAACCCTTGCTGCTGCATTTTGGACCAGTTGAAGCTGTTTGATGGTCTTTTTAGGAAGGCCTGTGAAAGAAAGAAAGAAAGAAAGAAAGAAAGAAAGAAAGAAAGAAAGAAAGAAAGAAAGAAAGAAAGAAAGAAAGAAAGAAAGAAAGAAAGAAAGAAAGAAAGAAAGAAAACGAAGGCTACAGTGCAAGAAATAGAAAGACGTTAACAGTTAGAGAATGACAGAGTGGCGCAGTATCAGTATCAGAGAGAGATGGGTGGAGGAAAAGAGGGAGGGAGGGAGTGACTGAGAAACAGAGAGACAACGAGAAAAAGAAACTGGGAGAGAAAGAAACAGGAGTAAAAGACAGAGAGCGAGCAGTAAAGGAAGAGTTATAGGGTGAGAAATAGCGAGCGCGATGAAGGGGCTGCGGAGCTGATTGATGCGGGCTGACAGCGGAGCAGTGGGAGTCTGATATTAGTGCCTCTAAATGCCACGTTGTCTCCATTACGCCCATTTAGATCCATACCATTTGCTTTCATGTGGGAGACTCCTCGTCCACAGGGACGGACACACTCAATCTGTGTTAATTGGACCAACTTTGATCTCTTCTTCACTACTTTGGAATATCCAAAGAGGAGAAAAAGCTGACTCGTGCAAAAAATATATATGTGTGTTGTGTGTGTGTGTGTGTGTGCGTGGATTATTAAGGGTTTGTGTATGTCAGTGTGTGTTAGTGAATGGTGTTAGCAATACACAGGAGCCTACATAGAATACATTCCACACATAGCAAAAACATTTGACCCTCAAGCTAAATAACATATATGATTTGTACATTTAATGAACTGAAGACTGTTTTTTATAGAAGTGAACATGTACTTATGTGTTGCTCTCTTTACAGGATTGAGTCTCCCTCAATTACACTACTGAATTCATTAATAAATTATTTGTCTTTTATCTGTTGCAAGATCTGTGTTTGGTCTATGATCTCATTTTCAAACATCTTGACATGATGATTCTACTTTTATCAGTAATTGCATTAGTAGATGGGAATTCATATCTAGACATATGCTGATAAAATGTAACGATCATAGTTTAGCACTACCACAAGAAAAAAATCCATATGCAGCATACATGTTTTTATATGTTTATATATACAGTTGTAGCAATGACTTTGACCTCAATAGACTAACCATCTTTACAGCCCCCTCAAAACCTTCAACAACTCAAAGTCTGACTGTAACCACGCCACACATTTTGTCCGCATGCACACACACACACCTTTGTGAAAGGTATTGTTAGTCCTAGATTGTATGTCACCATTTTGCAAAAGGTCCAATGTACTAAAAGCATCACATTTTTGATCAACTGACAATTTGTTGATTCGATTAATTGTAGTACCTTACGTAAGTCTATCTAAAATAGGGACATTTTGACTTGCTACATCGTTGTTCATAGTCTAACAAGACACATGTCATAGCAGGCATCAAGGGACCAGATAAAAAAAGGGACCAGATGTGACAACCTGCTGTGATAGCTAAATTGAATATTGTCTTTTTTTGTTTTAGTTGTTGAGACTCAGTTGCCAAGATACCACCATGACACTGGCTTCAAAACTTGATAGAATTTTAGGATATTGAAACCAGCAGAATGGAAGCACCTTCCAAATTGAGCAAATCAAAGATGCAGTACCTTTAGAAGATAGAATTTTGTGCGTTTATTCAATTTGGACAAGCCTTAGAAGGCAGCAGTTTGTCTGATTGGGACATAACTATATATTATTGGGCATTTTCTCTGCCTTTTTACCATTCTTTGTGGTATAGACTGTTTTCAAATCAGCAGAGCAAGACAGCAGAGCCACATGAGGAGCACTGGAGAGAGGGTTTCAGCTCTTCACAAAGTCACAGCGGCCAGTGTGTCAATGCTGTGCCATGTAAGCTGGGAAAAGTGTGTGTGTGTGTAT
>CM059284.1:19875334-19880334 GCA_030347295.1 Setipinna tenuifilis
CGTAGACAGTGGTCAGCATACATCTTTTGCATGGCTAGCAAGAGCCCGAACAAATTAATTTCCTCGGGGAAATTATCCCCTTACCCTTCTAGCACATAAATACCGGCGTATAGTGAATTGAATTACTGAGAAGCCCCCCTGCCCTCCCTCCCCTCCCTCCCTTACCCAACTTCCCCCCAATCAGTATTTACTGGGAACAATATATTTTATGGGTTCACCAATTAAAATATTTTGAATTATGGACTGGCTTCCTTAAAAGGGGGGAGACCATGAAGGCAATTTACAGCCGACCTGTCAGTTTTTTTGAGCAATGGGCATGACATTTTAATTTCAGATGTGTTTTAAACAACAGCCTCTCATTTGGTTTGGATTGCTGCTTTAAATCAGGGGTTCAAGTGCATTAGGACATAATGGAAGAGGCTGTTGGCTGGGTGGCTGGGGCCGGTGATGACTGACAAGAAGAGACCACACTTAGATGAATCACGGTTACACAAATAGACAGACACCAAAGCCAAAACAACATCGATCACAGAGTGATTTACAAAGATCGTTGTTGTTTTTTTTTTTTAACTCCACAGAAAACTAATGGTTATTATATATTTTTTTCCAGCCCCTCACATTTTCCACAAAAGTGCAGAAGGGACCTGGACATGTCTGCCATTTGACAAGTGTGACAAGAAAAAGATGGCTGCCGCAGCGCAGCGCATTTTTCATCGGTGAATCCACCTGCACCCCGCCATGTTTTGGATGAAAATCACTCTTCGGGGGGCACACTGTCTTTTTTGCTGCATCCTACCAAAAGATCACCGAGGCCCTGTTTAATCAGTCATTTTTGTTTGTGTCAGCAACTGAACAAACAGCCATTCTGATGGAAAATGAATTTTTATGAGAACACTGTGCGAGTTGTCCTACACTGGCATTTTCCCGAAAAAAAAAAAAAAAAAAAACCTCTAAGGGCAAGGTTATCAACTAAGCTTTCCCCGGGTGTAATTTGAATTTAATCTATACATTATGTTACACAGACGCTACACCTCTCTAGTTTTGTAGGCCAGAAAACTTTAAAAGTCAACTCCACCCACCCCCGTCGCCACACACACACACACACACACACACACACACACACACACACACACACACACACACACACACACACTTCTCCCCTCCACTCTCCCCCCTTTCCCCTCGCTTTTTTCACACTGCTCCATGCCACTCTTTCTTTGGCACTCTGCCCTTCCTGTTGTTTTCATTGTGTTGTAAGAATATGCAGTTTCAATCAAATTACACTAATTACGTTTGTAATCCTTGTCTTTATCAGGCAAATGCAAATTAGTTAATTGAATTATGGTGGGGTGTTTTTGGCCACAATTCACCTTTCAGAGTGGGCCTGTAATTAGTAGCAACAGAGCGTTTTGAAGGGCTGGGCAGGCGGCATTGTGTAATTAGAAGAAAGACATCTCCACAACACAAATGTCTGGACATAACATAACTATAACTATGGCAACTCTGAGCTTAAAGATTGGGCATAAGGAGAGGGAGGGGAAGCACTTCAGGTACATCCTGGGTAAACAATGCTAAATGGAGAAAGGTTTGTACACTTGGATAATCTGCCGACAGAGACTTTTAAGATTGTTGGTTGATAAAAACGCTTTTGCACACCTCTGTAATTTTGACAGGTGCGTAGGATAACATCCCAGTAAGGCTGTCAATTTGTAAAAAAGAACATCCCGCACACTATCTTATCCACCAGCAAACGTTAATGAAGGTCTGAAGAAGGTCTGATGACCGAAACGTTGTAGCCTATTAAAGTTTGCTGGTGGATAAGATAATTAAAGATTGTTGGTTGACCTTAGAAAACTGAAACATCATCTTCACCAAACCCAAGCCCTTGCTCTAACCTGAACTCTGCATTGTACCCAGAGCTTCAACAGAAACCTTTTTCTATAAACATGAGCACCAAGTAGTCAAGTCAAGTCAAGTTTATTTGTATAGCGCATTTCATACACAAAGGCAGTTCAATGTGCTGAACAAAAATAAAAGCAAAAAACAATATAAAAGCATAAAAGATCAAATAAGTGTAAAATAAGTGTAAGACATATAAACGACATATTAGAGAAAAGCAAAGAACAATATGTAAGCATGAAAGACAAAAGAGGTAAAATAATACATTAATGAAATGCAAATCACTAACAGAAAGCATCTGAGAACAGTTTGGTCTTAAGTCTAGATTTGAAACTTCCAACAGTAGGAGCATTTTTGATGTTTTCTGGAAGCTAGTTCCAACGCTGAACTGCATAGCAGCTGAAAGCTGTTTCACCACATTTTGTTGTGACAGCAGGTTTTACTAACAAATGTTTCTGCTGTGATCTTAAAGACCTAGTTGATACATACAGCAAGAACATATCCAATAAGTATTTTGGTGCCAACCCATTTAGTGTTTCAAAACCCAAGAAGCAATGCCTTTAAAGTTAATTCTAAAACTTACTGGGAGCCAGTGCAGGGACCTTAACATTGGAGTAATGTGGTCAGTTCTTCTTGCTCTTGTAAGAACCCTTACTGCTGCAAGGGTAGCAAAAAATAATTGCAGATAAACATGGCACTGATACTCTTTGACCAGTATCTGACTAACTGGGGATGAAGTGACCAGTCACCAGGGCCGGGTTTCCATCCTCCCTAACCATAAAGTTTTAATGTAATCTAAAAATCCCAAAAACCTGTAACTAACATGTAACTAATCTATCTTTTAGTCTCCCTCTGTTAGCTTTACTTGCTTATGTTCAGATCTAGGTCGATTTTTTTTGTATTGAAATGTAAAAGTAAACTATAGAAGTTTTCATTAGGATCCCCCACGTGTTGATTTTCACACAGTTGGTCAGCTCATTCTCCCATTTACACCCTCATTCAGCGGGAAAATATGCTTCCAAACCAGTCGAAAAAATCTGGACTGGCAGCTGAGCTGAATTGAGCGCAGAGCTGCAGTTTTGATGGCACGTCAGCAAATCCCATTTCCTCCTGCCAAGTCCCAATTTGTTGCAGAAAGCTTCCTCACAGAGACGTGAATGTTTGCACATATTTGTTTGATGTCTCTGGCGATGAGGCTTGCCACAGACAAATCCAAAGGATCGCCTGATTAGGCGGGAGAGTTCCTCTGCCATCTGCGGCCCAGCATTCTGAGGCTCGGAGACGGAGGCATCTGACAGCGATATCTTTAGATCACACACAAGGAATTCCTGTATATTATATATTTATATATATATATATATTTATATCTGGGAAAGAAAACACGAATGCAGCATTTGGTGCCACTTCATTATAAGTTCTCTGAGTTTCCAAGTAATACCTTGGAGTTATTCTAGTAATGGCTATTATTAGATTTCTAATATAGATATCTGCTCTTTCACTAAATGTGTTTTGGGTGAGCAGTACTGCCCCAGTATAACACATATGATAAGGCAGAAACATTGTAAAAAAACAACATAGCAACCAAAGTTACATGGAACCTCAAGGCATTTTCCCCTGAGTAGAGGTGTCAATGCCGGATTCAGAAAATAAAAACCCTGCCACGTTTTCCTTCTAACATAAGTGACTTCACTGAGTAGCTGATCTACCGATCTTGAGTGCTCATTACAATCAGCTGACTCAGTGCTGGTTGAATAAAATTTGTGGCAGAGTTTTTTACTTTCTAAACTCTGCATTGATACCTCTGCCCATAAGGTAGTTTGAATTCCGTTAGATAAAGACATTAAGCAAGAATTCTATTATGGAGTGTATTTGAGAAATAACAGATACTATCACAATAGACACCCTACATATAACACATCCCAAATTCCCACACGCTTGCCTGACGAACCCCTGATACACACAGGATGCTATGGCAGGGACACAAATGTGATATATTGTGCCCAAGGTGACATGGGCCACATGCTGTGCATGACCGCTCCTTTGTGGCCCCTTTAGCTGTTGCATCAACAGAAAAAAAGACAGCATTTTGTAGACTTACGTTGATAATCATCAGCAATCTCTGCTTTGTTTTACCTGGCGGTGGGATTCTGTATCACCAAAACAAGCTTTGTTTTGATAGATTTTGTTCAAGGTAAAAAAAAAAAAAGCCCTCCAAAAATAGACAGCCTTCAGCAAGTCTGACAGACAGACACCGGCCTCTGCTGAGAAATGCGTCTGGTGGGAAAACAGTCTGATCGGACAGGGCTGATTAGGGCCGAGACCAACTGCTAATGGATATTTGTTTGTTCCAAGGATATGCGACAGCACTCCTGATTACACCTGCCCTGGGAAAGGGGAAGGGGAGGGGAGGGAGACACGGAGACAGTGAGAGAGACAATATGTGACAGTCTGCTAGTCTAGATTAGTCTGGAGTTTTTTTGTTTTTAAATGGGATTCGTTTAAATTACAAAGTCACCTGAAATGTGGTGTAATTGGACTGGTAAATGCATCGATGCCACACATCAATGTTTACAACAGTTCCTCAGACTAGCGTTGCAATGGAACAACACTAGCACTTTTGTCTTTTACGTTCATAACTCTAATGTTATGAATTCTCATATTTTAAGGTAATTAAAGGTAATAAAGGTATTAAAGGTAGTGCCAATCAAAGTAACTTTGGGTTGTTGTGGTGAAGCAAAGTTAATTAAAATTAAAAACATGTTTGGAAATACAAAACTATTCATGAAAATTCATGTAAAGTACACCTGACTATTTTTTGCATTAAGCTGACATGTGTTAGCATTAAGTGTCTTTCTCATCTTTTTCCACTGAAGCCTATTAGGCCTATTCACAAGGCCCTTTATCTGTGAGTATAGTTTGGTCCTGTTGGTTTTTTTGATGTTGCATCTTTGCTAGACCATCTCCCTGACCTATAAAATCACTTTATAATTGATGCCCAAGCTAAAAGCCTCCCAACTTTTCGCAAGTGGAGGAAACAGTTCCGCTGAGGCACTGTCTCTCTTCTTCACCGCTCCCCTGTGTGTTCCCGCTAGACACCTTCG
>CM059284.1:19890334-19905334 GCA_030347295.1 Setipinna tenuifilis
TTTTTGCTAAGTTGTTTTTCTCATCCCTTTTCCCCCCATCTCTGACTTTCAAATGTAGAGATATTACCCCTACTAAAATACACTGGTAGGTTTGTGTGTGTGTGTGTGTGTGTGTGTGTGTGTGTGTGTGAGAGAGAGAGAGAGAGAGAGAGACAGAGAGACAGAGAGACAGAGAGACAGAGAGACAGAGTGAGAGGGAAATGGGAAAAGAGAAAGGGAGAGAGAGAGAAAGAGAAAGACGCGGTGTGTGTGTGTGTGTGTGTGTGTGTGTGTGTGTGTGTGTGTGTGTGTGTCAGTAAGTGTGTGTGTGAAGTCCTCCGGCATCTCCATCTCAGACAAGTGACATGACTCAGGTGCGACTCCCCTCCATTGATTTCATTCCCGGCCGCCTTATAAGAGCCCAGGGCTGGATTGTGTTGGCATGGATTTTCCCCCCTCCCTCCTGCGTGAGGTCAAGCAGGCCGTACTGTAATTGTTTTTTATGACTTTCTTTCCCCCCTTCTCTTTCCTTCGGCCTCTCTACCTCCCAAAAACATATCCATATATCACATACATGTCAGCTAGGCAATATTGCTTTGAGTTTAACATTTCTTTATTTATATATCCCCCCCCCCATTGTTTGACACAGCAGAGTTATGGACACAGAGTCGTCTGTTAATGAAGGGATCCAATGGCTTAGTAGCGCATACTCTCAGTGAAGTTGGAACTGAGATTATTATCACTTTAAAGTAAAACTTTTCACTTTTCACTTGGGAAACTTCAATTTCACATACAGCACATTTTAACTTCATGCGCTCCGTCTTCTTTTTCTTGTTATTTCTTAAGCCTAGAAGCAGCAACACATATTGTGGATAGAGACATTTTTACCTCAGTGGCTTAAAAAACAGCTTGGATGTGACTGACAAAGGCTGCACGCCCCCTCATACCGACATAGACTACCTACCTCTCAATCTGACTATTTTTCGTTCCTTATTCATACACAATCATGTACTCACTTATGTACTTAAGCACTTATTTTTTTTCCACCTATTTTTGAGCATACTACTGCCAGTCAAGTTAATGTGTCATGAAATGATTTAGCAAGACAGTTCTGCCCTGCAGGAAGCTCTTTTTTTGCAGGAAATTGGCCAAATTCACCAAAGTGCACCACTTGACCTGTCAGTTAAAAGTTTTTTTTCCCCCTGTAAAATCAGAAGTATACTTTGAAACAGGTACAATATGTTGTGTTTTGATAAAAATGACACAACAGTGGACGTACTGAAATGTTGAAATGGAAGTGTTTGCAATTTTACAGTTTTTGCCTATCATTTTCACATGTGTCTCAGTACCATGGGTACATTTTCAAAACCCGTAACACTTTTGCACCAACCATAGACTGTGGGAGCCAAACAGTGTTCACTTTCGTATTGTTTTAACACAATTGTGGTGGTAGTGGGTAAAAAGTTGGCATTTAGCAAAGCCTGACCTCTCCATCACGGTTACCAATGCTGGATTTATTGTGCCTGTGGGCACTTTTTACTTGCACCACACTAGTTGAAAAAAACCTTTGAATGGATTTGGGGAATAATTAAGGATAAATCTTGCACAATAATCACCAAAAAAAAAGAGTTTCGGGAAATCCTGAACATTCCCTTTAGCCAACTTTACATGATGTATAGTGTGTGTGTGTGTGTGTGATAGTGAGTGTGTGTGTGTGTGTGTGTGTGTGTGTCTGTGTGTGTGTGTGTGAGTGTGTGTGTGTGTGTGTGTGTGTATGATAGGAAGTAGTTTGCAAGGAAGGGAATAGCATGGCTAGAGAAGGCCCTGAGAAAGTGTAGTGGTTACAGGCCATGACTAAAACACGTCCAAAAGAAATAGGCAATAGACTCGGCACAGCCACACAGACACAAACACAGACACAGACACAGACACACACACACACACAGACACACACACACACACATACACACACACACACACACACAGTCAGCCTCTCTCCTCCCTAGTCTGTGCTTGTCCTGCAGTGTGTCAGAGGACAGGAGTTCCTTCTGCTGTCGTTCAGGCATGTGCTCCGGCCTCAGGCCTCCAAGATGGCTGCCAGCAATGATTAGCTCTCTACACCAAGTACAGTCCAAACATCTCTCTCTCTCTATCTCTCTCTCTCTCCCTCTCTCTCTCACTGTCTCTTCTTACTCTCTCTGTCATGCACACACACACACACTGTCTCTTTCCCTTTCTCTCTTTATATCTCTCTCATATACTCTTTCTCTCTCTCGCTATCTCTTTCTCTCTCTCTCTCTTCTCTCTGTCACACACACGCACACACACACATACTCTCTCTCTTCTTTTCTCTCTCTATCTCTCTCTTTGTCATATACTCATTTTCTCTCTAACTATATATCTCTCTCTGTCACACACACACACACACACACACACATACACACACATACTCTCTCTCTCTTCGCTTCTCTCTGTATATCTCTCTTTATTTCTCATATATTCTCTCTTTCTCTCTCACTATCCCTCTCTCCCTCTCTCTCTCTTTCTCTCCCTCTCTCTTTCTGTAGCTCTAACAGGATAGCCAATTACGATGAAACTCTTGTGTTAATGAAGGCTTGATGAAGTTCAGGACTTTTACAGCTAATAGTGAAAGGTAGTTGAGTTGGGAATGGAGAGTGACACGGAGGGATGGAGAGAGAGAAGGCAAAAGCAGAGAGAAAGAGGAAAAGATAAAGTTAGAGTTTCTCCCACAGACCGCCTTATGTCTGTCAGGGGCATACTGTGTGAAATTGGATTGTTGGCTGTTATTGACCCCTGACCCTTTTGTGTGAGTGTGTGTGTGTGTGTGTGTGTGTGTGTGTGCGTGAGAGAGAGATACAGAGAGAGAGAGAGAGCAAGAGTTTGTGAATGAAATAGAGAGGAAGAGAAAGAAAGACAGTAAGGACTAGGTGGAGAGTACATATTGTACAAGATGGATTTAATAACATAGTCCTCAAAGGTAACTAGCCCTCTGCATTGCATGGGTCACCGTGGAGACAATGGGGACCATTGAGACCGAGCTGAGCATGAATCTCTGATCCTGATACGTAACTGCTCCAAATTATAGCATCGACAAGGCCTAGCACTGTATGACAAACCCCTCATACGAATTTATTATTCACCAGTTTTGAGTGCTAACGAAGGCATTGTTTCCTGTAAGACTTGCCTGCTTCGTTGACGTCTACTGGGAACTCTGCGAACTGAAAAGGTTCCACCGGGAGCCTGTGGTGCAGGTGCAGCTGGAAGTTCTTTCTTCTGGGTGAGGGGAACGCTGTCTCTCTACTCCCCATTACAGAGGCCTCCAGTGGGAGACAGGGCTAGGCACCTCTACTCTACCTCCTCACTCTCTCTCTGGCTCCTTCCCTCTCTCTCTCTCTCTGTCTCTCCTCTCTCTCTCCCTCTTTCTCTCGCTCTGTGTTTGAAGCAGACCTAGCACAGGGGGAGTGAAGGTGACCTGTTACCTATTCATGAGGCAGGCAGAAGAACATGCTAACATATTCATGACTTAGTGTGCAGTGGTGGTGGTGGTGGTGGTGATGGTGGTAGGGGCTTTGTGTGGAACAACATATGCACAACCAACCCCCCCCCCCCCTTCCCCTTCCACCAAACCACCCCACCAACCTCCAACCATCAACCCCCCAACCCCTGCAGGCTCAGGGGCTGTGTGCTTGCAAAAGCAGAAGACAGGTGGGGGTAGTCAGGTAATAAAGGAGAGAACCAGGCCAGGAAAGTGACAGGGAGGACAGAAGATAGTGCAAGCAGAGATGGTAGATAGGCCAAGATGATTCTTGGTAGTTAATGTCTATGGCAGTAAAGTGGGGATCGGTTCCAGGCTGCATAAATACAAAAAAAAAAAAAAAAAAAAACCAGAACCTTAGTGCCCACCTGAATTAAAGTTGATTTTCTCTGGAGTGGAGAGTCATGCTTTCATGATATTTTCCTTAAATGGGCAGGGGTGTGCGGGGATCATGATACAGTGTCTGCAATGTACATCCATTGCTCATAAAACCAAGGCTTTTAAATGAAAAGTTTAGCATTTTGCAGTACAGTGTGCCTCTGTACTGCATGAAGGGGTATTAGTGGCCCCCCCTCATGCGATGGTGGTTACAGTCAGTGGCTCATCATGAAGGATCTTGGCCTATCTACCATTTTTTGGTGTATGAGGAGGGAATTAGATGATAGCACCTGGGTGTGAAAGTTTACAGGGAATACAATGTTTAGCTTCCCTCCACTGGCTAGCTAGCAGACACAGAACATGCTAATCCATTGTTTCGTCGTCATTTTGCTCACATACAAAGAAGATGAATAAAACCAGAAACTGAGCAGCACATGCATAATTAATACAATATTCTGTCTTTGAAGTGATTTTATTCATACAGTAATGAGAACTGAGAAGAATATTAGAATATTAGAAAGTAGGCAAAGCTAGCATGCTGCCATTTCATTGGGGTAGTTTCACAGACTAAAATGATTAATGTTAATAAGAATTAGCGCTGGTAATCTATTCCTGCTCAAGATGCTTTAGTATTTATCTTTGTTCCGTGCTTAGCTAAGCAGTTTCCCTAATAGGAATGACTCGGGCATGTGTTTCATCAGGAGGTTGTGATAAGTCAAAGCACTGGTAATCCCTGTTATGGCCTTAAAACCTCAGTGGGAAACGAAGCTGCACTCATGCTGGTTTGGGGTATTTGCGCACATTTAGAGAGTGAGCTTGAGCTAGAGAGAGTTTGTGACAGAGAGAGAGTGAGGGAGAGAGAGAGATCAAGGGAGAGAAAGGGGGGGGGGCGGCGGCATGTGAATGTTTAGGAGAGAGAGGGAAGACAATATGGAGGTAGGAGAGAGAGAGAGTACTTTGGGTGTGTAAAGAGGAAGAAAAGTGTGGAGGTTGATAGTAATTATTTTTACTAGTAATTTTGTTATATTATGAAGGCTTAGTCAGCATTGAGGAGAAAGCAGGAACAAGGCTTTATTTCTTGCATTGATGCATCAATGGAGAGACAGAGTTTTTCTGGTGGTCTTTCAGTCTATCTCTAAATTTTCCAAAGATTTACAGCCAGTAAATACTCTTTGGTCAACAGGGGTGCAACCCCTTAGACCCACCCTACATAAATATGCATTAGACAACTGTGTGTGGCAAGGCTCTTTGTTTACATTTTGGAGGGAATGAGAAGTGCCTTCCAGGTGTGACACAGGGGTGTGACACACCTTTAGACGGGCGAATGAATGGGGCAGACAATAGAATACACATAACATCTCAACTCTGTAGGCAGACACAGATATGGCCAGGAAAGTGTCACACAAAGCTCTGATTGTGATAATAAGAGTTACAAAATAACAGGAATATAAATAATAATAAAGAAATGTGTCATTAAAATGTAACATTAAAAAATGTTATGTACACTGTCCTTATTATTATTCAGATTCCTTCAGTCCCCCTTTTCAAGTCTGACTGACTTGACACTAAATCATAAAATAAATTAAAAACAGCCTTAACATGTGCATAACATTCTGAACTTCAGCTTAAAAGGAAATTGACAGTAGAGAGTCTGTACAGATAGAAAGATAAATGGTTCCATGAGCAAATTAAATACCATAAACAGCATGATATTATGACTATAGCTCTAACTGACTTAACTATCACAATTACCATTAATGCATCCAGGAAGAACTAAACAAATACATTCACAGTTTCCATGAATAAGAGAGCTGCCGTTCTCTCTTCTCTTTAGTCACGCTCGCGGGGAGAGGCGAAACCCATGTTACCCAAAGTAAAACCACTATCATTGCCAATTATGTGGAAACCGATGGGAGATTTGGGACAAATTCCTCTTCCGATGCCAAAAATGGCCATCCAGGGTTGGTCAGCCGGGAGCGGACAAAACATGCATTAGAATGCCTAAACAATTGTATCATCTTTAGTTCTCCTATTTTGTGACATGTTGAAACTCAGTCTAATATTTATGGCTGTGACAGGATACTACAGAACATGGAGAAGCAGTAGCAACAACAACAGACCATGCTAGACAGACATATGACAAGCAACAATCACAGACCATGCTAGACAGACATATGACAAGCATCAATCACAGACCAGGCTAGACAGACATATGAAGAGTATGGTGAACACCATCATCTTGGTAGCTGTAGAATTCCTGTAATAGAAAGAAGTGTGGGGATGACACATATGCTGTTTGACTCCTCTTCATGTGGTGTGTGGTGTGCAGTATGTGGACACACGCAAACAAGAGTAATCCTCTTCATCTTCTTAAATCTTGAAACGCTTATATTATATTATATAGCCAGGGTAGACTGCCTGTGCCTTTTTGGATCCATACTGCTCATGGGGTTTATTCTGCCCACAGTAGGTCCACTATGCTAAAAGTGTGTGTGTGTGTGTGTGTGTGTGTGGTGTGTGTGTGTGTGTGTGTGTAGCTTCTGTGTTGGTTGCTCCAATTTCACCAGCAACTTTCTCAGGTCTTCCTCCAATAAAATGTGACTTGGCACAGGGGTCTTTGTAATGTCCCCCTTTTGACACCTTGTGAATGCAGCAGAATCAGTAAAATCCTTGTTCTTCAATGGTGGAAGGCAAGGCGTTGGTTACCTGCAAATCTCAAACAAATCTTAAGTGTAGTTATTATGAAAATGGTTAAACTTGTGATCAATAAGTCCGTCGGTTTTCTTCTTCTCTTAGATGAAGAGGAAGCAAGACGTTTCAGTTAACTTTTCCAGTGTCCATCTAAGATAAACCTATAACTTGTAGTATCGACAGTGCAGGCATGAGTACAGTCAGAATCAACAACCCCTCCTCACCCCCATCCTCCATTGAAACCGACTTGATTCACAAGTCTGATTAGACTATACATGTCTGGCTGGGCTATTGGAGTCAGTTGTTTTCTTAGAATCTGACCTAAAACAGAGACACAAAGTCACAAGGACACAAAGACACTCTAATCCAACAGTACTTGTGTATTCAATATTGACACCCAAAGAGATTGTAGCTCAGAGTAGCTCAGACTGACCGCCTTTTGTTAGGTGACGATGGGTGTTGACTTAACATGTCTGCAAAAAGGTGGTGATCCTAAAACCATCAGGAAGTGCTTCTAGACTAATCAGCAGGAGATCCTAGACTCATCAGCCATCAAGCTACCCCCCATTTTCCATTGAAAGTTAATAGCCTATAGTCTACAAACCGTACTCCTCCCCCTTTCTGATCTGTGATAACTGTTGACAGTTTAAGCTGATCAGTGTCCTTCGCAACAAACACAACACAAGTTTTACCTTGTTTTATCCTTAATGTCTAACCTTGACGGGGAAAAACCATTCAGTGTCCACAATTAAATTACGCCATCAGTTTAAATAACTCAGACGGGGAAGCACCTTTTGATCTCCACTATTAGCTTACGTCATTAATTAAACTTTTCACTCTAAATCAGCAAAGGAGAGATGACATAATACCAGAAGTGTACCAAAGCTTCTCAACTACAAACACACAGAGTAAACTAAATTGTTTGGAAACATGAACTTGCCTGTGCAGCGAAGTTCGCAGAATCAGTGGAATAACTTTGTCTACACCCACAAACACAAAACAATACTCTGTTGCTCGGAAACATAAACCCTGCTTTATCCTCAGACAGAGTTCACAGATCTATTGAAATCCCATCAATAGCTGCACCCACAAGCAAACAGAATATAGCTAAGTTGTTCGGAAACAGGAACTCGCTTGTAGCTAAGTTCATAGAATCAATGAAATCCACTGTCTACACCCACAAACAAAAAGTATATTCTGTTTAACAACTAAATTCTTTGCTTTGCCCATGGCACACAGCTGTTTGTTTCCAGAAAAAACTTAAAACTGTTTAGATAACACAGGCAGAATTAAAATAATGCATTAAAATACTAGAGGATGGTGTGGAGGTTGAGACCCAACTGCACTTTAGCCATTTAAGTTTAAGTCTTCTGGGCTTGCATTGTAAGCATAATATGTACTACAGATTGACATGAACTCTTCTAGTTTCTTATATCAATGTGACCTTATAGACATAGAGATGACAATGCTAAAGACAGGACAACCAATAAGTCTCATCAGTGGATTAAAACAAACAAACAATGGAATAACTGCAAACAAAATAAATAAATGAATCTCTGCATTGAGTATATGAGGCAAAATGAACAGTAGTCCTGTGAACAAATGAAAGTGGTAAATATGATCTTTGTGAAAGTGGAAGTTTTCTCCTCTAGCTTTTTCTGGGGTTTCACACAAAGAGACAACACAAAAACATTTACCTTGGCTGGCCATTTTTCACACACTCATTCACTCGTTTCGGAAACAAAGGGGAAAACATGCTTGGGTTAGTTGTGAGACCTCAATAGGAAAACAGGTTTATTCCAGCCTGGGTCATCGACTGCTCTATGATCAATCAACATAGATATTATTGAAATAGGCATCCCTGCCTTCTCTCCTATATGGCCTTAGCTAATGCATTTTGATCATGTGCAGCTGCCACAGACACGTTCATCAAATCTAAGGCATGGGTTAATTGTTATGACTCACAACAGAGCACAAGACATGCAGTTTAAGGGAATGACACACAAACACATAGAACAAAGGAAAACATGCAGACACTTGAGACGAATCTCAAGACAAGACACATGACCTGATTTGTCACCATACTAACCAAGTCCTCAAAATTAATACATTACAATTATGTTTGTAATCAAATCCAATCAGTTTGCACAAAATTTAGGAGCTGAAGTTTGACTTTTCACACATATCTCTAATTGACAGATAGTAGTAAAATCAGACAGATAATGTACTTAAAACAATTAAGCCCTCCCTGGAGCGGGCCCACTCCATAATATTTCAGCAGTCCAAAATTTCATGGATACAATGGCCTCATTACCACTGCCCACACCGCAGTCCAGAAATTTATAGATTTCGGTCTGCAACCGGGAAATTTGTCTGCGTCCCCCGTCGGGGAGTATGCGTGTTCAGACCAGACAGAGTCAACAGAACAGAGAGAAATTCATAGAGTAGGAAAGATAGAAGACTCTGTTGTCTTACTGACGCCCAACTAGGAACAGAGTCAACAGCTTATAGCAGAATATAATCCTGCTACCTGTACCCACAAACACAATCAATGTTTGGAATCAAAAAACTCTGCCCTACCTCAATTGCATTAACAATTGGATTATGCCAAACCTCCGTCAAGGTTTCGACTCTCAGGCTTCGTTTTAAGCATTTTACCTGTATTCTAACAACATATAAGCACTATAAAAGTATAGGCTACTTACTTAAAAATGTTCTGTCAATCAAAGAATGAATGAAAAGTCTTACCACACACTCAGGACTCCAAAATCCAGTAGAATCAAGTCTTTATCTCGGTGGAACCTCCATTTGATAGTAATTATTTTTACTAGTAATTTTGTTATAATATGAAGGCTCAGTCAGCATGGAGGAGGAAGCAGGAACAAGGCTTTATTTCTTGCATTGATGCATCAATGGAGAGACAGCAGTTTCTCTGGTGTTGTTAAGTCTATCTCTAAATTTTCTGAGAGGTACACAATACTAAATAACAGGTCAACAGGGGGAGTAACCCCTTGGACCCACCCTACATTAATATGCATTAGACAACTTTGGCAAAGTGTCTTTGTTGACTTGGAGGGAATGAGCTCTTTGTTCGACGAGGAGAGGCTTCTTCCAGGTGTGACACAGGGGTGTGACACGTCTGGAGACAGTGAAAAGAATGGGACAGACCAGCAAGCTGAGAATACACATCCAACCCTCCACCTCTGGAGGCAGACACAGATATGGCCATCACTTAGGAAAGTATCTTACAGGGATAATAAGTTACAAAATAACAGGAATATAAATAATAATAAAGAAATGTGTCATTAAAATGTAACATTAAAAAATGTTATGTACACTGTCCTTATTATTATTCAGATTCCTTCAAGGTGAACGGGAGGGGACAGAGAGAGAGAGAAGGAGAGAGAGAGGGAGGGAGGGACAGAGAGAGAGAGATGGAACACAGTGTCTCTGTCTTGGGTTTCAGATCCTGATGACTCTGACTCATGGATTTCTACCTTTTAGCCGATTCCAGCTAAAACGCGCTCTGTGCTGAGGTATCTCATGCTCTCTGTCCTCTGTGTCTCTCTCTCCCTTTTTAATCATCTCTATCCTCCCCTTGAACCCAGCTCAGGCTGTTTTCTTCACTTACTTTTATTTGCCCTGTCTGTGTGTCCTCTATCTATCTATCTATCTATCTATCTATCTATCTATCTATCTATCTATCTATCTATCTATCTATCTATCTATCTATCTATCTATCCCTCTTCTTCCTTCTTCTTTGAGATGATGTATCCATTGCAATGACAAGAAATCTATGGGCACATTATCGACACAATTAAAACAACATCACTTATATTCTAAAACAACAAAACAAAATTAAGTGAGTCAGGCTGTGTGTGTGTGTGTGTGTGTGTATGTGTGTGTGTGTGTGTATGTGTGTGTGTGTGTCTTTGTGTGTGTATTCTAGCTGTCTCCTCTGAAACTCAGCAGGAGGAGTATTAGATAGACTTTCTGTTAAGAGCAAAAAAAGGGGATTGAAGCAGTACAAAATAAAAAGTAAAGTTTGTCCATTTTTTTCCCTTATTTTGCCAAAACAGCTCACTCCTTTGAATTTCCCCAAGCTTATAGGGAATGGATTTGTCGCACTACAAATCAAGACATCACATAAAATCAGCAATAGTCACATGGAGGTTTGCTGATGTTGTTGATGTTGTTCTCCTTCAGCCTTGTTGAAAACAAATAGGGCGTAGAGCATTGATAATATCACCGTTTCCTCTTTATCTTTTCATGAAATTCTAAATCCATTTGAAGGCTTTGGCTGGGCCAGTTGTTTTTATTTTTTTTATTTTGTGCGCTGAGGTTCAATCTCCATTGTGTTAGTGTTTGGCCAGTGATTTGTTCCCGCAAAAGGGTCTGGCAATGTCCGCTTGGCACTGTGCCACGCCAGCCAAAGTGAGTCGGCCTTGCCTTGCTACTGCTTGCTGTGTAGCAAACGGCTCGCTTTGATCTTCTGTGATCATACCTACGGAGCTGATGAGTCTCTCTCAGTGTTTGATCTGCCAGGTGTGTGTGTGTGTGTGTGTGTGTGTGTGTGTGTGTGTGTGCGGGTGTGCATGGGAGTGTATGTGTTTGTGTGTACATATGTGCATGTGTGAGTGGGCGTGTTTTTTTTTGCATGTGTGTCCTTGCCTGTTTGTGTGTGTGTTTATGCTTGTGTGTGCGTGTGTGTGTGTATGTGTGTGTGTGTTTCCACGCACATGTGTGTGTGTTTCCACGCACATCTGTGTGTGTGCATGTGTGTGTGCATGTGTGACCACATCGTATGTGTTGATACGTGTGTGTGTGTGTGCGCTTGCATATGTCCATGTTATGTTTGTAAGCGCATGTGTGAGTTAATTTACATACACATATGTGTGTATTTATTTATGGTAATGCATGTGTATCTCTGTGCAGATGTCAGGTTTTATATATTGGCCTTGCAAACGTGTGTTTGCAGGTGTGCTTACGTGTGTGTGTGTGTGTGTGTGTGTGTATGTATATACGTATGTGTGCATGTGCATGTGTGTGTGCGTGTGTGTGTGTGTGTGTGTGTGTGTCTGTGTGTGTCTGTGTGCGTATAGGTGTATGTATGTATGTATGTATGTGAGTACATCCTAATGCATGTTGTTATGTATGCACAAGTTGCATTTACGCCTATATGCATCTATGTCCCCATGCAATGCACTCCCACCCCCCACCACCACACACACCCCCCATCAGCACTCTTCATCTCTCCATCAGCCCTCTCATGCTTGTCTACACACCCTGACAAGATGGCACCTCCACAGCCGTCACCTAGTCCTGCTTCCTTCTCGCCAGACGGCTGTGTGATCACTACCTGTCTCCTTCCGTGCCCAGGAGAGTCCAGCATGGAGAGGAGCAGATATGAAAGCCTGTGCTGGTGGAGGCTTCTGCTTTGATCACGCTGCCTCATGTGCTTTTGGGGAAATGTTGGTCATCAGGTATGGGTTTTGAAGTCAGCAAGCATGTGTGAACGATTGAAGAGGTAGCGTACATATGTGTGATGTCTGCTGATGATGCATGTGTGTGTGTTTGTGTGTTGGTGTGCATGTATTTGTGTATGTGTGTGTGTGTGTGTGTGTGTGTGTGTGTGTGTGTGTGTGTGTGTGTGTGTGTGTGTGTGTGAGAGAGAGAGAGTATGTGTGTGTGTGTATATGTGTATTTGTGTGTGTGTGTGTGTGTGTGTTTGTACATGTGATGCCATTGTCTACACGCACAGTACACACACAGACAATACGAACACATGAGCACACACACACTCTTATATGCACACACACACAGAAACACACACACACACACACACACACACACACACACACACACACACACACACACACACACACACACAAACACAAACACACACAGACACACACACAAACAAATGTTCACATATGTATATAAAACCACTACAGCACACCATTTTATTACTGCATGATATGTAGAATGTCTGCTACATAAATCAGAATAAATACAGTCTTATAGGGGAGATTTTATGGTGTCGCCATGTTTCTTTGTCGGCTTTTCAGCCGCAGTGCTTCTGAGCCTGAGGACTCTCTTCCTTCTTCCTTGTTTACAGGAAAACCTGCATAGCACACAGGAAGCTCCTCTACTTGCCTCGCTCCCTTATAAATATTCCCCTTAATATGCAGCAAGCCAGGGCTTAGACATGCTATAGCTCACCAGGTGTGTGTGTGCGTGTGTGTGTGTGTGTGTGTGTGTGTGTGTGTGTGTGTGTGTGTGTGTGTGTGTTTCTGTGTGTGTGCATATAAGAGTGTGTGTGCTCGTGTGTTCGTATTGTCTGTGTGTGTACTGTGCGTGTAGACAATGGCATGTATCACATGTACAAACACACACACACACACACACACACACACACACACAAATGGGTGAATGTGTGTGTGCGTGTTTGTGTGTGTTTCTGCGCATGTGGATGTGTTTGGGTGTATTTGTATTTGTGTGTGTGTGTGTGTGTGTGTGTGTGCCCGTGCATGCTTGTGTGTGTGTGTTTTTGTGTTTCTGTGTGTTCGTGCGCATGTGGAGGTGTTTGGTGTATATGTATTTGTGTGTGTGTGTGTGTGTGTTTGTGTGACTGGAAGTCCATTCACATTCACTCAGGACTGTGAGTGGAAACAGCCACCTGTGTTGTCACAGCAGAGCTCTCAGAGAACAGAGCAGAGAGCCCAGCCTCTGTGTGGCCTTGCACTCCTGACAGACTGAAGAAAGAGAGACACAGAGCCAGAAAGACTCTTCACACACATAGACACACACATACACACACACACACACACACACACAAACAGTCATACACACTACACAACACCACACAATACAGAACACAAGATGCCACTCCACACCCCGAACAACACAACAAAGTGTACACCCACACACACCCACACACACACACTCAAAACAAAAACAACACAGCATACATGAACCCCTACACACACAAACACACCCACACACACCCACACACACATATATTGGAATTCCTACTGTTTCTTTTCCAGTACTGACAGAACTCCTCTCCATTCACCCACATCACCACACTGGTCTATAGTCTGGCTGACAAACACTCTCTCTCTCTTTTTTTTTTGGGTGGCTGTTTGTTTGCTTAGCATTTACTGAGTTCCCGAAGAGTAGCCCTGCTTTCAGTACCTTGGCCTCTTTTATACCTTGGCAGTAGACAAACACTACCTTAAAACATGACCTAACAAGTGGGGCTTATCAAAAAATTCATAGCCTGGTGGGGTACCTTCATTTAGTGTGATAAAATCATTTGGAACCTGCCATGCCTCGGTCAAACACATAAAATCAAAATCCATATCAGTGATTAAATCATTAATGAAATGCCCTTTGTTGCCAAGAGTTGCTACACTGAATAAAGCAAAGGATGACTTTCTGAATGAGCAAACATTTTTAGGGAGCTTTGTTAACATTACGGTGCACAGGTTGTTAAAGACACGATGTTAAAGACACAATGTTGTCACGATCAATATTATTATTATTATTATTATTATTATTATTATTATTATTATAGTACAGCTTCAGACAGAGTCAATGTCAGAGTCAATCATGAAAAATGCAAAGGTGTTGGTGCATTTTACAGGCCGTGTAGCCAAGCCGCAAGTATTTCAGAGCCATGGTTGATTACCGCAACAGTTCTTGCTGTTCTGGTTGTTGACAGGGCACAAGTGAAAACAGCCATAGCTTGTGGACAAAGAGCCAGAATAGCACCCCTGTACTGATTACATGGAGGAGGGATGACAAGGGCAAGTGACCCCAGCTAATCAGCCCTGATCAGGCAAAGGTTCGCTGATAGAGTTTAGTGGTACAGCAACTAGTCAGCACTAAGCACCAAGCCTACATCCTAACACTCTAGCATGCTAACCAACAAGTGTAAGCACTGACACTCACATGGACTGGGGGATGGAGGTAGGTAGCCAAGTCCCTCATGGGTGCAACAGCCCAAGTAAGAGACTCACCCACTGGTGTAACAAGCAAGAAACTTAGCAAAGCAATCTCAGTAGGGTACCCATGGGAGGGCTTGCACAAACAACATACAGTACTGTAGAACAGGCAAGGGCAAGCACACCAGCGGACCATCGCGTGTGTTAGTAGACAGTTCACCTCACAGGTCAATCTACTCAAGAAGAGATATAGGAATAGGTAGGAAATCCACAGGTTTTTGCAGCACTGGAGCAGCAAGTTAGACGACAGTTAGGCCAACCGGTAGACCCCTAGGCAGAGTTGACACATGAATAAAACAGTGTAATGACTTGTGCATACAATTACAAAATAATAAAAAAACAAAACAACCACAAACGACTTCAGGCAACAGTGGCAACCAGACGTGT
>CM059284.1:19907834-19912834 GCA_030347295.1 Setipinna tenuifilis
AGACAGAGGCAAGGAGAGAGAGAGAGGAGACAGATAGAAAGAGAGAGAGAGAGAGAGAGAGACAGAGAAAGAGGGAGAGAGAAAGATTGGGCTGAAAAAAGGCCATCTTACTTTGCAAGATAACAAGCGTTCCTTAATTTTCGCGTGGGGGTAAAAATGGATTATTTATCTTTCTCTTACTTACACAGACACACTTTCTCTTCTATCTCTTTCTCTATGTCTTCTCTATCTCTCTCTCTCTCTCTAACCCTCCCTTCTTTTCCTCTCATGCTATGACTCCTAACCAGCGTGTGTTCATATTGCCGTGCAGTTCACAAGCCAGTTTTTTGGAGTTCAGTTTTTTTTTTTTTTTGCAAATGGTGTGATTGAATATAGAAGACGGAGTAGCAGCAATGTGATGAGAAATATCCCCCCCTCCCCATCACACACACACACACACACACACACACACACACACACACACACACACACACACACACACACACAGAAACACAGACACACACTAACCCTCCCTTCCCCCCAACACACACACACACACTCACACACACACACACACATACACACACACACACACACACACACACACACACACACACACACTACCTTTCTTTATTAACCCACAGTAGAATTGGAGGGTTCCCCGGGCTAGCCGACCAACTGAACGAAAGTTATTCAGGAAAGGAGAGAGAAAGAGAGAGAGAGTGAGAGAGAGGGAGCGAGAGAGCGAGAATGTTCGTAAAACCATCAGCACTTTTCCCCTGGCCGGTTTGAGGCAAGGCGCGGCAAGGCACCGGATAAAAGGGAGAGCTTTGATAAAATAATTCCCCCAGATAGGCACTCCAATTCAGCTAAAGATGGCGACCGCGTGGGTTGGGGAAATGGAAGGGTGGGGGTGGTGGGTGGAAGTGGAGGGGTTGGGGTTGGGGTTGGGGTGGAGGGGCCGGGGAGTTGGGTTTGTAGAGGGGGCATGGGGGGTGGGGTGGGGTGGGGGATGGGGGGGCATGGGGGTGGTGTGGGTTATGAAAGAAGCCATTATACAGCGACTAACACTCGGTGCCATCAGCCTTTTAGGTATTTGCCTGCTAATTTGGTTGACATGGTGTGGAATTTCTGCATCACTAATGCACAAGTCCTCCAAGGATATCATTACCGCATCAGGCAGGAGTGACACAGAAGTCACACTCATTTTTCTTTTTTTTTCCTTCCTTCCCTCTGAACGGAGAGGGAAAAAAAATCCATCTTGTTTAAGACACCATCCACATACTGTAGTACTATGTGATGGAGGCTTCTCCTCCAGGAGAGTAACAGGGCTGGTCTTGTCCCTTGACTTGGAACATCTCTGACCAAAACTTTGTGTGTCTGTGTGTGTGAGAGAGTTAATAGGTGCCGTCTGTGTGTGTGTGTGTCTGTAAGTATGCCTGTATAAGTATGTGTGTGTATTAGAGAGCGAAAGAGAGAGAGACAGCTGAAAAAAGATTTGAAGGGATAAAAAGTAGGAGAATGTTCAGAAGGGTAAACAAGAATGGTACTGTATCTGAAGCTGGGGGAGATGAGGCAGGATGACTCAAAGGGGCCCATAACATACATTCACAGGATCATGAGATTTGTTCCAGAAGCTTCCCAAAGTCCAGAATGTGTTTTTGTTAGAATAGACACACACACACACACACACACACACACACACACACACACGCACATACATACGCACACACACATACACACACATAGACACACATGCACACATGCACACATACACATACACATACACATACACATACACATACACACGCACACACACACTCCAACACACACACACACACACACACACACACACACACACACACACACACACACACACACATCACTTTTACCTTGATAAACAACATGACATTGATTCTGTTTTCTAATCAATCAAGGCAACAAACTGTGAAGAAGGGTTGTAAACAAAAGTTAAAATATGACAAACTGGAAATAGGCATGAAATTGGAGGTTAAAACTAATGGCGCATTAGAGTGCCTTGGTTTAGAAATGAGGTTTGCACAGCCACAAGACCCCCCCAACCCAACCCAACCCACCCTAACCCCTTCCTCCCTCTGCTCAGGCCCTGAGTGAAATATGGGGCCGAAGCACGCCCCCAACCACCCCCCAGACACACGGACTCTCTGTCTTTTTGTCACACACACACACACACACACACACACACACACACACACACACACACATAAACACACACATGCACACCCCCACCTACACACACACACACATACACACACACACACGCCTCAGGGATGCACAGGCCTCAGTATGAAGCCTGGAGCTAGAGTGGCTCTATCAGGCTGCGTATGCAGATGAGTGATCGGGTCTCATGCATCACCTTAATGGCCTCCCCACGTCCGGAGTTGGGTGGGCTGGCTGTCCCAATAGCAGAGACTTGGTGATGAACACGTGTGTGTGTGTGTTGTGTGTGTGTGTATCTAAGTATGTGTGTGTGTGTGGGTGTGTCTATGTGTGTCTGTGTGTTGAACATGTGTATGTGTGTGTGTATGTGTGTGTGTCTGAATGTGTGTGTGTGTGTGTGTGTGTGTGTGTGTGTGTGTAGTATGTCAAGATACCTCCAGAGACCCATCATGTACTGTACACTGACAGCCTTTCAGAGATATACTGTCTGATTGACATCAGGTTTAAGATGTCTCTCTCTCTCTCTCTCTCTCTCTCTGTCTGTCTGTCTGTCTGTCTGTCTGTCTGTCTGTCTGTCTCTCTCTCTCTCTCTCTTTCTGTCTCTCTCTCTAATGGTTCTGACTATAGTGTTGTATACATTAAGATCGCATGCACTTAACTCACTTGGGATTGATTGTGATACTGTGTCCTTCTTCATTTCGTACAGAGGGTCTGGCTGTGGTTTCAGCGACATGGTTGTCTCAGGCAGCATCTTGTCTGACCAATCAGCGAACAATTTCTTCCTGGAGGTGTAGACTCTGCTGAAGTTTAAAACGATTGGGTCTGCCTTTACCCAATCGCTAACATCTGGTTGTGGCAACCTCTGTTTGCTGATTGGTCAGGCAAAATGCCGCCTGAGACAACCATGTCAATGAAACCACAGCCAGACTGGTTTACCAGGCTAGCATTTTCCTTACATTATGTGCATGTCTCCCTATCTTAGCTTACATTCCAGCTGTAGCTATTGTATTGGGTTATATGCATTTCAGAGGAAGAAGAAAAATTGTAAATCATGTTATATGTATTTCAGAGGATGAAAAAAAAAGAAAATCCAAAACCCCGGTTTTTGTGTGTGAAGAATAAAAAAAGGTAACATTGAATGCAAAATTCATAAGCGGTTCATATGAATGCAAATATCTGCTTGCTTTGCCATTCAAATGTAATTCACTGATTATTAATGTATTATTCAGAAAGGAAACGGTTCTTAATTATCGAAACCCATTTAAAGCCTTAATCCAGAGGCCTTAACTCGGGGGAAAAAAATGTCTGAGCAAATAGCAGGAGAAATAAGGAAAAATTCTTCCCCTTCATCTTGAGCCAGAAGACAGAGACGAAACGGGCGAGGAACGCGGATTGCGGATCGCCGAGGCCCCGCAACATAACATAACATCACCCGCCGCCAAGGCTACGATTTATTACCAGCGGCCGAAATTAACAAGCCTACACTCATGCATACAGTAGAAATATCACATCCGGGGGGCTGGCGATTCATCTCCGTCCTTGCCAATGGGGAGTGTGTGTGTGTGTGTGTGTGTGTGTGTGTGTGTGTGTGTGTGTGTTGGGAGTGTATGTGTGTAGGGAGAGGGGGGGTGAAATAAAAAAAGAAAGAAAGCTCCCCCACATAGCGTTACGGCAACACATACTTTCTGGTGAATAAATTGATTTGCCTCCTTGCTCCAAGACTCGTCGGAAAAAGGGAGAGGACAAGAAATTAAACACAGCACCGCATTATAAATCCTTATCTCGATCTCCCATTGTGTATGTGTTGCGCTGTATATGCTTCTATTGTATACGTGTATTTATTCTTTTCTCTCTCTCTATCTACCCTTCCTCTCTTCTCTCTCTCTCTCTTCTCTCTCTCTCTCTCTCTTCTTCCCTCTCTCTTTTCTCTTGTCTCTGTAGGTCTTTATTGCATCTGTTTCCTACAGATAGAGTTATACTGTATTTATTTACGGAAGCACTGTGCTTCCAGCTGCCTGCCCCCCCCCCCCCCCCCCCCCCCCCCCGTCATCGCCGCTGACACTGGGGGGTGATAAGACAGTAAGACTGTGCGAGGGGTACAGCATCCTGGCCTGTCCATTGTGACTGTGTGTGTGTGTGTGTGTGTGTGTGTGTGTACTGCTCCCACGCCCTCTGTGTATTTATCACACAGATATCTCAACACATAACAGCGAACCTGCATGGTCACATGAAAGAGAGTGGTGGTGGCAGTGTTGGCGGTGTTGGTGGTGGTGGGAGGGGAGTTGGGGGGGGGGGGGGGGTCATGTAACCACGAGGCCTTTTTACGATGACACATGTCAAAAGCTAAAAATGAAGATCTGATTTACTCACCGTAACATCTCTCTCTGTCTGTCTGTCTGTCTGTCTGTTTGTCTGTCTGTCTCTCTTATCTCTCTCTCTCCATCCTCCTGTCTCTTTGCCCCTGTCTTTCTTTCTCTCCCTATCTCTCCCTTTCGTCATCCCATGCCATTTATCTGCACTGTGCACACTGTGGCCCCTACTCCGGCCAGCAACGACAGTGACAGATCTGGGAGACAAGGTTGTATTTTGACAGCCTAATTCAGCTTTCAGGGCGTCGTAAAATGAAAGATGAATTTTAATACAGGGGGTTGGACAGGGAGAGAAAGAAAGAAGGAGAGAGACAGAGAGGGAGAGAGAGAGAGAGTGGGAGAGAGGGAGAGAGAGGGGGAAAGGACGAGAGTCAAGTGTCAAGTACATGGATTCAATTTAACACCAACACAACCACAAGCACCACTGCCCCTGCTGTGTGTATCCTTCACACT
>CM059284.1:19920334-19925334 GCA_030347295.1 Setipinna tenuifilis
ATTAGGAGCTCTTCAGTGACAAAGGGATCAAGGCTAGCACCCCTGAAGGGCCTTTTGTCTGGCTATGTGCAGCCTGGACCTCACTGACCAGTGCTTAAGCACATGCTGTTTGAAGCCTACCGGCACTGGTAGCTAGCCAAAACAAAAAAAGTTTATGGTTAATGATTGTGAACAACCATGGACTAATAGATCCAAAGCTCCTCTGGGACCTGGTAATGAGATTTTATGGCATTCATTTGGTTTTAAGTTGTGTTATGCATTGTTTTTTTTATTTAACTTTCTTTAAGGCACTTTTTAAAATGTGGCTGCATTTTAGAAACTGCTTATTTAATGGCAATGACAATTCAGATTTTAACAAATGTGAATGATAACTGGAGTAGCTTTGCCACCTAAAATAAAAAAAGAAACACAATGAAATGAAAAAATGAATTGATTATAAATGAATAAACGATATAATAAGAAATAAGTAAAAACATATTTTATAATTTTTCAGGAGGTGTTGATGGTTTACAAATTCAACAGTAGACAGCAGTAGACTAAAGGCCATAATTATGGCTTTTGTGGTCACAACCACCGATTTAGGTATGCTGAGGCCCTGTATCCTGGGGTGTAATTGCTCAAGAACAGCCATGCCTTGACACCTGATCAATGGAAACAAAATTGTTTTCCAGCTCTAATTTGAACTATTGCTTATTGACTGATCGGTTAGCTGGCATTCTGCCAATACAGGTGGTCAGAAATTCATTCTTATCCCCTAAAGTCCAGCTGCTGATTAAATAGAAAAATGGGCTACTGATAATAGTGGTGATAGATGGAATATATGCATATTATGCATATATTAGGTATGGCTATTAAGGTATAGATATTAAGTACAAATAAATGTTATAATGAGCCTATGACTATCAATGTCCTAAATTATCATCTATTAATCTTCTGTTTTCTGCAGCTAAATTTCAGCTGGATAATTGTGAGTAATCTTCTCATTCCATTGTATTACCTTCAGTGGTTTCCTGATTCTCCAAGAGCTTATGATTAATTAAATTTTATGGTAGAAAAAATATTGTCTCAATACAACACAAGATGTTTATTATTTATTGTAATTTTTTTTCTTCATTATAATTAAATTGCAGCATTAATCTATTTAATTGCTTAAGGCAAAAGTTTGTTACTTTTTTATATAAGTACTTCTGGTGTTATCATATAATTCATTTTGATAGTATTGAGTCATGTAAAAGACAAATAACAAAATAAGGATAAATAACCTCCTCTCCCACTGGCCATCCAGGCAATGCACTGTGAGACAGAACACCGAGACAAACTCCAAGGCACTCACTCTCATATCGCAACAGTTAAAAAGCCTTTATTGCGATGGCTTGGCCATATAAACCTTTAAATGTAAATAAAATATGACCAAGCCACAGCAATAAAGGCGTTTTAACTGTTGCGATACGAGAGTGAGTGCCTTGGAGCGTCTTAGTGTTTTGTCAGAGGTTATCCGTCCAAAGAGCACCTTAAAAAACTACTTCTGAGTCCAGGAAGCACTCCTAGGTGGTGGACATTTTGTTTGAATGCACTGTGAGGTTGGGTGCTATGGAATGAAAAGTATGTGAGATAAATATGTAAGAAAAGCACAGCTCAAACATTGCCAACTATCAATATTAGTACTATCGACACAACCCAACCTCAAGACAACCGCATAGGCCTACTGTAGGTTATGTGCATCACAAATCCACAAGTAAATACATGAGTGGCCTCTGATCTGGATCCTGGAGCAGGGTCTAAAAACATATAAGGCGCTGAAAAAAGCAACATTATTCGATTTGCTCATTTTACAGTAGAATATCCTAAATACTAAATAAAGACCTCTGATGGGGGAAAGAAACTTGAGATTTTATGATTACAAGGCCAATCAATATGGATAACTGTCTGGTCCATTTGATGCTTGTGGAGTGCTCACTAAAGAGGTGAAGAAAAAAAAACACTCGGTTTACATCTGTTTAATTGGTATCAGCATTGCATAGCAAACTCCGTGACACCTCTCAGAATTAGTGGGTTGACATGGGCACATAGGATTTTGCTAACAAAGCATAAGCTAATAAAACTGGCCCACTAATTTCCATTCCTTTCATTAAACAGACTTGGGTTTTTTTTAAAGAACATATGGTGCTAACAGTACGCTCTAATCAAGTATAAATTAGTATGTTAATCACATCCAAACACGGGCTATAGAACACTGACGCTAAATTAATCACTGGGATTTGTTAGCACCAGCTGCCTCTCCAACAACAAGGCCGCTATATAAGACTGGTCAAACGGCAAGCTTTATTTAAACAGGATGTGGTCAGATGCCAAATCATCATATTTGTCAGAGGCTGTGTGAAGGAGTATGTGGAGTGTGTCTCTGCTTTGGCTGACTGAAGCAGGATTTGGCCGTCGCTGTTTTTTTTTTTTGTTTTTTTTTGCTGTCCTTCTTTTTTTTTGTTTAGAGCTGTTTGTTCAATTCCTTCACTTTAAGTGGATCGAGAAGTTTATTCACAGTAGCTGCCAAGAAGGAACACGGCACACGAAGTGATAAATGTTTATTGTGTCTAGAAATGCCACACATTCTCTCTCTCTCTCTCCCTCTTTTTTTCTCCCCACATGCTGTGTTTGTCCGGGAAGAGGGCCCAAAGAGAAATGAAGTGGCTATTTCTTTCAGAAGGGAATCAGTAGGTAACCATGCATTGTTAGCCAATCCAGCTGTAACCTCATCCTCTATATTGCCACAGTACATTTGTTTACACATTATCAGTGAACGTTTGCAAAAGATACTGATTTGACCTATGATCTCTCACACACTCAGAAGTATAAAAAATAAAAATATAGGCTTAGGCTTTCACAACGTCCTTTGGAGTTTTACAAATGACTGATTTTGAAAAAAAAACAAACAAAAAAAAAAAAACAAAATGAGTCACAATCATGAAATTATTCTATTCAATGTAGCCATATTTCTGTTTTCCCTGATGTTATGAATGGCCCTTGAGTAGTGTGCTGTTCCACCATACAGGCTTTGAAAGGAAGTCAGCACCATGGACAGCTCCCTGGCTAGTCAGCTTCTCTCTCCTGTTCACACACTGGTTACTTGTTGCACATAAACACAGTCTAGGAGCATCAACATCCTGAAATGTGTGTGGGAGGCCCCTGTGTGTTGGCTATGTCTGAAGCATCCTGTCATCAGCTTGAGGTTAACTGTCTCTTTTCTAAGGAGCAATTTCCCCAGGTGCTGCATATATATATATATACCTTTCCCTTCAGACATCGAGTGTCTTGCCATTGTCTTATGAGGTTGCCAGAAGACCCCTGAGGCAACTGTAGCTTGTTACTGGAACCAAAAAAAAAAACAAATCAACATTTTGGCGGCAAAAATGTTTTTTTTTTTTGTCTTTCTTTACATTATTGGATCCTTCATTACTGAATTTGTTCTCCCATCTCCCATCTACTGCAGTGTATGCCCTCTACCCCTTTTCTTTCCCACGAGCCCCTCTCTGTGTTACACATCTCACAGGAAATTGATTCGAGTGATTAAGGGGTAAACAAATGGGGCCTTGCGCAAATGAAGCACCATTTGCTTACAAGTCATTATTTCATGGGAGTAAATTACAGTCTACCCCAGCGAATTAGATTAGGCAAGGATTATCTGTTATTTCCTCATAAAAAAATGGGTTCCTAAAGCTGTGTTTGTTTGTGGTGCATCGCAGGGATGCAGAGAGAGAGACCAGGCTGATGTTTGTGCACGGCCTTCGGTAGTCTAAACTCAGTTTATTCAAACTTAAATTGAACCAAAAATACATGGTTGCGAGTCAGCACATCTTGTTTTGACTTTGTTACAAAATCATGCAGTGATAGAATATCTACTGAGTTAAATTCACAGACTTACAGACGTGATCGCCCCTGTTTTCAGAAGGAAAAATGGTGTGGATGATAAGGAAAAAGGGTCAGTTACCTCAATTATCATCTATTAATCTTCTGTCTCTCACTCCTAAACTTTAGCAGGATAATTGCGAGAAAATGTCTCATTTCATTTTATTAACTTCAGTGGTCTGTATATCCTCCTAGAGCTGATATAGTTCATTAAGTGTTATAGTGCCAAACTGCTGTCTCTGTACATGATGAGATGTTTATTATTTATTATTACATTCTGTTTTAATATTTTAGAAGTTTAAATTGGGGAAAAGTCAACTGGCAAAAACAGAGTTGGTATTATATGTGTTGTGCTTTAAGGGGTTTTGCTGTTGTTCTGATGAACAAAAAGGCCCTTTTGCAAAACTAGATTAACCCCTGTCATGTTGTAGATTACTTCATGCTGAAAGTTCTTTCCCATATATAGGAGTGGCTCTCCCTTTGTCTGTTGTTGTCTGTCTGTCTGTGTCTGTCTGTCCTTGTCTGTCTGTCTGTCTCTCTGTCTGCCTGTCTTTCCCTCTGTCTGTCTCTCTGTCTCTGTCTGTCTGTATCTGTCTGTCTCTCTCTCTCTCTCTCTGTCATAACCCTTTTTTGTGGGTATTCTACAAATCTGCCACTCAGCTCTTGGTGACTCATTTTCAAGAAGAGCAGCTAATACTCAAACATTCAACAAAACACACACACACACAAACACACACACACACACACACACACACACACACACACACACACACACACACACACACACACATGCATACACACACAGAGGATTATAAACATTTTTGTGCAGTTGCGCTCCCTCTCTCTCTGTGTGTCTTTCACACTCAGTAGAAATAAATGAGACACTCACATGCAAACACACAAACACACACACACACACACACACACACACACACACACACACACACACACACACACACACACACACACACACACACACACACACACACACACACACACACACACACATAGGCTTAATAGGTTGTCTATGTTGTCAAACTCTCCCCACCCTGAGGTCCTAACAGGTATATAAAAATACCCCTCTTTTACATCTTCACCCA
>CM059284.1:19932834-19945334 GCA_030347295.1 Setipinna tenuifilis
TGGCTCTCTCTCATTCTCCTCCCCTTTTCTCTCTCTCTCTCCATCTCTCTCATTCTCTTTCCTTTTCTCTCTCTCTTTTTCTATCTCCTTCTCGCTCTGTCTTTCTCTCTGATTCTCCTCCCTTTTCTAATTCTCTCTCTCTCCATCTCTCATTATCTCCCTCTCTCTCTCTCTCTTTCCATCTCTCTCCCTCTCTCTCTGCCTCTCCCTCTTTCTCCTCTCTTTTACCTCTCTCTCTTTCCATTTCTCTAATTCCCTCTCCATTTATCTTGCTGTTTTTCTATCTCTCTCACTCTCCTCACTCTCTTTCCTTCTCTCACTCTCTCTGGAAAAAGGCAGCACAAAAAACCCCTAAAAGGCATCTTTTCCTTTGCCCCTTTTCCTTTAACCCCCCACCCTGTCTTCCCCCATCTCTCCAAGTCAGCCTGTCTTAATCTCTTCCTCTCCAGGCCTTCATGCCTCTGGGGCCCAGGCTAGAGTACAGTAACACAGGCAGACAGTTCTGGATTTATAGGGCATCATATGCAGGTTAATGTGTAGGCTAATATACAGTACATGAGTCCAACTTGAATTTTAATTACAGGGGGAAATAGGTACCGCTTACGTTATAGCCTATTGTGCTTGTAATTGGGTACTGCTTACGGTATACGGAGTAATGTACTTGTAAAAGCCAGATGTGAGGATCTGTCACTGTAACGGGCAGACATTAATTGTCACCGTGGGAGTTATGATGATGTTGCAGTTGTTTAAAGGAAATTACCAACCACCACCGCCGGTATCCAGGAGGCATCTCCTGGAGGCTAGGAAATGACAACGCTGTCCTGGGCAATCATAAATGTCCTTCTTGACAAAGTGGCAAGGAACGAGGGAAGCCTGAGGAGAGCGATGTAAAAGATGTGGCACAGAAGGAGCAGATTGGATGTGTGTGTTCGGCAGAAAGTGCTTTGCTCGGGGTGAAAAAGTTTTTGAGAAAGTAATGTAAAGAAGTATGAGTATGTGGTGCAATTTTATGCCCAGAGTACAACATAAAGTGCTTTAAGACTAAAACCAACACAAGGACAACAAAACAAGCAAAAAAATAGATGCGATAAAATAGACCACTGGTGGAACAAACGTTGTCCATGTGTGATAATGACTTTACATGAAATAATAGGATGTTCCTAAACACACCAATACAGCAGAACTACTGGAAGTCTGGAGAGAACTGGAGAACATGGGCCATCTGGAGATCATTAGAGAACGTGGACCATCTTGACAATGTGGTTCAAAGTTTGGATATCAAAGAAACTCAGGCAGAGTCAGCTGGCAATCAAGAAGTCTCAGAGAGCTTTATTACGGCACCGGAGACTCACGTCGTGTAGCGAACAGGCGTAGTCTGACTAACATACAGAATGCAACTATTCTTATACCCTCAGAACCCCATACAGCACCATTACACGTGGCATATTCATCAATTAGGGTGTTACCCAGCTTCACGCTCAACATCACAAAGAACCATAAACTCCTGTAAACATATGTGCTATCACTTGAGGGTGACCTGACCTAGATTAACCCAGGGTCAATCTGACCCCCTTAGATATATGGCATTATAGATGCGCTTATCTCTAACAGAGCCAGGCGACACCTCAAGAAACAGCACAGATGCCTACGCAACTCTCAAGTCAACAAGGCCACAGAATGTTCTTAAACATGAAAGGCACACAGATAAGACATGGTACAACTTTGCAGTTTGAACATACACACAAGTCACACAAAGCACGACTTATATCATTAAACTCTTGATGATTATACAAATTTAATAAAGAATATAAATTTTATTCCCACATTCCCCTCTCAGAAGCTCAGACGCTTCTGCACTAAAGAATAAAATTTAATAAACCCCTATACGAAACTTAACGAGGAATTTGGGTGTTTGGACCTCTTTGGGTCGACTCTTTTCAGCAGCCACAATCACACCTGCATACAGCATAATTAAAGGAATGACAAAAAGCATGAACATTTTAACCAAACCCAGTAAAATCCGTGAAGCAACTCCCCCCAGCATATCAGCCCAATTTCCAAAAATTTGATCTAAAGTGACAGGAGGAGGTGGCATAGGAACTACCTTCCGTAGATCAGCTGCGAAATGAGTGTAATTGACGAAATTATCTGGAACCAAGAAACGGCAAGAAACATTCACCACGTGACATAACCTCCCTTTTCTGCAAGCACAATGTCTAAAGCTGGGCGATGTGATACAAGCTCCGTTCGCATCAGCTGTGAATCATGACCCACTAAGGTAACCGAAGCAGCAGTGTCGTTTGCCACACTCTGCAGAGCCCAAGCCAACCAGTTAATTTTCATCAGAGAAGCAGAGACACCACCCCACAATGAAAGGCTTAATCCAACCCCACGACATTTAGCAGTCCAAGGACTCTCCATTACATACCCATTAAATGAATCATAGCCTGTCCAGGCATGTCTCAAGTGATTCCCATACTTATCTACTTCTTCTACACCTCTACAGTTAACGTTCTCCTTTTTGGGCCTTGTACCTCTCCAGACAACCCATATTTTGGATGGACAGTCACTGATGGTGCTACAGCCCCAATGTAACAAGTACCAAAAGTAAGACAGTAAGACACGGCCAACATGAATATGCCTTGTTACCGCATATCCACCAGTAACCATGGGGAAGTAGAAAATCTACAAATTGTTTAATTTGCAATGAACCCACTATCCCAGGGCCGGAGCTCACCACCCCTTCCCTGGCCATAGTATTACCCCATCTAATTAACTCCCGATGCACATTCCAGTATGCCTCACACACACTCTACCCCAAGGTCTGATAAGTTTTATTTTGACTTCCTTGCAATCGAATACAAATAACCCCCGGGGTGTCAGTCACAGTAATAACCTGAGTGGTGTCTTCTATCTTTGGAGTAAAAACGTCTCCCGGATGCATGTGCTCTGAACAGTTACCGGTAACCGGAAAATACACCTCATGGCCCCTGTCATCCTATGAAACCTATGACCTAACCCCTCTCCCTCCCTGACACAGTCCCTATTGGGACACTCAGGGGAAAAATCTCCAGGCCGTAGGGGTGCACAGTCGGAGTGGCGTGCAACAGAATGACATACCCAACAGCCATCATCACTCATTAGGGACCTAATTCTAACCGGCAACTTACAGGCAGTATTTGCCCTGCACACCTCAGACTCAAAGTTTTCTAAACCAGCCCCCCATACAACCCCACTAGCCCACAACAAAATAACACAACCCCTCACAACCCTGACCAATTGAGTCATGATGCTAAAAGAAAAATTTGCAGTTATACCTGTTGGGGGAAAAATCGTTAGACACCAAACAACATAATTCAATAAACAATACTTTTACAATAACACTGTGAAGGGTGTGTGTGCTGTTTTTTTTTTTTTCCCCCAAAGTTCCAATGAAGTTGAGGCTGGAGAAGGAGAGACAGGCACGCTGAGAGATGAGGATGACAGGAAACGCAGCGAGCAAATGCGAGCTGAATAACTCGCGCTCCTCTTGAGAAAACTCACACGTGACTCTCTCAATGGAGCACGGTGAGCAGACAGACCATAGATTCCTGTGCCCCTCTTGACAGAGCACAGTGAGCAAAGCAAAGCTTGAATTCCTCTCCTTTACCGAAACACAGTGCCTCACGTGACGAGAGCACTGGGGAAACAGACCATAGACTGTATTCCTTTGTACGAAACACAGCGGCTCAGGCTTCACCTGTGCCCGCTGGGGATCCTCTGCCGGCAGGCCCACTGTAGAACTCAGGTGGTTTCACGACTCGGCAGTAGGTCAGATGTACCCAGGTGTCGCGCTCGGCCACTCTCACAGCTGTAGGGGTGGACAGCAAAACATCGTACGGCCCTCAGAACCTGGGTGAATGCCAGTGCTTTCGGCGGAAGTCGCGGATTTGAACCCAGTCGCCTGGCCGTACCGGCAGTCTCGTATCCAAACACCTGGGGAAGAGCGTGTCTGACCTGTCTGGAAATAGAAGATAATGCAGCACACAAACCTCTCATGTATTTCGCCATAGCTGTTTCTGTTTGCTCCAGCTGGGGCGGATACTGTATTCCTACAACCTTCATCGGTCTACCCGTTAAAATCTCATGCGGGCTTAACCCCGTAACTCGCGATGGACGCCCTCTCAGATAAGTTAAAGCCAGAGGCTTCCCTAATTTAGCTTTCAGCATCCCGTTTAGCCACTCCACAGCCCCTCTGGACTGTGGGTGGTAAGCACAGTGCGTCCTGAAATCAATGTGCAACATCTCAGTCAAACTGTTAACAACCTGATTTACAAAATGCCGTCCATTGTCACTGGTGAGTTTCGTCGGCACTCCATACCTGGGGATAACCTCACGGATTAGACATTTAGCAACGGTTTTGGCATCTTCTTTTCTGCAAGGAAACACTTCAGGCCATTTGCTAAACATATCCACAATCACTAAACAAAACTCAAACCCCTACACTTCTCAAGTTGTACAAAATCCATCATTATGTGTTCCCATGACTGAGTGGGCGTTGGGTGATGACCTGGTGAGGGTTTAATTGTGGCTGTCACATTTAAGATAAAACAGATAAAATACCGTGAGCAAAATTGAGTTGCCTCGCTGGAAAAGCCTGGGGAAAAATACATATTAGTCACCATTTTGATCATTGCCGTCGTATTTGCATGACCCAGACCGTGAGTTAATTTAGCCATCATGTGAAAACAACTCGCCGGTAAAACAGGTTTCCCACTCGCCTCATGTATCCATAGCCCCTTATCATTTTCCTACAATCCTCCCACTTTCTCTTCTCCGCAGCGGGAGCATTTGCCTGAGCCTCCGCCAACACCTGCTCTGGCTCCCGGACCTCCACTTCCACTTTTTGCGTCAAATTTAAAACATCATGGGTGTTTAAAAATGCTTCTGGAATCTCATTTCCCCCCCTCTTTGCGGAATGACGCGCCGTCAAATCCGCAAAAGCATTGCCACGACTGACAAGATCTGAATTGTTGGTATGGGGTTCACATTTAACAACAGCCACAGCAGAGGGCAATTGAATAGCTTCTAAAAGCAATGACACAAATTTCAAATGTTGGATGGGTTTACCTGTGGCTGTGCGAAACCCCCTCTCTTTCCATATAGTCCCAAATTCATGTACAATACTGTGAGCATATTTTGAGTCAGTGTAGACAGTGAGAGATTTCCCAGTAGCCAAAACAAACGCCCTGGAGAAGGCCACGAGCTCCGCTGCTTGGACAGAAAGATTAGGCAAAGAATGAGTTTCAACAACATCATGGTCGGAGACAACAGCACAAGCGGTGCCCACTGTGCCGCCATCCTGGGGAGAGAAGATCCGTCAACATAAAAAACACAATCAGCATTGTTAATTGTGTGTGTCAAGAATGTCAGGTCGAGTAATAGTAATTAATTTACTAGTATTTTTTTTTTTGTTATACCATAGATGATTATGAAGGCTCAGTCAGCGTGGTGGAGAAATCCAGACAAGGTTTATTCTTGCATTGGCACCAATGGAGAGACAGAAGTTTCAGGTGTTGATCAGCCGAATCTCTAACTTACTGAGATATACACAACACTAAATAACAGGTCAACAGGGGGAGTAACCCCTTAGACCCACCCTAAATTAAATAATTATTAGACAACTGTATGTGGCAAGGCTCTTTGTTAGCCTACAATTTGGCGGGAATGAGTGAGAGGCTCTCTCCGGGTGTGACACAGGGATGTGACACGTCTTGAGACAGTCAAATGAATGGGACAAACAATCTAGCTCACAATACACAGCTCACAACACCTCATCTCTTAAGGCAGACACACCTGTGCCAGTACTTAGGAAAGTGTCACACAAAGCTCTGATTGTGAGTTATAAGAATACAAAATAACAGGAACATAAAATAATAATAAAGAAATGTGTCATGAAAATGTAACATTAACAATGTTATGTACAATGTCCTTATTATTCTTCAGATTCCTTCACGAGGTTTAGCAGACATTTCAATTAGTCACGCAGGCATGAAACTCGACCTCATCAGCAGATGACAACATTTTGGGCAGATTTAAAGTGTTGCAACGAGTCAAAGTAATGTGCTCCTGGGCAAGCAAGACATGGTGGTAATTAAGCAACCAAGCAGAGGTCAAATGTCAAAGTCAAAGTCAAAGTCAGCTTTTTTTGGTCAAAGATCATATGTACAGGTTGCACACACAGAATTTGAAATCGCAATGTTCCTTAGGCCCACAGTGAACATTAAACATCCTATAAACAAGACAGGAAGACATTATGACAAACATAACAATGTAAACATACCAAAGGATACAATAGGCTTGTATATGATACAAATAAGTAAAAACACATTGTGGGTGGTCTTCGCTTGCAGCAAGAGTGCATGTACTTCAAGTGGAATATGCACTGTAAGTGGATGCATTTGAACAATATCAGCGCAATATCAGACGGCTGCATTGGCTGCAGCAACAGGCCACAAGCATGAAAGAAGCCCTGCGGCCACAACATCCAAAGTTGTCGAAATGTAAGCAGTTAGCCAATTACGACCACCATGCTTCTGACACAAAACGCCAGATGCAGTACCTTTGTTCTCACACACAGACAAATCAAAATGGTTTGTCATAGTCAGGTAACCCAAGCGCAGGCACAGGGGCCAAAACCCCTCTCAGAAAGACAAAAAGCCTTTTCACAACCCACTGTCCAAGTGACAGTATCAGTCAATTTTACACAAGCATTCGCACATCTTGCAACAGCTTAGCAATCGCAGAAAGATCCATAACCCATGCTCTGCAGTATCCCACAAGGCCCAGAAAACCAAAAACCTGCCTCTTCGTCACCAGTCTGGGACCTTTGGTGATCGCGAGCACCCGGCTGGAGTCTTACTCCCTAGTTCCGGGTCCCAAAATGTGTCCCACATATTTCACCTCGACCTTACAGAGCTGCAATTTTCATTTTGAAACCTTAAGGCCCATCTCGGCCAAGAAACACAGCAATGTCACAGTATCAGTCCTGCAGGCCTCCAAACTAGGGGAGACTAACCATTTGCAGCTTTCAACGTAAATGCAAACCTAAACTGAGACTCTTCTGCCACCTCTAGCCTAAAAATGCATGTCGAATGTGAATTACAGAGAAATGAATGGCATTAGCTGGCACAGAAGTCAAAATTGAAATAGGACTAGGAATTAATGGAGTGACTGGCTGTACTGCCTGACTCACTCACCTCAAATCAATCACAAACTGCCATGAACCATCTTTTGTCTTAACAGGGAGTAAAGGACTGCTGACTGGGCTACCCTCACAGGGCACGATGGCCCCCCTCTGGAGCAAAGATTCAAACACTGGCATAATGCCATCAATCGCCTCCTTAGATAAAGCATACTGAGGCTGGGAGGGAAACACATCAGTTTTAGCAGTAACTACTAGAGGGTGCGCAGTGCGCAGAGTTCCAAAATCAAAAGGGTCTTTAGCCCACAACTTGTCAGGTACCTGGGTCAGTAGTTCTCCTAACTCCCCTTCGTCTGAGCAGCTGTCCTCGACAGGCTCGTCAAAACACACAGTGGTTCGCACATCAATAGTCTGCCAGTACTGAAAAAAAAATATATGTATCATTACTAGGGGAGTAAAATACTCCAGGGAAGCCTTCCTCCCCCACCCAGTCCGTAGACTGAACACAAGCTTTCACAAATGGTCCAAAATCACTCCACTACCCCCCTTTTTCCCTCATCAAAGGAATGTGAGCGAGTTCTCAAGCAGAAAATGTTTTTTCAAAACAGTGTCTAAATCTACCACTGCTGTCGCTCTGGTCTTACTTGTTAAATTGCCAGCAACAGTGAGCGTGTATACGTTACCCCCGTCGGTTCCCCAGTTTAAATATTCATCGTCAGAACTGTGGTATTGTGCCATTGTACAGTACAAAGATGAGGGAAACTCTGCATCCCCATTAATCTTTACAGGCGATGGCTTAATGCAATCTCGCCATGGACATTCAAATCTTACCCACACAAGCGCATTGTTAGTCTGCAAGAAGGAAAAAACAGAAGAGAGTTCAATACCAGAGGGTGACAAAACAAAAGAAATACATAATTTGCACATCAAATCCCTCCCCAATAAATACTCTGGACCTAATTTGCTAAGCAAAAATAAATAAACAAAAATATGTTCTAACTTGTGCCATACCGTACAGTAAGGGGGGTCCGTTAAGATTCTAGAGCAGACTGACCTGTGGCTCCTGTCACATGAACTACCTATCCGCTGATGAAGGCAGAGAAGTGCTTTGCGTCTGAGCGGCCCAGTGTTGAAGGCTGAGCCCTTGTGTCGGCGAGGAATGTGACAGTCTTATCTCGGATCGTTAACTGTAGCCATGTTCTCTCATCTGTAGGAAGGTAAACAGTTCATCATGCATCAAACTTTCAATGTGTGTCTCATTTAGTGGGAAAGCAAAAAGTTCAGTGTATTCTCCATGAAGGGGTTCCATTCCGGTGATCGCCCGGAGTCTCGTTTCACCCCCTCATCCATGCCCCGTGTCACCCCACGGTCCCGGACCGTTATGAGGGTTCTGTTGCGGCATTCTCGGGCAAAGTGACCGGCCTCTACCACAGCCACAGCAGCTGGACTTGCCGTTGTTCCGACGGCCCCCTTCGTGCCCAGTGGCCTTGCCTCGTCGCTGCCCCCCAGTCCCAGACTGGGCTTGGCAGAATGTCAGAGCAGCTCCCTGCAGCTCTGTATCTACCGTTCCCTAGCTTCTTTTTCCCACATTTTAAAAATTCCAGCCCTCAATGGCGGGACCCTCCCCGCCATTATCTCTTGACGTTCCTCAACAGGCAGGGCTGAGAGTCCCCGATAGGGCTTAACAACTTCGCGTATAATTATGCACTTGTTTTGATGAGACCCCATCTTACCTCGGCAGCACTTAAAGAAAGAAAACCCCAAAAAGAAAAAAAAAAACAAAACAAAACAAACAATATGAAGAAATTTATACATAATTGAGAAGAGATATGGTGCTACGCTGACTCCTTTAAAACAACCCAGTAGTTCTATTTCCCCACTAACTCTGTCTCACCCACTACAAGATAAAAAAAAAGAAAAAAGTTGAGACCTTGAGAAAACACCGCACAGAGAAAAGAAAAAAAATAGAAGAGCAGTGAGAAAAAAAAAGAGAGAAGGAGAAAAAAAGAAAGACAGATTAAACAAAATAATCTTCCAAACGTATGCCCCTTTTTTTTTTTTTTGCGGGGCCTGGGCTACTGGCTCTCTTGCCCTATTTTATTTCCCCGTCCAACCTCAAGGTGGTTGGCAAATAAATTAGAGAATAAGAAGCAAATGTCAAAAATCCCTCTCTGGCTGGAAGACACAAAAAGGAATTAGTGCACACCCAATCAGTCATTCACAATAGAACTCAACAATCACACCCACAGAAGGCACAAGCTCATGCAAACAATCACTCTGTGATATACTAGGCTAAATTAATTAAATCTTTGTACTGTATTTTCTTTTATCGTACAATGGCACTTTTGACCACTCTTGTCTGAAAACAAACACATCGAACGCACACCTGAAATACATGAAAACCCACTAGCGCTGTGTTGACCGTTATGTGATTTGTAGCCTTAATCACCGTGATTTGCGAAATCACTGCATGCACAACTCTTATTTACTGCAGTCGCTCTCTGCCCCACGCACGCTGTCTGGCTAGGCCCAGCGGCAAACAAACAATTTTTTCCAGAGTTCTTACTCACCACAGACTCTGCCTAATTTGGGCCGGATCCCCGATGCTCCAGGCTCACGCAGCAACCCTGATCGGCAGCGTGGTGGCTGGTCACAGCAGGCGGTATCTGGATAAATTTGTCCTCCTCCGCCGCCGGTTTCAGGCCAAGTCGTATAACGACCTCCTGGGCGCCTCAGGTCCCCCGCTGCCGATGTTGCTGCTGCGTGGCTCTGGATGACTCGGATCCCGGACGATGCCCCCAAAATGTGGTTCAAAGTTTGGATATCAAAGAAACTCAGGCAGAGTCAGCTGGCAATCAAGAAGTCTCAGAGAGCTTTATTACGGCACCGGAGACTCACGTCGTGTAGCGAACAGGCGTAGTCTGACTAACATACAGAATGCAACTATTCTTATACCCTCAGAACCCCATACAGCACCATTACACGTGGCATATTCATCAATTAGGGTGTTACCCAGCTTCACGCTCAACATCACAAAGAACCATAAACTCCTGTAAACATATGTGCTATCACTTGAGGGTGACCTGACCTAGATTAACCCAGGGTCAATCTGACCCCCTTAGATATATGGCATTATAGATGCGCTTATCTCTAACAGAGCCAGGCGACACCTCAAGAAACAGCACAGATGCCTACGCAACTCTCAAGTCAACAAGGCCACAGAATGTTCTTAAACATGAAAGGCACACAGATAAGACATGGTACAACTTTGCAGTTTGAACATACACACAAGTCACACAAAGCACGACTTATATCATTAAACTCTTGATGATTATACAAATTTAATAAAGAATATAAATTTTATTCCCACAACAACACTGGAGAACATTCACCATCTGGACAGCACTGAAGAACATTGCCCATCTGGAGAGCATTAGAGAACATGGGCCATCTGGACCTTACTGGAGAACATGGGCCATCTGGACCTTACTGGAGAACATGGACCATCACCAACCGACCACTTCTTTGCCTGTGGCCTCCTCTGTCTCTGTTGAGCCCATGAACATGCACAGGTGTGGCATGGGTAATTTACTTGAAGGGCCACAAAAAAAATAAAAATGCTCCTACTGTTGCCAGTTTCAAGTCTAGACTTAAGACGAAACTGTTTTCAGATGCCTTCTGTTTATAATTTACCTTTAATTATCATGCTTTTTTCTTTATTTCTTTATTAAATCTACTTATTTTACTAAGCATTTATACTTGTTTTTTCTTTTATGCTTTTACATATTTTTCTTTGCTTTTATTTTTGTTAAGCACATTGAACTGCCTTTGTGTATGAAATGGGCTATACAAATAAACTTGCTTTGCTTTGCCTTGCCTTACAAAGAGGCTGGCTTTTCACTTTGGCAGTGCTCTCTTCCTCCTCTGGCGTTACATTTTTTTGTTAACAGTTTGTGCTCTCATAAACACTTGCTTTTCTTACAGTATAATGACTTTTCAAAATACTCTTTATTCATCTTTATACATTTCTTTATTCGTTTTATTCCTCCTTGGGGTTCCCTTTTTACATTACTCTGCCATCCACCTAGGCGGGCATGACAGTATGAAGAGAAAGGGTAAACTTCAACACCACCTGACACAGTGACTTGGATGTGACATTTGGGTGAGTGAGTGATTCTCTTAAGGCTTGGTTGCACATTCCATGGCACAGGGAAGGGGGGGGGGGGCAGAATTCAGGGAGGGCCTGTCATAGCTTATCTCTCCTTAGAGTGTGGACCTTAAGGACATCAAATGTGAAACAATGGATAAATACACACACACACACACACACACACACACACACACACACACACACACACACACACACACACACACACACACACACACACATCCTGACACAGTTCATGCACATACAGAGATGTTGTACATTTCTGTCTCTCTCACACACAAATACAAATAGACACGCATGCACACACGCACGCACGCACACACACACACACAGACACACACACACCCTGACACATTTTATGCACATACAGACATGTTGTACATTTCTGTCTCTCTCACACACACACACACACACACACACACACACACACACACACACACACACACACACACACACACACACACACACACACACACATTATTCACTTCCACTCACATAATGCAAGATTTTCTTTTTGGCCAATGCAGCATTGGCTTTGACTGGATAGATGGAGATGGATTGGAGATTGCTGGCTGCTTCCCAAAGAGGGAATTATGTTAATGTGTGTGTCCTAATAATAAAATGTGGATAAATTCATAAATCTGACATAAAACAGAAACATTGAATCTCGACCATATGTTGTTGTTGGTGGGCTGAGAATGGAGGACACACACACACACACACACACACACACACACACACACACACACACACACACACACACACACACACACACATATGCACATGCGCGCGCGCACACACAAACAGAAATACTCATTTGACTCTCATCTCTCTGGAAAATCGTATTTCTGTGAAACACTTCCCTGCTGTGTGTTTGTGTTCAGAGCCCTTTTCCATCGCTGATTAACAGTTTCGGCAGGTGTGGAGCTGAGCACCCGTGCCTCTGGGTGTGTTTGTGTGTGTGTGTGTGTGTGTGTGTGTGTGTGTGTGTATGTGTGTGTGCATGTGTGTGTATGTGTACTGCATGCGTGTGTGTGCATATGTGTGTGTGTGTGCCTGTATATGTGTGTGTGCCTACATGTGTGCGTGAGACAGAGAGAGAGACAGAAAGAGAGAAAAAAAAGAGGGAGAGATAGTGTGAGTGTGAGT
>CM059284.1:19950334-19982834 GCA_030347295.1 Setipinna tenuifilis
CCTCCCCCAAACCCACCCCAAACACCACCACTACAGCTACACCTCCGCCTCCAACCCATTCTACCCTATCCCACCCTATCCTATCCTATCCCAGCCCGGCCCAGCCCATCCCCTCAATCCCTGTGCTGACGCCCCAAAGTGTCCAGGTTGGGCTGCTCGTGTCTGCTCGCCTGCATGGCTGGCTGCCTGGCTTATAGGATGATGGGAGAGTGTCAGATTGACCTGCATACCCATCCAGCAGAAAATCAGCACAACGGTAGCACACGGAAGACAAGGAGAGAGGGAGAGAGAGCAGGAGAGAGGGAGGGAGAGAGAGAGAGAGAGAGCAAGAGAGAGATGAATGTGACCATGTCTAACAAAACAGGAGGTGAAGAGGACAAGTAAGCCATAGTGTGTGTGTGTGTGTGTGTGTGTGTGTGTGTGTGTGTGTGTGTGTGTGTGTGTGTGTGTGTGTGTGTGTGTGTGTGTGTAGACTAGAGTATGATGAGCGATGAGAAGAGGAGTGACGCATTGAGGTAAAGGCATATGTGCTCATCACAGCGCGACCAACAACCTCCTTCTCTTTCTTTTATCCCTCTTTATCCCTCTCTCAAGCTAGCGCTGAGTCCTGTTAACAAGGTCACAGTGCTATAAAGCAAACAACACAGACACACACACATACAAAAACACACACACATTTTATACACTTATATAATAGTGCAGTTGGGCCCATATTTTAAGGTGCATACATCTTCCACATTCCACATTCACACATTCACACATTTGTTTCATATCTTACATACTTTAACTATTCTCTAAGCATTTTATGCAGGTGTTTGGATGTTGTCATATAGGCCTATGAAATAAACCATAAAGTACTATGTTTGCATCCACAACAAATTGCTAGATTTCAAATTCAGCTGAAACTGTCTGATTGCTACATGGCATTGGAATCTAATGTGCAAGTTTCTTCAGAGTGTTCTTGACGAAACAATAATACGATGAAACTATGGGCATGTTTATGTTGCCTACATAAATGTAAAAGTGCTCTTTCTAAGGGCAATTTTGTTTAACTTAAGGTTACCTTAGGTTTTTATACAGTGGAAAAACAATTGTATTCATGGCATGAGGTTCAAGTGATTCATGAAACAATGTCAAAACCTGATTTGAAACAAATCACGAACTATTTTAAGTCCTATAAATCAGAACACCCAAACAATTCTATGCGCTTGTGAGTGTGTTTTTTTTTCTGTGAGCTTGTGCAGATTGACAATATGGAGGCAGGGTAAATGTAATTCACATTATTCACTGCTTATATTTTTTGGTGAATACCACATCTGGCTATTCCATATATTCCATATGATTATGCTGGCTGAGTCAGCCCCATGGGATCGAGTTTTTTACACACACATCGACTGGGCAGAGTGAATGACAACAGGATAACAAACCAACCTTGATGATGAACAAACTGAATTTTTCACAACATTTCCTTGTCATTGCAAGTGATTCACGTTCCCCCCTCGTTCTGTCTCTTTGAAAACTGGCAGCTTGCGCGTTATAAAAAGAAAGAACAAGGCCAGAACATGTTTTTTTTTTTCTCTTTTCATCAAGGTACTGTGCACAACCGCTTTAATAGACTAAAGCCGGTTACACAATTTGCCGTGTGTTTTTCGAAAAACACACCCGTGTACGAGCTTGTGTGTGTGCTTGTACGAGCTCATAATGTATTCCGTGACACACTGACTGGGGCCTCCTCCGTGTCCCCTTAGCATCGCCATCTCTGGCATGCCAATCAAAACAGGCGAGCCATCACCAACAATTCCGAGTTGGAACGTGGAAAAAAAAAGACACATCCCGCCTCTGGGGAGGCCATAGTGCATGCCATTCGCTGGCTTTGACAGCACTAATTAATGTGCCCGAGGAGTGAGTGACAACATCAAGGGATGTCAGGCAAGAGAAGGAGGGTTCGAAGGTTCCAAGTGTAACCTCACCTTTAGCTGTGAAAATGTTTTAAAACATGCAAAAATTTCTGCGGCTGCTGCTGCTTACAGTATATGGTGATATGGTAGTGATCATCCCAGTGTGTTAAAATGTGCATTTTCAATGTGCTTTTTTGGGGTGTTAATGAATGTACTAATTAGCGATTGTTACATGGGGATTTCATCCTGTTATATTGGGTTATTAATTGCATTGGAGTGTCTCTGAGTAGGATTGACTTTCTGTTGTCTTCTCTATTTTGTCCTCATCTCTGACCTCCGTAGTCAAAACCCAAAGTGGCAGCTTTTGGAATAGCTTTTTATCTCCCATAGCTGTCACGCACCCCCCTGGCCCCCTTTCCCATCCCCTCCTCTCTCGCCTAACCCACCATTTTGTTATCCATTGGCCTAGTTACAGTCAAATACAATGAAGTCTGCAACACCTGTGATATGAGCATAATACTGCAATCATGTTGCAGACTTTATATATTTCATTGTATAGGCCTGTTGCGGGGTCCAGCACACAGACTTTAGATAAGGAGGTGCGTGTCTTCTGCTTTACTCTGGTTACAGTTGAGCCCCTGCCTGTGGGCCCACAGTTATGTCCCCCTTCCCTCCCTACTTGCCTAATCCAACGTTTGTTGTCCTCTGGCCTACTTACATTGGAGCCTTCAGCCCTACTTTTTTTTTTCCACCCACGAGCCGCTACTGCTTTTTGGAGTCCGCTGCCTCTCTGTCTGTCCACTTTCATGCTCCGGTTGGAGACCGACTGCACAGCCACCTGACAGGTATGGAGCCCCCCCCTGCCCCACTGCCCCCCGGCCGCCCGCCCACAGAGTCAGTTAACCACGCTGACAGCTGACATCTCACAATGGTTCTCCCCATAGTGCCTGGCGACCTACCTCCCAGCTGACGGTCAACTTGGTTACGTACCTGGGCTATGAAATATCAGTGTGGTAAGAAATATAATAGTAAGAAATATAACTCTTCTCAATGTTTTATTATGACGTTTTTGTGAGGAAGAATGGAGAGAGGGTGACTTTTAAAAAACAGTTGGTGAGTCCGGAAAACAGTAGTGGCTGTGATGTCAGTGGTGGTAACAGCAGCAGCAGTAGCAGCGACCTTCACACTGCGCTTTCTCCAGAGCCAAACTTGCTGGGCCCTGTTTGCATAATTTCAATTTGCACATCTAACACTCTTTCAAGAGGGCGGCCCTTTTCCCAAATTATACCCTTGCCTCATGGGCAAGGTGACTATCAAAGGTGCCTTCATCAGAATGTATGCATATTTGTTCCAGTTTTATCAACACTTTTCCCACTTTTTTCCTTCCTTTTTTTTGCCCCTTCCATCCTTACTCGCACACTGCTTGTTGATTGCAGATCAGAAAAGTTGGCTTAATTCCATTGGCTAACAAGGCTGAATCATATCAGTTGTGTCCAGATTTTGTGCTACATTTCCAGTGTGTGTGTGTGTGTGTGTGTGTAGGGGGGGAGGGGCAAACTGTCATGGTAAATGCACCATGCCTAACTCTTGCCAGTGCACCGTAAAACTTAGCAAATCAGTTTACGCTACTTCAAGCACTGCAAGCACTGCAAGCAACTTTTGCTGAATCCAACAAACTAAACAAAAATATACATATTTGGCTGAATATGTGGAATATGTTTATTTGTGAAAAATATTGAATATGAAATGAATATTGAAGTGTTTGGCATGTGCAACTATTTGTGCAATTACATGATTTGTGTAGTGATGATGTGTTTTTTGTTTGAGCACAAACCTTTTTTTAAACCAAAGCTGATTGTAACTACTGTGTTACTATTTCATCTACAACATTCTCTGGCATAATGGCATTCTACTACCCTCCTCACCCCCCGCAGCCCCCCCCACTTCCAACCACACTGCCACAGTCTCCACTCATTGACAGCTGCACTAGTTTTTTATCATGTAAAAATGTGTTTCCACGCTTGTGCAGGGATCTGTTCACACTGTCAATGGCTGCAGCCACAGTCATGTAAATGCCACTGAGCGCTGGCATTGAGGAAGCCCCTAGCTGAGGCGGATGCGAGGAGCGCTCGACTTTTGAGTCGACTAAAAAAAAAGTGTTATTTATCCTGCATTCAAGAAGATGCAATGAAAGTGAGTTTAGGAAACAGCCCGTGAGCTTTTCAGTTCTGATTCAATGCCTTTGATTCATGTGTAATCTGAGACTTGTGTGGCTTCGTGAAAATGGCCAGTGTGTTTACATCAATAGGCTATGCAAAATACAGCCATTTTATCTTACAGAAGCGCCTCAACAGAAAGCTTCATTTCTTTCAACCCCTCTTTGCTCCCCCCACATCCAAATCTGTTTTAAAACATGCCTCATTCATTTGGTCCTATCAGAATGTTTCAATATTGACACACTCCTTTCAGCTTCCGACTGATTCATGCTTGAAGTCTTTTGTCATCACAAACACCCAAAACAATGGCCACTGATTTTTTTTTGCCTTGTCAATCAACCAAATAGACTGAACTTCCTCATGGCATGACCTGAACAGCTCATGCTACTTTGAAAGAAAAAAAAAGGCAAACAATCCTAAATCAAAATATGTGAAATACCGGTACTTTTTTGACAAGCAGGTGCAGAACACTCGTGAAGATCCTGGCTTCAGAAAGCAAAAAAAAAAAAAAAAAAAACCCTGCCATATATTCCTTCTGTTACTGCACTTCACAGGTGATTTCACTAATTATCCAATCTACCTGACTAATGGTTTGTGTGCTCATTAGGATCAGATGGCTCAGAAAATTGTTGGATGAAATTTGTGGCAGGGCTTTTTACTCTCTGAGGCTACATTTATAAGATGACAGTCTGAACAGAAGACACAAAAGTAGAGTTGCGTCTTCATTTTTTTTATTCTGCTATTGTTTCCCTGTACTGCCACATGTATGTAAACGCGTACACAACGTGAGCAGATCTGACTACAGTTTTGCATCTTGAGAATTGTAGATGGAAATGCTATGGCAAAGCATATTCAACTTTTCCACTGTGGAGGGTGGTTTCAGGTTTTTTTGCATTTTAAGCCCCAAAAATGTTGTCACTGTCTAAACGAAAGGCACTTCCGATAAAATATTTTGTCGTTGTTACCCATAAGCGTTCTTGTGTACACAGGCCCTGAAGCTGGGATGTGCACCTCTACTGTCTTACACATTTCATCTCCTTCTCACTGGTTTATAGATACTACCAGCTCCACCTCTGCTTCACACAGTGGGAGTAGACTTTGACACCAGTTTCTACAGGAGCAGAAGCAGCAGCCATTTTATGTTAAGTGTGGATTACCAAGGCTAAAACCTAACTATGTGTCTATGCATTTTCATAAAAATGCAGGCCACGACTTGTGCTCTCTGAACTTTAATAGGAATTCTTGTCAACGCTGGCTAATGGAATGGCCGCATTAACCAGAGGAACCAGAAAAAATGCACTGGGGACAAACCTAACAGCCAATAATACTGCAGGAAAATGATCTGTTATGGTCAATGGGTGATAATCAGGCATGACATCAGTAACCCTCTGACCAGAAAAAAATTTCATACGCCTGTGGTACAAGCTGTTAATTTGTTTGTGAGTTTGTTTGTTTGTGTGATTTAGCTGTGTTATTCCACATAAGGCTAAATGGAAATCAGGACCAGTCTATGTAGTTTTTTTTTTATTCAAACACATGTTAGGGCCCGACTCCGACTCGGCCCAAAAAGGTCAGTCATTGTTCGGTGGATGAACTCTCTCTCTCTCTCTCTTTCTCTTTCTCTCTCTCTCTCTCTCTCTCTCTCTCTCTCGCTCTCTTTATGAGACTCTGGTAGATATTAATACTGTCATTCCTCAATGGCTTTGTCCTGCCAGTTCTCTGGGAGGAAGAGTGTCTGTCGAAGAGCAGGAGTAGAATCCATTTCAGATTTTAATTAGCTGCCTTTGTGATTCCAACACACACACACAGGCACACGCACACACACACACACACACACTCACACACACACATGCACATGCATGCTCGTGCACACACACATGCACACATTCACACACACACACACACTCTCACACACACACACACACACACACACACACGCACATTCAAACCAACATTATCCCTTCAAAACTTTAATTAACAACTGCTTCTTGGTTTCAAAACATCAAAAGGCAGTTTCAAGAGACCCATGGCTGGATATGTGTGTGTATGTGTGTGTGTGTGTGTGTGTGTATGTGTGTGTAAGTGTGTATGTAAGTGTGTGTAAGCGTGTGTGTGTGTATGTGTGTCTGTCTATGCATGTTGCATTTGTGGTTCACCGGTGGAGCGTCCTGTTAAACACCCATGTGGTTTTGTGTTTCGGTGCGAGTAGCCTACATCCATCATAATTTCACCAACCTGGCGTCATCCAGGCCACAAAGAATCAGGCATTTGGGCCTTGAACAAATCGCAGCAAATCTCAAAGAGATGTAGGATTTTTGTCAGTGTATCTCTGTCAGTCTCTAACTCTCTCTCTTTCTCTCTCTCTCTCTCTCTTTCTCTCTCTCTCTCTCTTTGCCTCTTAGAGATAATTACCCTGCATGTAGCCGCCGCCGCAGTGCTGGATGCTAAAAAACCAGCACACATTAGCGGATTAGCCGCTAATCTGGCATTAGCACCCAACACTTATACCAGATGAATGCGTTCAATGTCTAAGGCGAGCTGTGAGCCTGCCGACGGACAAGTGCCAAGCGTTGTTCTATTCGAAATCTTGCCATAGAGCTGAGAAGAAAAGAATACGACACTTGAGGATGCCTTGGATACGTTTTCATATTTTTTTTGTCAAGGTGACGAGCATCTCATCAGATTGCTAGCTGCATATGCAAAGCATGTATATATAAACTCACTTTTTTTAGTATTTGTAAGCTTCCCTCAGTGGGAGGATTAGTTCACACCTAACCAAAAGATTACACCTATCTCACCCATGCGCTGCTTGATGTTTGCCATGAATTTGACTACAGATCAGACATAGACCGTAAGTAATCTTAGCTTTACAAGTTTCACAGTTTTACATGGGCTGTATTCAGGGGCATCGCCAGACTTATGATTGTATTATAATGCCCCAGCATTGACACAGCATTGACGGTATCAGTGATATTATTAATCACAAGGGGCCCCAAAATTGTAGTCATACATCAGCACCGCTGTCTGTATTTCTGTGAACAATTATGATTTTCTTTAATCAATCACTCTGCCAGTAGCCAGTAAAACATATTCCTATCCACAATTTCTATAATAACTTCCTTCTTGTCAGGTCAATTAAATACTTTGAAAACATCCTTTGTAAAATGCACTTGTAAGGGTGAGTGCACTTGACATGCAGCATGTTGTGAAACAGCGTGTGTGTGTATGTGTGTGTGTGTGTATCTTGCTTTGACTGGCCACTCAGAAAGTCAGTCAGTCAGTCCCTGTAATGATAACTGTGAGCATGTCTTTCAGTTTGTGTTTGTCTAGATTAAAGAAGAGCAGCATATTATAATGCAGGACCCTCTGGTTGCACTTACACAATGACACACTGTTCTTACATTTGTTCATATTACTGTAAAGGGGACTTTGGATGCCTATATTCACTAGTAATAATATCTTTTTTATAGGGTGTTCTACAATTGATTAGTCTCTTACATTGAAAAAGTACAGGCTTTAAAGTGTTCTGTGCTTTCTTAATGGCAAACATATATTCCACACTGTAGAAAGGACTACATTACAATATTGTACCATTTTGTGCCAATAGTTAAGTGAAACAAATGGCTGAAATACAGATCATTTCTCTGGCATGTACTTTGGGCTGTTTTGTAACATCACATCCTGTTAACAAACCTAAAGCAGTAAAAATATGAGACAAACAAGAAAAGCATACAAGGCCTCCATTAAAACACTCTAAATGCACTGCTTCACGATGCACTTTCATTTATTATGGGATGTGATCCGTATCATTCCATGGATGAGTAACTCTTCTTAAATAACTTGCTGCCATAGAGGTTTACCCATTACAGTAAGATCTTGATTTGTCATCAAGATGAGCCCCACATCTTCTTTAGTAAGTGTTTTAATTACGGAGTGATTATAAATCAGCAAAAAAAAAAGACTATAGCAGAATCTCGGGGGGGGGGGGGGGGGGGGGGTGGCACATGGCTCTATTTCTGATGTCACTTAGCCTATTTTTGCGGCTTCGCATGGGCTCGATGACTCAATCATAAGTGGACAGCTTATCACAGCGATCCACCATGGTGGTGCCTCGTTCCTGCCAGAGAGAAAAAAACGGCATGCGTGTGCCCCCGGAGTGGGGGGGGGGGGGGGGGGGGTGGGGCAAAACAGCTTCGCATCTGTGTCCAGCCCTTTCCACCTGCGAGGTCATTCGAGCCACAAAAGTCCGACATGGCAATTGCTTCCTCCCTGCTGAGGCCAGGAAGGAGGAAGACGGCTCCACAGGAAACACCTGAGATGAATTCTCTGGACATGTGGCCACGTGGCGCGAGAAGAACAGAGAAGCCGCGTGTGACCATCCAAGTGCGTGCTCGCTGAGCTGTTCAAGTGCAGAGTGGAGGTCATCTTTGAGAGTGGGGTTGGGGTGGTGGTGGTGGTGGTGGGCAGGAGGGGGCGGGGGTGGGGGCTGAGTGGATGGGTGTAGGGTGAGCTGGGTGAGGGGGCTTTTGCTGAGCGTGCCCTCTCCCAAGGCTGATCAATGACAGACACGATAATGAATCTGAAAAGTGCTCATCACCATGGGAAATCAATGCCTCCCCTGTGCGACGCCACCAAGCAGGGGAGGTTGGGAAAGGACACAAAGGGGTCACGTGTCACATTTTCTTCTTTAATAAGCATACTGATGTAGGCCGAGACCTTCCCTTGAGTTTATTATTATGATGGCATTCATTAAGTCTAGTTCTTTGTGAGAGTGTGCATGAGGGTACGTAGGTAGCCTACATTGTCATTATCCAGTTTTGATCAAGAGAGGTGGATAATTAGGAAGAGTTTTTTTTTTTTTCAACAAAATATTTTGGAAATTCAGAGCGATAAGAGGCCTTGGATAAGTGTTGCTAAGAAGAGCAAGTGTGCCCCGACCTAATAACATTAGCACACTTGTGTGGAACACTAATTACAGACAGAAAGGAAAATGTTGAGAAGAGTGCTTGTTTTTGGTCTTTAGTTCTTTCTTTGGGAAAAGTTCTTCCCTTAACCCGTCTCTTTTTTAACTTTCCAATAGAAAATCAGAGAGGAAGTGAACCCTGACCCGCTCTGCAAGGGTCTTGGGTAATTAGCCGCTCCGCTTTTTTTGCCTTTTTGTGGCCAAAGACCAGAGAGATTGTCTTCATTAAGACACTTCCTGCTGACCTGGGGCCAGTGGTATAACCCACCACACCTCTAATCCCTGATTCGCAGTCTTCATTTGGTACCCTCATCATCCTCCCCAGCTGCTGACACCACCTAGCCCCCCGATCACCCTCCAAAGCCTTTCGCTCCCCACATCAATGCTGAAACAGAGAAAAGGGAGCTGTTTTAAGTGGAGAACCAGAATTTCAAAAGAGAAAAAAAAAGGATTTAAAAACTTCAACAATGAAAGCTGTGGTAGTGGTAGTGAGGCCCAGGAAGCTCATGGATAGTGGTTTCAAGTCGGCGTTTTAGATGGATCGCTTGAATTAATCAAAGGTTCAATCTGGTTGGGGAAAAAAATGCTGTCGAGCAGATTGCACAGTTTATCTTTTCATCATTTATTTGGTGTGTGTTGAGCGGAGGGCTGATTGGCGATGCAGCGAGCCTCCCGTGGATTGTTAAGTCACAGTATCGACATCTTCGGCTAACAGATAGCAGGATATCGGCAGCGGGGAATGTGGCTTTGAGGGAGGGAATGCCATTGATTTGCTTGAGAAGGGCTCAGTGCCCCCCCCCCCAGCCCAGCCCCCTCAACCACCCAACCACCCAACCGCCCACTGCACCCCCCCAGCCCCACACTCCTGCACCCGTATGTCACTACATTATGACCATCATCTTGCTAATTTGCCTCTGAGCGCTGTGAAGAGAGAGGGGCTTTTTTAATCAGCACACACTGGCAGGATTGCAGCGGATATGCAGAGGAAATAGATTAGGTGCATAAATTCCCTTGTTACACCTCCCTTTTGTTTCCCCCCCCCCCAGTATGATATATGGAGCCCTACTCTCAGCAACTGTGTGAACAGTTTTATATAAGGAGCTTAGACGTTAGCAAGCCGCCATTTTAGCAAGGAGAACAAGTGCAGGCATGAGTGAAACGCAGTAATGAAATGAGTTAGGGGGTTTTCATTCTGTCCTGTTTCTTTTTTAAAAGGATACGCCGAGCAGGGCGCGAGGAACGAGGAGCGAGCTCAGGATCTGTGTGCTGGGACGTCGGCCAAGCCTTTGAACGGCGTTCCAAGTTTGGTCTTGGCTGAAGGAGCGGTCAGTCTGCGGGGTTCGCAGAGAAACACACTCCCAGCCCTAATCCCGAATCTCCCCCTCCCGCTCCCTCGCCGTCTCCCATTGATTTGTTTCAATTAATCTTTTATCGCTTAAGCTCGTGGCAGCATCCGGCGCCGCTGCCAAACATGGAATCGTGCGTCACGCTGAAATTCTGGGCATGGGTACGAACTCCATGAGCCCCTACCCCCCCTGCTCCACCCCCCCCCCCCCCCCCACACTGCCCCTCCACACTCCCCCTCCACACACCCCCCCCCTTTCTCTCACAATGTCCTCTGTTATTTACTTGTTTATTTATTTTTCCCTTCTGGAAACCTGCGCGGGTTTACAGTGCGAGCATTGGCAACCCGGTATAAGGGAATGATAGAATGGTTTGTTTGGGGGACAGGATGTGGGGGATGGGGATGGGGACAGGGACCGGGGGAGAGGTGTGTGTGTGTGTGTGTGTGTGGGGGGGGGGGGGTGGGGTGTAACAGAGGACGCACTATCAGCACTCTCTTATAGACGGATTAGCTTTGGCTGTGAAATGGCCTGGTTTCCCGTTCCCCATTGGTGCACTTGGACTTTGCCTTCCCTTTCTCCCTGTGACAAACAATGTAGTTGTCGATTTTTTTCTTCTCTCTCTCTCTCTCATTCTATGTCAGCCTGCCGTTCTCCCTTTTTTGTTTCCTCGTTTAAGCTTCCATCTATTCATTGTGACCAGAGGGAGTGAGAGAACAACAGGCATTGGGCCACTTCTTTTGTTGCCATTAAAAAAAGAAGCCTTTCCTCTCTGCTGTGTGTCTGTATGGACATCAGGGTTGCCTGTGCCGCAGTGGTTCCGGCAAGTTTGAAGTACTGCACAGAAATGATAAACATCCATTCAGCAGAGATGACAATGCTTTCAGACCAAATGAGTCATGTCCCCCCACCCTTCGCTCCATCACCAAACTACACAGCTTGCAAGCGGGTGCCTTCGATGTTTAGGCAACTACCTGCTAAAAGGCTCTTAATAAAATGGCACCCTGATTTTTTGTCATCACGAAGCAAGGCACATGTTTATGATTGTCGCCTCGCCACTAAAGGTTGAATCACTTCTCTTCGGGTACCCGAAAACATCGTTATGTTTTTACTTTACATTTCTGGGTAAAAGCTGAAAAGCAGTAATGTCCCATTTGAAGCCTCTTAGTGGTCACTGTGGAACGACTCGCTGTCAATGAAGAAAACGTAACTACAATACTACAACATTACAACATTACTACGACATTACCGAGAGTCTTTAGTAACACATTACAGCTTAGTTATTCCCGTTCTGTTAACAGCAAACTTATAATAGGGGGTGTCTCTTAAGGTTAATTGACTTGTGTTTTCTGTTTTTTAATTCAAGAATTGGGTCTAGCCGTCTCTGGCATTCAAGCCGAGTTGTGAATGGTAAAACAGTGGAGGCCATCTTCTCTAGAGCCAAGAGCTGAGCTGCAGTGTCTGTGGGATATAGCTCTCAATTCCAGCTAACGTCTTCATGACGCTTATAGCGAGTGAAGGGTGTGCTGCAGCATCAGGCAATGAGGACTGTGTGTCTGTGTGTGTGTATGTGTGTGTGTTAGGTAGGGGTTATCTTGCTGTTCGCCCCGAGCAAAGCCCCTGCCCACCCCCTACTCTTAGTAAGGGCTTCTGCCATCAGACACTTATTCAACATGACAGCCCCGTCTTTTCCAGCGATGTTTAGGCTAAATCTCGTAAAACACGAAATCTCATGTGGCCATTCTGTGAGAGATAGACATAATAACATGATTAAAGTTTGATGGCCTTTTGAGGCATCATACTCTCCTGCATTGGCACAAGACATAGGTTCAAAAAGAGACAGTGGAGGGTTATTTTACAGAAATTGTTTTTTTTTAAATGGTGAAATTATGTCTATATATTTTTTCTCTGCACACATTGTAGAATTCTGCCAAGTGTAGGTGTATGTTTTATCCAACCAGGAACCTCAGTTGAATGTGTGTGTGTGTGTGTGTGTGTGTGTGTGTGTGTGTGTGTGTGTGTGTGCGTGCCTGTGTGAGTGTGTGTGTATGTATGCCTGTGTGTGTATGTGTGTATGCGTGTGTGATGGCTACACATCACAGTCTCACAACTACTCAGAGCAACAGCAGTGCTTCTCATCTTATGTGTTTACTTTTAACGAGACCATTTAGCTGTGAGGTGTTAGTGGGTCACAGGAGTCACCAGGGGATTGTGGGATTTGTAGTCCTGCGGTGGTCCAAAGGCCTGACTGGCCCGACAGACTAATGATTAAGCGAATCCAGGGGGGAGTGACTGAAATGGAAGATGAAAAGAGGGGGAGATTAAGGAAGAGGGGGTTGCGCGGCGATAAGAATCTGAGAGATGGGAGAGCGATATGAGATGAGCGGATAATGGAGTGAGTCCCAGGCTCTCTGAAGGAGGAGGGCTGGTGGAAAGGTTATGAGATGCAGACGAGATGTAGAGGAGTCGAAATGATCAGAAGAACCTCAGCAGTTGGCAGCCTTCCCAGCTAAAGTTCCCATGTCTCCGAGGCGGGTGAGAGGAGAAAAGTAATCTTGGTAGAAGGCAGAGACGATTCAGGGGAGTTGGGGTGCGAGACGGAGCGTGAGGAGACAGAGGAAATGGGATGTGAGTGCAAGAAATGGAAACAGGAACATTTGCACACACACTAACACACACGCACACACACACACACACACACACACACACACACACACACACACACGCACACACACACACACACACGCACACACACACGTGCACACCTTCCTCACCTTCTGAACTCTCTGCACGTCATCAAGCTAGACAGTGGGGTAGAGACTGCATCCAGTGGATCAATCAGGGCCTATGTCCTATGGGCCAAGTCAATTTGGTTGTTTAACTGAGTTGAGGGTGAACTCCGTGCCCAGTGAGAATTTAGCTGTGTTTTCAAAGTTGGGCATTGACGTATACCAAAGACAGATTGAGTGGACGAGTGCATTTAACTTGTGTGTGTGTCTATGTGCTTGTGTGTGTGTGTGTGTGTGCGTTTGTGTGTGTGTTTGTATGTGTGTGTGTGTGTGTGTGTGTGTGTGTGTGTGTGTGTGTGTGTCTGTGTGTGTGTGTATGTGTGTGTGTGTGCATGCACGCCCATGTGTGTGTGTGTGTGTGTGTGTGTGTGTGTGTGTCTTCAGGTGCCATCAACATGTGCTGTCTGAGGCTAGAAATCTCAATCTTCAATTGTAGTGATTAGGTGAGACTGGTATTGATCTATTTGGGACAGCCAGGCTAACCTGTACCCACTGGCAAATGTGACTCTGCATTTTCTTTTAAGTGGGGCATGGCAATTGATTCGCTACCCCCATGAAAATAGATGAGTTTCAAAGCAAAAAGAATCTCTTTTCTTTGTGGAAGTATTAATTCATTTATTTATTCTAACCTTAAATAAACACCCATTATATTATATTATATTATATTATACTATATTATATTATATTATATTATATTATATTATATTATATTATATTATAAGTCCTGGATTTGCACGGTTCAGTCTGTTTATGTGTATGGCTTCAGTGAGCAGTTATTCTAATTGTCAATTGATAGGTTGAATATGTTCTTGTTTATTTGTTCTGTCAACAAAAATATGAGACAGTGGTGAGAAACCTCAGTCAGTGTTTCCAAAAGCCCAAGATAATACACAGCAAATTCTATAGTGTTAAATCAGCTCTCAGAGTTAGTTTTAACACTATGCCAGTGTTTATTTTGTCCCAATCTTTGTAGTGTTGATGTAACACTCCTCCCTTACATATTAAACTACTTTACAGTTAAATAAACTTATTACAGTGTAAATGTAACTGATAGTCTTACACGTACACTTCTAAATTAACACTTTTGCTAAACACTGGGAAATGAACTCTGAAAATTTTGCTGTGTACTTTCAAATAGGATGTATTGTTCACACCCTAAATATATTCAGTTCACATGCAGGCATAGAGGAGTAAGAAAGCCAGTTGATTGTCAAAGTAGTTGGTGATTGATATAACAATTGGCATTTTATTAATTAAATTATTAATTCTTAGTCGTCTATCTCTGTCTTCTCTTTATTATGTGTCTTCAGTCAGCGGAAAACATTCTGTCATTTGTGTGTACAAGATTAAAAATGCACTTTTCCACAGATTCCTCGTGCATGATTGTATTCTTGTTTTCGATAAGGCATAAAGGATAGCATGTCTCAGACGTGCAGTTTTGCAAAACCTTGACATATATATCAGATTAAATATGACATATAAAAAGACACTCAATTTCTGCTGTCTTGATGAAAATGTTACATGTTCAAAGGAATCAACTCAAATGTGCTACTCTAGACATCCTTTTATACATGCAGATGTTTTCCTTTTAATGATTTTTAATAATGTGGACCCATACACCTTTGTCTGTCTCAGACTATATAAAAACTTAGATCACCCATTTCTGCATCTCTTTCATTTTTCTTTAAAGAAATAAAATGTAAGAAGAAACCAGCCATCAATCCCTGGCTTAAAGGGATACTTAACCTAATGCAAGATGACATACAATCATTATTTACATCAAAAGTTTTGTTTTTTTGTGACATACAGTTTGGATGTTTCTGTTGTTGGGATTGTAATATCTATGGCGTTTGTTAGGACTTCAGTGCCTATTAGGCTGCGATGGATAGAAAGTGAAGGCGACAGCGCTGACCTTATTCCCCAAGCAAGGAGCACATTTATACAAGTCTGGTTTGTTCTCTCCCTCTCTCTCTCTCTCTCTCCCTCTCTCACTCATTTCTCTCTTACTCTGTCTCTCTGTTTTTGTAAGCAGGACCAGAACTTCTTTACAGTTGTCTCTTGGCAGGCTGTTTCCTCTCTCTCGCTCTCTGTTTTTCTTTTTTTTTTTCATTTAGAAGAAAGGTAGACATGCGGAGGTTGACATTTATTTCTCTAATTGGCGTTGGAAACGTTCAGCGAAAGTTCAAATATGCCTCTATGAAACAGCAGGTTTGTGTCTGGTATTAATATTAGATCACAACGACTCGTTGAGAATGAAGAGGCATAAACAGAGCTTTTCAGTAGGCTCTAGCAGACTCAGAAGCGCAATTGATTTTGTTTATATTTCACTATTATATGAAAGGCCTGCGTTTATGCTTTATGAAGGCATAAATGAACAAGGGGAAGGAATGAGGAGGAATGCAATTGTAGACACATACAAATCATTGTTCACTGGCTCTCTCACCACATTTGCTATCTTATTGTGTGTGTTGGTGGGTGTGTGTGTGTGGGGGTTAGGACAGCAACATAGGACAGAGGAGAGTGAGACAGGAGCTAAGTGGGATAGAGAGAAGAGAGGACATGGGACTTGAGCCAGACTTAAACTCAGGTAGCCATAGTCACTTAAACTTGAATAGTGTGGGCGATAAAACCAGTTGGACCACAATGTCCCATTCGCTTACAGTAACATTTTTACCTTTTACCATTTTTACCTCAGAATTACAGGCCAGGTTCAAAATTGCATTTGATAACACTTTATTTGAAGGTGTCAACATAAGGGTGACATGAGCCCTTTATAAACAATACATGACACATATCATGAACATTTATGACAATTTATGTTAATGATTATTGTCATTAAGTATCATTGTGTTTTTGCATTGTCTGCATCCCAAAAATATCAATTTAACATCACAAAAAATGACACTTAATGGCAACAGTCATAAACATAAATAAAGTGTCATTAATGTTCATGATATGTGTGATGTTATGTTTATATCATGCTCATGTCCCTCTTATGTACACACCTTCAAATAAAGTGTAATCAACATGTCTACATGGTGTAAAGCAGCTTTTAACTGCTTTGTACCCCCTGAGACACTCTGTCCTACCAAGTATCCCCAGCTTGCTATGAGTATTTTTGCACAATGACTGTGCATATTATATGGTATATAATAATGTAGTCCCAATTGGGTTGTATAGGACATAGCTTCAAGATCTTTTTCCACTTATAGTATGTACATGTAATCTGTATGCTAGTAGAAGCTGAGAACTTTTTTTGTGATTTATTTTGTACTGTACTTTGTACTGTACTGTACAACTGTACTTCCTACAGTTGATCCAGATACCCCTAGGGACACTCGTACCCCAGTTTGACAGTTGTTTGTGTAAAGCAAAGAGGCAAGTGAGTGTTTTACTACATAAAGATCTTATTATGAAATAACATGTCATTAAGGCATGTTCATATGATTGAATAAACAAACAAACAAACAAACAAATACATACATAAATAAATAAATGGTTCTTCTCCAGTGGCTGAAGAGGGAAGTCGCCCTTTAGATGATAAAAGAGCTGTACATTTTACATTGGTTTCCACCATGTTTTCTTTTGTAGACAACAAAGACAAAGAAGACAAGTGCTCTATTTGTTCAGTGGTAGACTGCAGACAAAAAACGAAGGTGTTCTAGGAGTATATCCCCAAGGACCACAAATCCAGGATCTAGGCCTGGTATGGCTGAAACTGGTCGGCGTTTGACACTTTACCCCATGTAACCAATAAAGAGTTTTAAAACTTTTTTTTCCTTGACTCAGCGTAAGAGATGCCTGGAGCTGGCTAGTCCAGTCTACCTACAGTAATGTGTTGCTTTGTGTTATGATGACAACAATCTGAAATGGGATCTTTGTATGCAGTGCACTGTGCAATGTCTTTCCCATATTTGTTATGGCTCTTGAACCAAATGCACAAACACATTAAAACAAACTTTTCTGCTTAGACGTGTTTTTGTTTTTTACGTGTTTTTTTAAGACTGTGTGTGTGTGTGTGTGTGTGTGTGTGTGTGTGTGTGTGTGTTTTGTTTGTCACATATGCTGTGGAATGATGACGCTTGCAATGTCTCCCTGCTGCTTGGTGAAAAGTGCTGTCGTGATGTTGATGACATATCCTCAGGTACTGTGCTCAGTCCACGTCTACGCTCCTGCACTTGGTTAAACAATAGACCTTTCAGGAGAGTGCTCATATCCACTGTGGCATCATCCAGAGTTTTAAAACTCCACCACATCAAATTTTATGCCCTCTGGACATTATCCTGTACCTATCCTTGTGTAAGAATTAGGTCAGGTATTGGCTGGTAGCCAACTAACTCTTTTTCGACAACCACAAACAATGAGCAGGTCCAAGTCTTTTTTTTTTTTTCAAGAGCAGTTAATGGTGATCAAGTGGTATTTATTCCATATTTATGCTGATTCGTTTTGCAGTACATGATCCTGCGTCTATCTATGTGAGATTAGGTCAGGTGTGTCCTCTACCCAAGCACTCTATTTTGATATGCACAAACACTGACCAAAAAAATTAATAAAATGAGCAAAAAAATGTTTGTTTGCAAGAGCAACAATTAACGATAAAGTGATATTTGTCTAATAATTATGCTAATGTGAGAACATTTGTAATGTTGCTGCAATTCAGAACAAAGCTATATTGTTTATAACCCCCCTGCTGAGAGGACCAATGCACTGGGTAACTCTAATCCACCCCCCAAAAAAACCTCACTAGGCACTGTATGACTCTACAAACATTAGAACGGGCCATTAGAAACAAATAGGGGGAGTGTAGTATACAAATACAGTATGCTATCTGAGAGCCTAGTTTTAAGCTTTTTCTGGAAATATGCATAGGCACTATCCACAGAAAAGTCACAGTCGGGGGTACAGTGGCGCAGTGGTTAGAGCACCCAACCATGGGGACCCAGGTTCAAATCCAGCCTATGGTCATTTCCCAACCCTCCCCCATCTCTCTCTCCCACTTACTTCACTGTCCTATCTAAATAAAGCCATAAAAAGGCCATAAAATACTTTAAAAAGAAAAGTCACAGTCATTTTTATTTTCCACAGAGACCGCACAAACACTCAGCACTGCGGGCAATGTAATAGAGGACAGTAGAACTTTTGACCCTCTACTGAGGAAAAAAGTTTCCTTCTGTTTGGCATTTTTGCACTGTCAAAGGTAAAGTAAGAAAGTTGTCTGTTGTTATTGAGCACACACTGTAGATTAGAAAATGTGTTTGTTCAAAGACACACAGAATGAAACCATGTTTGAGTCACACTTTGCTTCTGAACTCCTTACCTTGTAGCACGGAATGGTTTGTTTTGTTTTGTTTTTTTTTTTTACACACTTCACAAGTCTAAGCTACAGAGGATGCTTAAAAGAAGTGGACTGAAGTGCAGGTAGGCAGGGACGATGGTTCATTTTTAGCAATGACATTGTGCCACGAGGGGAGATGTACACTCTCTGTCAGAGAACATTAGCAGTGCATACATTATGGAGCCATCTGTTGTCTACACAGTGAGAGTGGTAAGGCGTGGGCTGAACTTAGCGGGTATATAAGGGTACATTGCGTGTCATTTTGCAAGCTGAAAGTCACCTGCAGTGTAAAAAAAAAAAATATGTGGAGCGAAACAAACTCTGTCCCTGTTGCAACCCCCACCCCAAAGTTAGATAGTCGTAAAATGTGAGATAAGGCAAATGTATGCAAATGTTTTCATTACTAGTCCGAGTTATGGAGGGATGTGTGTGTGTGTGTGCATATATATGTATATGTATATATAATTTTTTTCTTTCGCTCTCTCTCTCTCTCTATGTGTAAATATAATATCTTACCTTAGGAATATTTGAGATATTTCAGAGTATTGTGCTTTATCCGTGGATGATCTTATTTCACTCCAACTGCTGGTGTCCCGAGCAGTGAAGTAGGATATATATTTTTTTTTGTGCCCCACAAACCTTCTGCGGTCACAAAGGCAGTGGAATGTAAATTTTGCTTTTACCCTAAGCCAATACTCCCCATCTCCAGCAGTCCTTGTCGTGACAGCTGGGTGTGCAGAATATTCTCTCGTTTCCTGTGGAGTCTGCCATGCACACTGCCCGGTGTCTGTCACTCCTCCTTCTCCTAGGATGTCTTCGTTTTTTTTTTCTTTCCTTTCTACCCCCACCCCCCCCCCCCCACCCCCCCATGTCTTTTTTTTTCAACTCTCTAAAAGATGCTTGACGTCTCGGACATCTTGTTCCTGACATACTCTCGAAGGGATTTTTTTCTCTCTCGCTCACTCCTCTCTCTCTCTCTCTTTCTCACAGTTAAGAGGCAGAGACAAGTGTGTGTGTGTGTGTGTGTGTGTGTGTGTGTGTGTGTGTGTGTGTGTGTGTGTGTGTGTGTGTGTATGAGACAGAGAGAGTGGGTGGGTGTGTGTGTGTGCGAGAGAAAGAGAAAGAGAGAGAGAGAGCGTGGGGGGTTTGTGTGTGTCAAGTAGGCTGTGGGATGAGTGCTCACTGTGCCGTGGGCCGCTTTGACAGATCGCTCCGTTGCCAGGACGGTCCGGAAGGAGCCGGGGGGGTCAGGGAGGTGACCAAGAGGCGCAGACAAGCTGACATGTCATCCACAAAACTGTCTCACACACACAAACACATATACACACACACACACACACACACACACACACACACACACACACACACACACACGCACACACGCACAGACTTCCATCTCTTCTTTCTTACACAAGCGGGGGGAATAGGTGGCCGGTAGGGATGAGTATGTGTGGTGGCAGTGAGAGCAGGCTGTCAGGGTCACACTCAGACCATGAGTATACGATTGCCCTTTCCTTTTCTCTCTCTCTCTCTCTCTCTCTCTCTCTCTCTCTCTCTGTTCTGCTTTTTCCCTCTCTCTCTTTCTCTTCAAGTGTGTGTAATCCTATGTGTTGTTAGAGCAATTCACCCTACCACACTTTCCGACTTATCTGGTAACCAACATTTTATTTTATTTATATAGTTACTTTATTATTTGTCAACAGGGGAGGCTGTTATTTCTCTTTGTTATGTAGGCACAGTCATGATCACACACTAAACATTTAAGCTGCATTCAGTGTGTTACGCATTACACCAACTGTGAACACATTTAATTGGGGCATCATTTCTATAGTGCAACAGAAGGACTGATTAGATTACTCAAACTAAGGTAATTATTTTATGTCATGAATATAAACATAATGCTGCTGTAGGCCTTTGAAAAAATGTTGACGTATAATTAAAAAATAAGCACATATGAACAATACAGATTTGTTTTAAAATGTCCTCTCATTCATAGTCCTTTGTTTTGAGGAGTCAGAGAGTGGTCATGCGGGACACAGAGGGGGCAGTCCCCCTTGGGAGAGAAACACTTTCCAGACCCACATCAGCAGAGGTCAATGAAAGGTTAAAGGTCAATCAGATTGTCTGGGTGTTTCGTCTGAGTTTTGACATGTCTCTAATAGCATTGATAGCATGTGACAGTAGTGTCCTTCCATTGTTCTGTCTGCTTGGTGGGTGGGTAGGGAGGGGCCCTACCTTCGACAGGCTTCTCATTACCGATGCAGGTGGGTTCAATGTTTCCAACCGAATTTTTGTTGCAGCAGCAGTGCTGTCTGTCACAAAGCACAAGAGGGGCCAGGAACATGCTCCCCTGCAGGAATGAAAAAAAAAAAAACTCTAAAAATGGTGATTTCTGACAACTTTTGAATCAGGACACCGACAGATTGAGACTTGGAAAAAAATAAGCCATGGTTGCAGTGCTTATGCTGAGAAAGGGAAAGGCAATGCTTTCATCATGACCGTACTGACCATGTGAAACTACTGTGGCAGTTTTAGCAGTAACAGTGCTGAATACATAGAGGGGGAAACACTGAACTTCTTACCCCCATGCCACCTTTACGCATGTGGATTGAATATCAAGAAACCAGTGGCACTTATATTTGTGGGCAGCTGTGGTCTAGTGGTTAGAGAGTTGTGTTTTGGATCGCAAGTTTGAATCCCAATACAGTAGGAAGAATGGCGGTGTGGTGGGGGAGTAAACAACTAGTACTCTCCTACCACCCTCATCCTTTCCTCTTGCTCATCCAAGTGCCCTTGAGCAATTGTCACATTGCTTCAGGGACTGTAACTGAAAACTTTATACCTAAATAACTGTAAGTCACTCTGGATAAGTGCATCAGCTAAGTGTAATGTAATATAATGTAATAATTTCTGATTATCATCTAGCCGTAACGCTGGGAAGTCTATCCATAGACTCCTGCCTCCTTCCAAAGTGAAACCCGTGGAGGGTGGAGCCGTTCTCTCAGTCAAATGAAATTGAAAAAGTAGCAATGCCTCAAGAAAAGAGTGCAATTAAATAACAATCTGTTACATTGTAATTATGTGTATGGGTACCAGCTTACTTCAATTAGAGAGTTACATATTAAAGAGGAAAGAAACTTGGAACTGGGTCAGGAGGTTGTCATGTCTTTTTTTCTGATGTTAATGAATTTTCTTCTTTTTCCCGTCTCTCTCTCTCTCTCTCTCTCTCTCTCTCTCTCTCTCTCTTCACTACTCTGGGCCTATTGAAAACAGGCATTACCGCAGGAGACTATATTCCTGTTCGCTCATCTGTGAGAAATAGCCCCCTAAACAGTTGTTAAGTACACAAGGCACAAGAGGGCTATTGCCATTACTTTTTTTTCCCCCCTAAAACACACCCTGTCTAAAAAAATTCCCCCTCGCCTCATCTTCCATTAGCTTGGTAAAAAAAAAAAAAACTTTGCCAAACATCGCAGCCTTTAAGTGGCTCCGAGGTATCCTGTGTCAAGTTTCGTTTCGCTCTCATTGTCTCCTCCACGGCCATTTATTTACTGCATTACTGCAAAGCATCATGGGCATCTCCTGCATTCTGTTTTCACTCGCTAGGTGACTGCATTTGACCCTGATGTCACCTGACCACTGTGCTAGCTGACTTGGTCTTGCTTGGGATTGTGTGAGTGTGTGTGTGTGTGTGTGTGTGTGTGTGTATGTGTGTGTGTGTGCGCGCGCACGTGTGTGTGCCTGCGCGTGCATGTGTGTCTGTGTGTGTTTTGTGTTCATCATGCCACAGACAGGAGAGATTAAAAACCTGCCACCTCAACTTGAGATAGCACCCACAAAATAACAGTCCTCTTTTTGTCCCCCCCCCCCCCCCCCAAAGACCTCCGTCCAATGACTACTTGGTGCTGCTGGAAGCCATTAAACGCCTGAGCGGCTGCTGTTAATGGCGAGAGTGTGGAGGGTCATGGGTAAAATCCCAATCTGGAATTGAGTCAAGTTAAAGCAAGAAATATATATCTAAAAAGAGCACTCCTGAGTCCCCCTGTAGACTTGCGGGTAATTTAATCAGAGCTGGCTGAAAAGAGGCTCAGTGGGAAAAGAGAAGAGTTGCTTCCCTACAAATGGTCTGCTCTGCTTTTTTTTTTTTTTTCCCTCTCCCGCATTGCCTGTTAGCCTTTTAGACAGCTTCCGACATGCTGGCTAGTATGATGAACCAGAACAGCAAGACGGATTACTTGGTAGTACCTTTGCTCGGTTTTACTTCTCTCTCTCTTTCCCTCTCTCTTTCTTTCTTCCTCTCTGTCTCTCTCTGTCTCTCTCTCTGTCTCTTCCTCTCTCTCTTTCTCTCTCTCTCTTTGACTCTCTCTCTTCCTCTCTCTCTCTCTGTCTCTGTCTCTCTCTCTCTCTGTCTCTCTCTCTGTCTCTCTCGACAGGAAATAGAAATACTGCAATCCATGGGACAAAAATGATGTCAACAAACCTTGAAATAAGAGTGTAAAAATTAAATGACTGCGCGAAGAGACTGATGCCTGATCCCTTGCTTTTGCTGAGCCAAGACCTCCCACCTAAATGATTTGGCTCATTTTTCTTTTTCGGTAAAAAAAAAACTCTGCCCAAGAGCTTTTACGTAAATCACCCCTGTTTAGGCGGCGTTTTTTTTGTAAGCCTCAGAGATCTTACACTTTGTCAGCTTACATGCAGTCTACATGGAATACAACCTTATCATATAGGATTGTAGGTAATGTTTTGTCTCTTGATGTTGTGCTCTTGTGACTGTGATACAAAAGCATTGTAAAAGAAATTTTAGTCAAAATGTTTCAGTGATACTGTTCATATCAGATATTGATAAATTGAGGAACTGGCTAAAAACAGTATGATATAATTAAATAACAATAGTGGTGTGATTAGGAAACATCAACTGCACATTTCAGTTTACAGGTTTTGTTTTGAACATGTTATGGTTCATCATACAAAGAGAAAAGGCACAACTAAAATCTTCCCAAATACAGACGCCTTTCGTCTTTTACGAATTTACGAAATGGGTTTTGTGGACGAAATCCATTTCGTGAATCATGGAATGCATTTCGTGGATGGAAGCCGTCTCCAGGCTTACGAAAAGAAATGCATTTTGTCCACGAAATAAGTTGTGTTACATTTGGTACCCTTTACTAATATCAGCCATCAGACTGATACTTGTGTGTGTGTGTGTATGTGTGTGTGTGTGTGTGTGTGTGTGTGTGTGTGTGTGTGTGTGTGTGTGTGTGCGTGTTTGTTACATCAATGTCGAAAATCAGATTTCAATAATGTGTTAAAATGAGAACATAATTCTATTTAAATGATATGTAACAAACCCACAAATCAGCCTTATAATAAACTGGCCCTGCCCACTATACATACCTACAAATCTAGATTAGATGGGGATGGCCTAGGGTTAATCGAATGATGTCTAGGGGTAGCCTGTGGAAAAGATTACTGTTGAATGCTAGCCATGCATTGTGCCATAAACTATATGAGCCCCCATTTTGAGCTACACCTCAAACATGTATTTACCATATATCATTTGGCCATTTGACATCAGCCTACAGGTTGTGATTCATATTTGAACTATTTATGAACTATCAGTCATCAGTGATGATAAACTATAAAACTCAGACAGGTTTTATAGTTGTTAGAGGAAACATTTATTTACAGCTGATTAAATGAAGCTGTCAATTTTGGGAATCTTACATTTAGGTTATTCAAAATACTCTGTCAAACACAAAGCAAACATGAAAAAAGCAAAAGTTCATTAAACCTTATGAAAACAGTTTGATGCTAAACTTGTAACACTACATCTATATTTACATACCAGATGTACTTCTAAAAAGACATTAACTTCATTAAAACATTTAAATCCAATGCTGCCATTTTAAACCTAACGTCTCTTGTTTTTTTTTCACCCCAGCTTGTTCTGTCATTACCATAGTAACCCTCATTCACAAGGTAAGTATAATATGCAGTTTAGATACATTAGCCGTGGTTCTTATTAACACATTAACAGGTTCATGTGGAAACAATGGCACAGAAACAACATGTAGGTGTACATATAAAGGTGAGTATTTCTTTATTAGATTAACACAGCATTCCTCAGGCAACAGAAACTATAGTCTTATTTCTCAGGTGTGTTACACATACAAATGTTGTAAAAAAACTATACTGTATATGTCAATGCCATGGTCTACCTTCCTATATGAATATCTCATTAATTTTGTCAAACACTTTTCACCCACCCAACACCAATGACACATTCACATGGTGGTAATTATTACTACTTAATGAACTCATTATTTTTCACTCCCTCTTTAAAGTAGTTGTTAGTTTCAAGGATACTTATCAATTTCAGCAGCTGCTTGATGACAGGTTTGTGCAGAGTAGGTCTTTAATTGGTTCCTATACACACAAGTTCAGTGGTCAGTAATGAGAACTGTCATTGAAGCTTTCCTTCAAACATGGGTGTAGGGGTGTATGCGTGTGTGTGTGTGTGTGTGCGCGCACGTGTGCACCTATGCATGTGCATGTGCATGTGTGTGTGTGCACATGCGTCATGCTGGCAGGCCACATACCAGTATGCTGCACACAGCAACAAAAATTAACATCTACACTGGTCATAACTGCTGGTGAAAACGCAGAACGAGTAGAGTTTGTTATTAATAGCTGGACTAAGAAAGAGGAATGCAAAGCAGCTAGCAAAATACTGCTCTGTGTCAGCAATAATAGGTAGTCAGAATATTTGGAGAAGGCGATGCCACCTGTATCCTTGAGTCTTAACATGCATGTATGATTGTAGGCCAGCTCAGTATTTGTATTGATGTGGGAGACACAAAATGCTCTTTGTGAATATTTGGGTGCTGTGTTGCTTTTCAATAAGTATTGGTCCTCCCAAATAAAATAATCAATGTGTGTGTGTGCACATCTCAGTGTGCTACGAGCACATCTCAGTTAGCAAGACTTGTCTGTGTACATGGTGGCATAATGGAAACCAAGAGGCCAACTCAGACTTGATTATGATGAGGGATGTCAGCAGGGCCTGAGAGCATTTTGAAGAGCTGTGGGTTAAATTAGGCAGTGGTAGTCGCATGAAATGCATTTGTTGGCAGCAGCTACAGTATGAAAAGAATTATTGCAAAAGAATCTAATAAATTTTACAAATCTGGATGATTTTCAGTGTATGCCAGTGTTTTTGAATTGTGGACTAAAAGGTCTGACCAAACGCTGAATACAGAATGATGCGACTGAAGTGACTGTAGACTCTAAAGTTTTCTCACTACTTCTTCTCACACTTTCAGCTTGGGAGACATTTGCACAGCTCCACACAACTCTTACTTTTTCCTACTATGCCTCGAAACCAATAGCAAATTAAGAGGAGTAATACTGTCCCAGCTAAGTCCTATGCATACTAAGTGTCCTAACCAAATCATTTAATACACTTCAAAGGACCACACTAACGTTGAAGAATGAGAGTGTGGTCCTTCTGAGTTTATTACTGTACATGTTTGGTGTCTTGACTCGCACCCAAAGAAATATCCTCACGCTCGGGAGTTGAGTGTGCCTCTCGTTTTATAACTAACCAAATCATACGCCTTAAGCAGTTTTGTGTTTGGAGTGAGAGATAGCAGAGTTATGTCTGCTTGTTTTCAACTCGTTCCACCTTGTTGTTTTCATATTTGCCAGACACCGGCAGCACATTTGTTCCATCATCATCATCATCATCATCATTCATTGTGCCTGTGATGATGCTAATCCACCTGTGATGTCATCAGCATTCCGTCAGGGGCTGCGGAGCCTTAACAGGTGTGGGGAGGTAATGGTCAATGTCGGACAAAGAATAAAAAACAACAAAACAAAAATCAGATGTGATGCACCACAGGAAGTGTTTGCAAAGCTGTCAGCAGAAAAGGAGGGAAGAGGAGGTGGGGGAGGGTTGGAGATGTGTGTGTGTGTAGCGGGGGAGCGCTGTGTAGAGCTGAAGGAAAGAAAGGGGAAAAAAAGAGAAGAAAACAAAACAAAAAAAGAGAGGCAGCCGTGTTCTCAGTACTGTCACCTGAAGACGTTGGGTGTGCTGTGGGGAAGCGGCCTGGCGACTGACAGATTTAGGTCCGGAGAAGCAGAGCCATTTTCTCGGGTGGAGAAATGCAAAAAGACAGTTGTCAGGAGTTGTGAAAGAACTTTATTTTCTCATTTTCAGCAAGGAGTCTGTGTGAGTGTGTGTGTGTGTGTGTGTGTGTGTGTGTGTGTGTGTGTGTGTGTGAGAGAGAGAGAGAGAGAGAGAGAGAGAGAGAGAGAGAGAGAGAGAGAGAGAGAGAGCGAAAGACAGAGAAAAACAGAAAGAGACAGAAAGAGACAGAAAGAGAGAAATGTGCATAACTGCTCAGAATACAATTTTATTCACTAGAAATTGCCATTTATTTTCCAAAAATACCAGTACGCAGTAAGAAGTGTGTTGCTGCCTGATTGCATGTATTGGATTTTATTTTTGCATGTAGAGTTTAAATTATATTTTTTTCTGCAATGACAGACCTAGACCTTAGTTTTATCTCTATTGTGGTTTAAAGAAAATCATTAACAAGAGTGAGTTAGTAATGATTTTTGTTTTTCAATTGTTTTTCCACATCAGTGCAGTTCACACTATAACAAAGAACATCTTTGTACTCGCTGTGAAAGTGATAAAAAAAATGAAAAAAAAAAATCTGTCTATACTTTTTGATTCAAATGACTGTTTTATCACATTAGGGGGTTTTGACAATGCCCTTCTCCATCCTCTGTGCTTTATCCGTGTTTTATCTTTTTTTGTGTAATACTTTCCAGAACATACATTATGCATGTTTCAAAAGTATATTTTGAACCTTTGCAAGCCCTCCCCATTCCCCCTCCCTTGGCTTGCTGTACTATCTCTCAAAGTCGTGTGGTAGGAAATGGCATGAAATCATGTCAACACCATCATATCATGCTGGGCTGAAATCGAGGTCTTGCCATTGTTGATCGGGTCTTGCCATCACCTCAGCAATGGGCAATGGTCCTCGCTCTCGACCTCCTCCTCCTCCTACTACTCCAGTGTCCACTTCCACCACCCCCTCACTCCCCACCCACCCCCCCCCCCCCCCCCCCCACCCCCCAGCTCTCATACAGCCCTGACCCAGCTGGGGCCTTGAGGGCTTCATCACCATCAGGTCTGTGACCCAAGGTCCCTGACCCTGGCTGAGTCCTCCTCGGAGGGGGGAGTGGCTCCCTGGGTAGGGTACAGGCCTAATCACGGTACATGCTCCCCCAGATGAGGTTAGCTTTGGCTGGGGTCGAGGGCAAGACTGCTGGGCTAATTGCTGCCGTGTGTAATTTCAAATTGCCAATGATAGTAATCTGCAGCTAGAGGAAAACCAAGCAGGTTGGTGTAAGGAAAAACCTGAGTCAAGTAAGCACGAAAACACGAATGTTCTCTCTCTCTGCCCTCTTATTATACTTTTTTAGTCTCTCTCACTATCTTTCTTTTTCTCTCTCTCACACACACACATACACACACACATACACACACACACACTCACAGTAAAAGAAAATGTGGACTTTTTAAATGCTATGTTTGTATTATACACGAGTTTAAAAAAGGAAACCTAATCTTAAACCTGCCAAGCTTCAACACCTCCATTTCAGGTAAAATCTGCATACCATTTTGTGGGTCCTCCAAGCCTTCTGTCTTCTGATTGGCCATTCTTCCATCAGAGTGCCTTATGGGAAAAGTCTGGTTAAATGGCCTTCCTCTTTCCCCATCAGAGACTGGAAGGTGATCGGATTGGTGCGTGCTGACACGAATGACTGAAATGAATAGAAATGGAGGCGCAGCAATGGGGACAAATCGAAGCTCAGATTGAACATGACACTCTCTTTGATTGTAATCTTCATGTGGACTTTTTAAAGAGGATGGAGGTGGATTGGAGGAGAGATGGATTGATTTAGAAGGGGGTTGGGGGGGGGGGGGTGCTCGGGGTGTGGGGGGCAGAGGTCGGTAGCAATGATGAAATATCCACCATTATGTGGAATTTGAATGCTAAATTTATTTGCCGCAGATCCTTGATTAGCACCCCCCATACCAATCCAATTCCCTCATTCCCTCATTCCCACACTCTCTTTCTCTCTCTCTCTCTCTCTCTCTTTCTCTCTCACACACACCCACACACACACACACACACACACACAAACTCAATCCACGATGTGACTTGCTCATTTCCATGGAGCAAATTTCAATAGCCCCTCTATTTTCTCCCAGCAGCTTCATGATCATGTGATCATATCATCACAGGATCTTCGAAAAACATCATTTGTATGTATTTGGTTGTTTTGTCCCTTAAGAGACCAGCTGGTTTAAATGTTTAATTTTTGGGGGCCCCCCGTCCTCCCTGCAAGTACCCCCAATGTTTATTCTGTGCCACGTTGTTCCTTCTGGGCGCTTTTTACTCTCCCTTGTGCCGGCACCAGGGCAATCGTTTCTACTTTTTAAGGAGTGCCGGCCTTGTAAAAACACCACACTCTCAAACACGAGGCCCACACTAATTCACCATTTAATATTGGCCATGAAGTCCGAACCAGATTGTTTACAAAAGCTCGGAAATTTTTGTCCACTTAATAGATGAATCGAAATGGTAAACAGTGTTTGACTGATTATCCTGGTGATATTTGGTTCCGCACTCCTGCTGTGCCCACTACCAAACAAAGCCAAAGCGGAAATAACAAAAAAAAAACAGTATAACAACATTCTCAGGTGCAATTACAATGAATTTCCTGTTGCTGGAGTGACAGAGTAACTGATAAGAGGCGTTCTACGTCAGTGTGGTCTGTGTCTCATAACCAAGGTAACATGAATAGTGTCCCAGTGGTCAACTGTAAGAGCAAGCGCAAACGACAGATACAAATATGCAGGGTACTGCAGTTTTTGTTCTTCAGTTTGGCTTTGCAGAAACTTATACATTTATTCATTCATTTATTTACATTTTATTTCTTTCCTGCTATAAAAAAAGGACTGTAGGCTACATTTATCTGGCAGGCTGCACAAATTTGTAGCGTTCCCCTTATGAATTTTACATATCTGACCTTATTAGCACAGAAATGTATATGATCCAATGAGCATAGGATACATACACGATCACCACATAGTTATTCACAGTATTACCCATGACTCTTACATGCACTGAAATGCTACCCAATTAGATAGCCTCACCACAGCAAGACAATGCAGCCACCACAGCCTTAGACTAAGTGGCATGCAAAGCATGGCTCTGTTAACTTCAATAATTATTGTCTTTACAGAAAAAGGTGGCTCCTAAAACATTACCATCTGCGGCAGCGTTGATGTCGGTCAAAATAATTCGTCATAGCCTTTTTTTTTCAGTGAAGAAAGCCAGGCAGGGCTAGCATCTGTCGACCTCAAAAGCATCTTTAATGAAATCAAACCAATCGACTCGTTTAGCGTAGGGGGGATTAGGTTTCTGCCGATGCTTTGTTCTACTCTCTGATAGCTTTGGAAAAGGAGAAGTGTTTTGAAGTTCAAATGGGAGGCCTTCAAAGGCTAATTTCCAAAACACAACCACAGAGGCATTTTCAAAGTGGAGTGAAGTAAAAAGTTTTCATGGCTTCTCAGAAATGTCTCCAACACTGAAAAAAACAGAGAAAATGTTTTGTAACTTGTCATAGATGTCTTTGGTCTTTCTCCCCCATTGTGGTAATGTCTTTGTGATATATACATGGCTTGAAGCAATTCGCCTTGGCGAAGCAAAGTTGCTTTAATTGATTTTTCAAGACTTTTTCCTTAGCTTTTGCCAGTTTCAAAAAAAAAAAAAAAAAACACAGAGGAGCTTTGAATTGTTTGAAAACAAACAACCTTCACCAAAATATAACAAGACAACTGTAGCTCCAAAAAAACTATAAAAACTAACTTTTACAGGAGGAGAATATAAAGCCAAGGAGGAATGCCCATGGCAGTACCTATTTTTTGGTTCAGCCAGAAAGACTCGGAGAAAGGAGTACGTTTTAAGCGATTTAATAAAACAGAATTTAACAATATTTTAGTGGAAGTAGATGATCTTTGGCGTAGGTCCTGTCATCGGCCCGCGTCTTGGGTTGAAGGATCCGTCAGATCCTGCTGCAGCCATGTAGTAGGGACCAGAATTACCCCCGGGCAGATGGGAAGACAAGGACCAAACTGGTGGTGGTGGGGATGGAGGAGGGGACTTCGCTTACGTCTATACCTGAAGCAGTGAAAAAGGTGAGTTAGACAGGTCATTATAAGCCAGGTGGCGGCCGCTGATTGGCCGAAGGGCATAGCGCTTCCGTGACATAAGAGTCTTCCTGGCTGAACTTGCGCAGGCTTACATTTCCCACAGTCTGTAGGTCCCCATACGAATAAATACACAGTGCACCACACCACAGCCTCCCTCACACTTCATTGAGTGCGGCCCCTGCAGAAGAGTGTCTCTGATGACTACCATTACCATGCCAGAAGACAGATGTTAATGGCCAGTTTGCCTGGGATGGCATTTGGTAGCATGTTATTACTCCGGTCCAGATGTCAAGGGAAAGATAGACTCTGGCTTGCTCATGCCCTGTCCATCCATACCTCGCAAATTGTGTAAGCCCCTCTTTCTCTCCCTCTACCTTTCTCTCTCTCTCTCTCTCTCTCTCTCTCTCTCTCTCTCTCTCTCTCTCTCTCTCTCATCCTCTATCGCTCTCTTTCTCTCTGCCTGTCTGTCTTACTCTCTCATTCTGTCCTGCTTTTTGCTTTTTTCTTTCTAATATCTTTTGTTCAATCTCTCTTTTTCCTGCTTGCTTTCCCTTTTACTATCTAGGTGTTTTCTCTATATTTCTCCCCATCTATGTACGCCCCCCCCCCCCCCACCCACACACACACACCCTCTGCATCTCAGTATTTTTGTGTATTTTTTAATTCTCCTATGTTGCTTTATATCTTTTTGTTTGGTTTAACCTCAAACAGCAGAAACAATCTTTGTTTTTTATGTTCCCTCTCTATTTCTATTATGTGCCCTTCATCCTCTCTGTTCATAACTGCCTCTGTGTGTGTTTTTTATTTTCATTTTTGCTTTCTTTGTCTTTATTTTGTGCTTATTGCCAATGTTAAAAGACCACCCCTGTTTCTTCCCTCCTTCATTTTCTGTCTTTCCCATCCTCCTGTTGGCATGTAATGGTTGTAATGGCACGTCAGAAAGCCCCTGGGACCCTCTAAGCATTTCTCCTCTGAGCTTACCACCAGCCTCAGAGATGTTATCCACTGTTTTACTAAATTACTTTTGCTCCTGTGCTCCTATGTGTGTGTGCATGTGCCTGTGTGTGTGTGTGTGTGTGTGTGTGTGAGTGTGTGTGTGTGCATGTGTGCGTACGTGTGTGTGTGTGCATTTGGATCCCCAACCAACCAGATTTTGCTAAGCTAGTCTTAACAGACCTTTGGAATGGCTAGCTTGACAACCAAAGGCATGAAACTAATGACTGGGTCTTAGCACCATAGCAACCTCCAGTTTAGGAATTAGTTATGAAAAAGACACATCTTCTGGCGGAAAGAAGTAGCTCTACTAACAAGTTTGTTTTAGCGATTAAAATGTGGAAATTATAAACTCAAATGAACATAAAGCAAGTGTGCTAACCGTGGTATAAGCAGGATAATGGACTTCACGGCATTCATATATCAGAACGGTAATGCACTTCGAGGTATAAGCAATGCCATTACCACCTCAAACGTGCATTAACTTCCTGATATATATATATATAGGAAGGCTTGTAGTCCATTATCCTTACATATACACTCATGAACTATATAGCACACTATATAAACTGTGAGTTTCATGGCTTTGTTCCCTACAAAGTGCACTACATGGCAAAACATGTGAGAGTGAACATTTCCAGCAACATTTGAGCTTGTGTGTG
>CM059284.1:19985334-19993927 GCA_030347295.1 Setipinna tenuifilis
TTTTCCAAATGTTTTAATTTTGTCACGATACTTAGGTCAGTGTTGTTGAGATTGAATTTTTGAGTGATGTGACTTAGGGGTTCCCTCTCAGGATGACTGTTCCTTAGCTGGGCAGCAGTGTGGTGGTACCGCTCAGGGTTGCTTGTCTGCAGGTGATGCCAGAATTTTGCTGCTCTTTTTTCGATGTCAATAAGTAGGGGATACCTTCCCAGCTCTGCCCTGCAAGCTAAATTGGGGGAACTTCTGTTTACCCCCAAAATGCCTTTACAAAATTCCAAGTGGAATATCTCAGGCAGGCTTTTGTCCCATGTGTCAAATTTTTGTATGTATTTTGGGCCCCAAATTTCACTCCCATATAACAATATTGGTTTTATTAATGTATCAAAAATCTTCAGCCACATTTTTAGTGGGGGATTAAATTGAAATAGTGTTTTTTTGAGCATGTAAAAAGTTTTCCTTGATTTTTCTGTCAGGTTTTTGATGGCACTATGAAATTGTCCTGTTGATGATATGACAAGTCCTAAGTAGCAGTATTCATTAACTTCCTCCAGTATGTGGTTGCCAATAGTAAAGTTATATTTGTTGTTTTTGTTAGAGTGTTTCTTTTGGAATATCATGATTTTACACTTTGCCATATTAATTGGAAGAGCCCATGTTTCACTGTATTTAATAAGGATATTAAGGCTTTCTTGGAGCCCTTCAGCACTTGGGGAGACCAGAAGTAAATCATCTGCAAATAACAGGCATTTGATGACTTTATTCAAAAGTTTAAGCCCTGGAGATGGGGATTGTTCTAGTTTATTAGCTAGTTCGTTAATATATATATTAAATAATGTTGGGCTCAAGGAACAGCCTTGTCTCACCCCTTTTGTGTGACTGAAATAATCTGTTCTTTTGTTGTTAATTTTTATATAGCATCTGTTATTTGTATACATGTCCCTAATTATATCGTATGTTTTACCACCAATATTATATTCTAAAAGTTTTAGGAAGAGTCCCTCATGCCAAACTGAATCAAATGCTTTGCTGAAGTCAATGAAACAGGCAAATATTTTTCCTTTTTTTATTTTTTGTACATGTTCATCTATAAGTGTGTTTAAAGTATATATGTGATCAGTAGTTCTATTATTTTTTGAGAAGCCAATTTGTGAGGAATTTAAAATGTTATTGTGTTGTAAAAAATGTGCTATTCTGTTATTCAAAATACCACAAAATAATTTCCCAAGGTTGCTACTTTGTGAGATGCCTCTGTAATTGTTCGGATTTAACTTATCTCCATGTTTAAATATTGGTATAATTTGATTGATTTTCCATTGATCTGGAAAGTGGCCAGTTGATAGTATCAAATTGAATAATTTCAGGATAGCTTCCCTAAGTTTAGGGGTGCTGTGCTTAAGCATTTCATTATAAATGCCATCGATTCCACATGATTTTTGGTTTTTGAGGGATTTTATTCTAGTGTTCAGTTCATGTAAAGTTATAATTGAGTCCAATTCATTTAATTGATCTTTTTTCGTATGTTCAAGCTTTTTTAATTTGGAATATAAGGGTGTTTGTTCAGTAGTTAAGTCTACTTTCTTCAGTAAGCTTTCGAAATGTTTGCTCCACGTTTTGCCATCAACTCTCTCCCTCTCTCTCCCTCTCTCTCTCTCTTCCTCTCTCTCTTCCCCTCTCTCTCTTCCCCTCTCTCTCCCTCTCTCTCCCTCTCTCTCTCTCTTCCTCTCTCTCTTCCCCTCTCTCTCTTCCCCTCTCTCTCCCTCTCTCTCCCTCTCTCTCTCTCTCCCTCTCTCTCTTCCCCTCTCTCTCTTCCCCTCTCTCTCCCTCTCTCTCCCTCTCTCTCTCTCTCTTCCCCTCTCTCTCTTCCCCTCTCTCTCTTCCCCTCTCTCTCCCTCTCTCTCCCTCTCTCTCTCTCTCTTCCTCTCTCTCTTCCCCTCTCTCTCTTCCCCTCTCTCTCTTCCCCTCTCTCTCCCTCTCTCTCTCTCTCTCTCTCTCTCTCTTCCCCTCTCTCTCTTCCCCTCTCTCTCGCTGGCTTTCTTGCCCAGTCTCTGTGTGTCTCTCTCGGATGATGGGCCACGATGTTTGGGAAGCTTTGGACGGCTCTGCACACAGACAGGCCCCGCAGCGAGACTCCCAAGCCCCAGCTTCCCCACTGCCAGAGTTTCCTTTCTCTCTCGCTCTCTCTCTCGCTCTCTCTCTTGTTCTTCCTCTCTCTTTTCCACACTCTCTCTCTCTCACTCTCTCTTCCTTTCTCTTTCCCACTCTCTCTCTTTCCAGCTCTTTTCCTTCTCTCTCTCTCTCTGTGTTTCTCTCTCTCCTCCCCTCTCTTTTCCACTCTCTCTCTCTCTTTCTCTGTCTCTCTTTCTCTCCCTTTTTCACTCTCTCTCTCTCTCTTCATCCATCTCTCTTTCTGTTTCGCATGCATTCTCTCCAAAAAGCAGATTGTTGTTTGCAGCAGTTCTCCAGACTGCCTGCTTGCTCCAGGTATTTTCTGTCTTTTCTGTCTTCCGCTTCTCTTTTTCTCTCTGTGTCCCTATCTCTCTCTTTCTGTCTCTCTCTCTCTCTCCCTCGCTCTCTCTCTCTCTCTTTCTCTCTCTCTCTCTTTCTCTTGCTTTCCCTGGCTGTGGAGTTGGGCACTGCATGCATCCAAAGGCGCTCTAATGAGATGGAGAAAAATAACAGACAGATTTGCAGACATGTTGTCTCTCTCTTTCTCTGTCTCTCTCTTACTCTCTATTTCTTTCTCTCTCTCTCTCTCCTCTCCACTTTCTTTCGTTATCTTTCTCCTACTGTCTTTCTCACTTACATACACACAAACACACACACACACGAACACACACATTCACAGATACACACACACACGCACATACACACACACACAAACACGCATGCACGTACACACATGCACACACACGCATACACTCATATTGGCCATAAAGTTTCTCATAGCAGAAGATTGCCTATTTCATTTGGCTGGCGACACATAGATCAACACTGCAGGGCTACGCAGGGATGGAACACCGCCTCGCCACTTAAATAACCGGGGTTTTTCAAAACACAAAATTTAATATCATCTGGCTCATCTGTATGTGGAAGGAGTGGGTGGAAAATCTGATTGCCAGACAGCACATCCGATGTATAGAGCTGTGCTTTGACACCACACACTTGGATTCAGCAACACTGACAATTATACCTTATCACGGAGGCAAAGGCTACTCCAAAAAATCCTTTAAAATATAATAAAATTTGATCAGCGAGTAAGGGAATCACTGGGTTCCCACACAACAATAAGATATAGACCCTACTCCTGATAGATAATCCATTTGTCTTCAGTACTTTGTGTCACATTTGCCTTCCTCTCCTGAATAAACCGTTAGTTGAGTTTACTCTGCAAAGTTAAGTTAGGTTACAGTTTACAGCAAATCCCATACTAAGAATAGTTTGCACGCTTCAGTAATAAAACTGGTCAGGTATACAAATGACTGTCTATTTATCTTACTTTTGATAGGCCATTATCTCAGCACTAGGCTTCAGGCTTTCACAATTCAAAGTAACATTTTTTTTTTGTTGTAAAACAATTCCTCCAATGCTAGGCTGATTAATAATAACTACTAAAAAAAATTCAGATAGCTTAATGTCGGTAAGATACTGCCTGACTGCGAGAAACACAACTTCCAAGTAGCATGAACATTATAATGTTAGCGAGACAGTAGCTGGCATTATGATTCCTTAGCTGCTGCCTCCATGGCATGAAATTACTCTGATAAGATGACATCCTTAATGCTCAGGTTGAGCGGTTGCTTGCTGACACCCAAACTCGCGTGCCGTGCAGTCACAAATTCCCGGGCTGTCAGCAACAAAGACGAGAGAATGCCGCTACATTCATACCCTTCATCATTACTGTCTCCGTGTCTGTCTGCTTGTCTGCCTGTCTGTCTGTCTGTCTGTCTCGCTCAGTCTCCCCCATCCCCACATTACTTCCCCCTTCAACCATCACCCCCCCTTCTCACCCCAGCCCATCCCTGCAACACCACCACCCCCACTGCCTTGGGGCCTTGTGCGCTGTTGCCTTGTGTTGTGTTGTGTTGTGTTGTGTTGTGTTGTGTCGTGTTGTGTTGTGCTGTGTTGTGTTGTGCTGTGTTGAGTTGCGTTCACATTTCCGATTGAATCAGAGAGTGCGGGCACCGTCAGTCACAACAATGAGCCACACGCGACCTCCCACAAAACTCATCCACGGCAGATGGTCAGATGTAACCTGTGGCCTCAACAGATTGCCGTTATTGTGATCCCTCACAGCCTCATAGGTTCCAATGAGACAGAGAGAGAGAGACAGAAAGAGAGAGAGAGAGAAACAGACACAGAGAGAGAGCTAAAGGAGAGATGGCGGAAAAACAGAAGAGGAGAGAGGAGCAGGTGTGCAATGTTCCCAGTTGTTCAGTTTTAGTATGCGTTTTTTTTTTTAATTCACTCTCATTATAAACAGTGAATTATTCATCATTGCAGGACTCTTGTATTCGAGGAAGAAGTAAAGGAGTAAAGAACATGAAGCAAAGTATTAGAGTAATGAGAAAATAGGAACCAAATAACAAAACAGGAAGTGAGATGAAAAAAAAAACAATAAAGGGATTGTGTTTGATTTGAAGGTGTTGAATGTTTAAAAAAAGAGATGTAAGGCATGATGAGACTATGGCAACAGTGATTGAAACAAAATGACAGTGTAGGTTATAGGAGGAAAGAAAAAAGCCCACACAACAACTCATCCACCCCCCACCCCCCATCTTCTCCTTCAGCTCCTTGTTAGCAGGCTGCTAATTACACAGGGAACCTCCGATCTCTTGTCATCTATAATTTAGACCAAACAGGAAGTGTATGGTTCTAATTAGATGCACCAATTCGGGCTTCAACCTTCCTCTGCCTTCACTCCCCTCCTCCCGTGTTTTTGCTTAAACTGACACGCTTGGCATTCTTCGCTGGCCACTGGAAAAGGCCAAATTATGAGCCCTTGACAGATCTATATTTAATGGTACTTCACCATTAGCCCTTGTGCGTTGTCCTTGGAGACGGAAGACAGTAATCACAGATAATTATTATCAATAATAATAGTTGTGATGATGACGCTTATTGGGAAGAGAAGAAGGAGGCTAGGCATCAGTACAATGCTAGCTGTGAGACTTTTTTTCCCTTTTTTTTTCTTTCAAACACACATACAGTACACACAGACACACCGACACACACACACAACACACACACACACACACACACACACACACACACACACACACAGACACACATACACACACACACACACACACATACACACACACACACACAAAATGACATCAAATATGTCATAAGTGAACCATACAAGTGTTTTTACTTAAGCATGCCTCATAGTTTTGTAGAAGGAGGCTTCTTGTTTTAAAAACCTATGTGCAAATGGACTGAAACAATGTGTAAAAATGAGAGCAAAAAGCTATAATTTTATCTGGCTGTTTAAATTGCACGGCTCTTTAAAATCACTCTTTATACACTGATTTAACACCGGCCTCCTCTATGTTCAGTAATAACAAATATGACGCCTTTTGCAATATAACATGGGATAAGCCTGTAATTTGCGGAAATAGTAATTTGTTTCAATTGCATTTGTTTTCTGCATGCTTTGAACAGCAGTATATTTATGGATCAAGGTAGAGGCAGAGAAATGTGCATGCTGTGCTATTACAATGGTGTGTGTGTGTATGTGTGTGTCGGTGTACGTCTGTGTGTGTGTGTGTGTGTGTTTGTGTGGGTGGTGGTGGTGGGTGTTGTGGGAAGGGGGTTAAAAGGCAAAGGACACTTTGATAGTTCAAGGTCCCAGTTGAGCAGTTGAACACTCGTGATTTGGAATCAGGATGGACGATCTTCACTTAATTGCTGCGCGGAACACATGTTTGGCTCTTATTGGAATTCTCAGTCTGCTCGCCGTCTGTGTGAACAAGACATGGCTCAACATGCCTAAACATTTGAAGGCTGCATACTCTATTTAAAATAAATAAATAAATAAATATATAAATAAACAACTCTTATCAATTGGATATGCTAATGGGCACTGAATTCATTTACGGAAGGAGAGGATAAATTGCCACTGAGATTCAGGCTTTAAGAGAGCTAACATAGAAAAGGGTTTTTCCTTCCCTCCACATGCACTGTTGATGGATCTCACCTGGGGTAGTAGCAGCATGCTGCTTGACGTCTACCCAATTAACCATACATACTCCACAGAGGTTTTGGCATGTAGATGATGTTGGTTGTGTGTATGGGTGTAGCAGGTAGTGGGTGGATGAGTGGTCTGTGTGTGTGTGTGTGTGTGTCTGTGTGTGTGTCTGTGTGTGTATGTCTGTGTCTGTGTGTCTGTGTGGTGATATGTGTTTGTGGGGGATGCAGAGTTAGTGGTCTGGAGTCCATCAGAGACGAGTCAATCGATCCAGAAATCAGAGCGGCGAAAACACGCATTGAAGTTTCCACCTGACATGTTTTGATTACAGTCCACTCGCTGCCCACGGCACACACTGGCTTTTCCAAAGCACCTGATGAAACATGGAGCACACACTACTGCCTCTCCTCTCCCAGCCTCAGGACCCACATCAGGAGGCAGTTGTTAGGGTGCTGAATGAGGCTCTGTCAGTGCAATTTGGTGTCTACAATTATCCTTAATCTGACTCCATAAGCACCCACAATTATCTTGATGTTATTCTACGTATATCTGCTTGGTCAGATTTGTATTATTTAAGTTGCCGTAGATTTCATCATTGGTCAGCATAAAAAAAAAACAAAAAAAACTCTGATTTGAATTGTAGACTTACCCTCTTTCTGGTCAAAACACAATGTTGGAAGGCCGGTGCGATTGAAGTGGCCTTCAAGATGACCCAGGTACCCGGTTATGTCCCAAGATGCAAAGCGACACTTCTTGTCTTCTCAGAGTGTTGAAACAAGCTGGAAACTGGGAGATCACGTCAATTCCACATAATGTCTGTATGTGTTCCAAAGCCTATAGGTTTCTTTTCAGTCCGTCGTGGTCTCTTACAACCACCGCTGGCCATCTCTTAATTACGATTCCACAGTGAGACGCATTCAAACTGAACATTAAGAAATGGGAGAGAGAAAAAACGTCTTCATTTCGCCCCACAAAAATAAAAAGCATCCGCACCAATTATAGAAGCAGTGATGGAAATAGTTTAATTTCATCCAGATGGGCACAGAGGGTGTCATATATAATGTGTTTTTCTTCTTCTTCGTCTTTTTTTTCCCTCTTTTCCATCCTCCCCCTCTTTTTTGTTATTCGCTCTCCCAGTTTAATTGGATTTTGATAATGATTATTATCCTGTCATGAGAATAGTGAAGATCCTCATTTGCAGAGGCTCAGTGACCTCCTACTTAGACACTTCAAAAAGCTGGGGGGAGAAGGAAAAACAAAAACCTACAGCCACAATCTGAAACCTTTCAGACGAGTTGGAACAAAACTCTGGTTTTGACCCCAAAATAATCAACTGTATGAAAAAAAAACACCTCACTGAGTAAAAGAATTGATCAGCGGCATGTCAGGGTATTGAATGATCTCCTATGAACGATGGTGGTGAGAGGAATCGATATGCCTTGGCGGCAGCATTGAAGGGGTGCCGGTGATTAGCTCAGCCCATGCTAAAATAATGCATTCTGTTTTCAAGGATAATTTAACAGCATCAACATCATAAATCATCTCGGCGTTTGCCATGTTTTCTGTTTCTCTCTCTCTGTTTCTCTCTCTCTCTCTGTTGCTCTCTCACTCTTTTTCTCTATCTTTCTCTCTCTCTTTCTGTCTCTCTGTTTCTCTCTCTCTCTCTCTTTCTCTTTCTCTCTCTCTCTCTCTCTCTTTCTCCATCAGGCTTGCAAGCTCTACCATCGGCCCATACATCATGTACGGGTGTGGAGGAATATAAAATGGAGAAATAACGGGGGCCTTATTTTATTTGCAACCCCATGGCCCTGCTGGCCTGCCAGATCATTGTGTTGTAGAGGTAGGTATCTGGGCAATGTGATCGTGCAGGACCATGCGCATTTGTGTGGCCGGCTTGAAGTGCCTGTCAGTGGCTTGGTGTCGGACTTCATCTTTGTCCGTGTCACCAGCAGAACGCGGGCAAAAGGGAGAGGAATAGCTCAAGGTCTGAAACACAGTTTTTGGTGTACTGTGGCTTAATGGTGTGTTGTTGTTTTTTTATTTTTCAGGCTTTTGGACCATTTTCTTTCGCTCAAATTATCATTGGGACTTTATACCTGTGTGTACCTGCTATATACTTTACACCTATTTCATTTTTTGAAATGCAAGACTGAAATCTCCATATGTATCTCCATATATCGCCATCTCTGAAACCTCCATATATATGAACATACAGTATGTCACAAAAGTGAGTACACCCCTCACATTTTTGTACTCTCTTTTGTTGTGGTTTAGACATTAATGGTTGCGTGTTGAGTTATTTTGAGGGAACAGCAAATTTGCACTGTTATATAAGCTTTACACTGCCTACTTTATGTTGTACAAAAGTGTTATATCTTCAGACTTTTACCATGGAAAGATATC
>CM059284.1:19994027-20034027 GCA_030347295.1 Setipinna tenuifilis
GTGGTGCGTAGACCCTCTGTACAAAATGCAGTGTAGTATGAGAGGGCTGGTTTTGACCAGGCTAGAAACTCAGTGGTCTGCATCGGTAAATCACTTACCTTGGCACAGTTGTTTATTTTTATAATGCAATATTGTTTATATGGATATTGTAATTATTTGAGCCCACAGTTTTATATCCTAATGATTTAACCTTACTTCAAGTTGTGTTGTGTAGTTAATTAACACCCATTTGATGACCATAGACAAGAGTGGAGTCAAGTCAATAAAGCATTACAGACACAGTCATAAGGGGTTATAAAGAAACTGTAATATCTCATAATTATTGACAAAATAACTATTCAAAAAGTTATTAGCATTACTCATAGAGTGTTACAATGTTATAGCTAAACAGTTTTCTTACCTCTTGATGATTGCAATAATGACAGTAGATATAACTTAGATTAAAAAAAGTTCAGTATTGTATTGTTATAGTTAAGGATAGACAGGTTTATGCAATAACATTATAAGTGTGATCATGACAATGTATAAATAGTTGTAAAGACTTCTGCCTGTTATGAATGCTCTATAATTCATTTTGGCACCATTTATACTGTTTTATAGATGCCTTATAAATGTTTGCAATGGAAGAACTAGATTACTAATCGTTAAAGTAAGGAAAGTGGTATGGGAAGCCCACATGGTGAGACAGGATTTAAAAGGCTTGCTTTTATTCTGGAACATAGTAGACCACATAGAGAGTTAGCCCGCCAGCTTAAGAAGGATACTGTTATTCACCTCTATTTTATTTTCAGTGTTGCCTGCTAATATTTCTACTGACTCACCAAACTCTCAACCTTGCCTGTGGTCTTAAGGTCGGCGTACAGCCTGTCTCTGAGTTCAAGGTCTTCACAGATGTTGGTATATGTGTACATATGCTGGCCCAGCTGAAGAGGACCCTGAAATAACCTCATTTTCAGGGATCCTTCTGTTAACGCATTCAGGAACATGCGTGCACGGAGCAGTGTATTCCTGTGCTGACGGTTAAATTTGTCTGCTACTCAAAAGGACACAATACCAATTATGCATGCCGTAATGAGCGCTCGCACCTGTTCTGGCATATTAGATGTGATAGTGTTGGTATTTAATGAGCGTTTCAGATAATTGATCCCGTTAATGTAAAGGTTGAGTTTGCATTGTCTTATTTCATTTAACCCTATGTGTTCTCCACCATTTATTATTTAACAAAAAAAAACTAATCAAACAAACTAAATAAAACAAAAAACAAATTAAACAAACAAAACTAACCTTTGTCAACATAAGACAACCAGACAGACTGTAACACTAATGTGCATTTATGTCATTTTACTAAAACGAGAGTGAATTGATTGAGAATTACTCTGCTTTAAAGTGCTTGACTGAGCAGTTACAAGACCCAGCAAAAGTCAAATCTGGCAGAAGGAATCACATTGGCATGGCGTTTTAGGTGGCACTGGCACAAAGATGCCACGGAGAGACAAACACACACTCCCACACACTCACACGGAGCAGATGGACTGCCATCACTGTCTGCTCAGTAGGAACAGGAGGCCTTCCACACACCAAGGGCCCAGCAAAGCCAGATATGGACCACCATCAAAGGACACAGCCTCAAAGGGTCATGCAAAAGAGCACACACACACATGCACACACACATACACACACACACACATACATTCTCATACACACATGGTCACATACAGGCACACAGACACGCACACACACACACACACACACACACACACACACACACACACACACACACACACACACACTCACAGCAATACTTACTTTACAAAAAAAACAAACATCCTGTCATGACCTGCTGAGGAGACCAGCAGAGGTGCCACAGTGTCAGTGTATTAAACTCACTCACTCTGCTATACTGGCCCTCCTCTCCATCCCCCTTTCCCCTCTTCCCTACCCCCTTAAGTCTGGCCCTGTTTGGACAGGAGAGAGAAAGAGAAAGAAAGACAGAGAGAGAAAGAGGAGATAGAGAGAGAACGAGGGAGAGTGAGAGACAGAGTGAGAAAGAGAGAGACAGGGAGAGAGAGAGAGTGAGAAGGACAGACAGAGAGCGGGAGAAAGGGGGAGCCATGGATGGCCGCTCTGGCCAGGTGCCTTCTGCTGAGGGCAGCAGCGGGCGAGCGAGTCGGTGCGGGCGCCGGCCAAACCACCAGCGAGTCCAGATCAGATCGAGGCTCCCGCCCTCACTCTCTCCCTTCCCCACTCCCTCCCCCCCTCCCCCAACATCCGTCGGTGCCCAGCGCTCACTCGTCCGCTCCCTCGCTCCCTCCCTCCCTCCCTCCCTCCATCCATCTCTCCCTTGCTCCCTCGCTCCCTCCGCCCATCCCTCCCTCCCTCCCTCCCCCGTTCGCGGGCATGCATGGCGGGTGACGGAGGGGGAGGCGCGAGCCAGCCGAGTCGAAGCAGATGCCCGAGCAGAGACCCCCCGCAGGTGAGAGCAGGTGTGCCTGGCAGGAGCTCTGTCGGGATAAAAGGTTGGGTTCAGGATGAGGGTGGCTGGGCTGGGCTGGGCTGGGCTGAGATGGGCTGGGATGGGGTGGGACAGGCTGGGGTGGGCTCAGCTCTGATGGGCAGCCTGGTGCTGCAAAGCCCTGTCAGCAGTCAGGAACAAAACTAGAAGGTTTGTTCTTTGAAAGGGGAGGGAGAGAAGGGGAGGGTGCAACCAGAAGCAGAAATTTCAACCAGAAACTTCAAATTCCTTTGTAATTCATACGTAAGCAGTATCTACAGCACATTTACAGCCAAGTGCTCCACAACTAAATAGACAAAAATTAAAAGCGAGAATTAGAATAAAAATGAATACATTTAAAAGGTGTTGCTGCAAAACCCTGTCAGTCAGTTGGTAATGAACTAGAAAGTTTGTTGTTTGAAGGGAGAAGGGACAGAGTAGTAAAACGTAGAAGGTTTGTTTGGAAATTCCTTGGTAAATTTTAAGTAAGCAAGTAAGTAAGGCAAAAAAGAGATATTTATTAAAAGGTGTTTTCACTTTTTAATATGTGGACGAATCTATTTTATACCCCATTGCCATAAGTATGTATTACTATGCATACATAAGTATGTAAGAACTATGCTGGAAGGTGTAACATATTTCACAATGAAGAATAAAAGTAAGCCGATTCTTTCAACTTAAAAATATCATTAAACTGATGATTGTAAACCTTAACTTTTCATTAATATGATTTATGAAAAGGATCTGGGTATCTAAATACAGAAAACTGAAATACGAAATATGCACTGATAATTTAAGCAATGTTATACCCTGGGCAGTATAAGTAACAAGGTTTTTGACAGTGTGAACCATGAGAATTTATCCAGTGTTCTTCAAAAGCCTATTTGTTATTACAGAGGGCCTTGGAGGGGATGTAAGTACATTTATCTGAAACTCCATTGAGGCCTTTTGTGCCTTTTGTGAGCTGCCTTTAGTATTTGGGAGTGATATGATCACTGTTTGCTGATTTGATTGATGGAGGGTCAGCCGGGGAAGCTGGTTGGTCCAACAGATGAGATTGTGTCTTAGTGCTCGCAGGCCGAGACAACAAAACACACACACTCTGTTTTTTATCTTTGTGTCAGTCGCTGGTGTCACCGATTACTGCCATTTGAATTAGAATCGGAAGTCAAGCTAGGACACAAATAGGGGTGCCAGAGAGAGCAAAAGCTCCTATCTTGTGCATTGTGAAAAACAGTGTGTACATGCCAAGTCATTTTAAAACCTATAATGTTAAATCAACCAATCAGTCTATCAATCAGTCTATCAATCAGCCAATCATCTATCTATCTATCTATCTATCTATCTGTCTGCTGTCTGTCGGTCTGTTGGTCAGTGTGTCTGTCTGTCTGCCTGTCAGTATGTCAGTCTGTCTATCTATCTTGCAAGCAATCAAGCTAAAAGAGACAAGCAGAATGTACACTGTGTTGTACAGAATTTATGGTGTGGATTGGACAAAAAACATGGAAAACAAAAGGTCCCTAGTGGAGGTATAGCATTACATGTAATTTGCATGCCCATGACTGGCAAATGATTGGCACATCAGCTTTATGTAACTGAGATGGACAAATACTACTTGACTCACACTTACAGGAATGTGGGCCCCTACTCCCAGACTTCTTGTCACTGAACAGCACTTCTACCTCAAACATCAAATGATTTAGCTTTACAGAGGAGAGACAGAACAAAGACTAACAGAAGACTGTTGACTGCATTAGGAAATGTATTCTTTTGAATATAAATTTCAACTTGTTCTCAAATGCAAAAGCGTCAGTGGAGCCGAAACCAATCCAATCAGTAATAAGGATTTAGTTCCTTCAGCTCCTCATCTTGCGGATACAGACAGCAGAATTGGCAACTGTTTTTGGCTCGTATTCTGCAGAATATTTTTTTTGAAAGACGACAAAGCTAATCCTAGTTTAAAATGCAGTCATTCATTAGTGTGTAATTCCTCCCATTTTTTCTTTTTTTTTGTTCACTTGGCAGATTTGTATGTCAACACAATTTCAAATTGTACTACAAAATAAAAACAGTGTGTCTGCAAAATGGACAGGCATCTGAAACGACAGTGTTTGCACTCTTGCATCAGTGTTAAACCTTGATAATTGGTCAAGTGGGAGACAGGCTTCAGGGAAATGACTCAGAGAGACTATCACAACACATCAACATGTCAGACAGTGCCATCTGCCCCTGCTGTCCTCAGCATTCAGCAAAAACAAATCAGAGAAACAATTTCCTCCCAAAACAAACAAACAAACAAACAAACAAACAAACACACAAACAAACAAAACAAGCATGAGTGCTGTGTGAATTGTGAGTCATTAAATGTACATTTAGATGCAGAAGGAGCTTTCTTTTCATGCTCATACATTTATTTAATCTGTATACATTTCTTGAGAATTCACAGATACAGTCAAACTTGAACTGTACCACTGGGAATCCTGGGGCATTGTGTAACCAATAACTTAAGACAAGCAACCAAAATTTGTAAACTTTTTTAGTTACAATTACGCAGTTTAGCTTAATATCATCCGTGATGTTACTGACAGACACCATGTCTACTAGCCTACCACCTGTTCTATTTTCTGTTAATTACTGCAAGGTTGCCATGCTTGTTTTAAAGACTCCTTACTCAAAGCTGCCCTCTAGTAGAAGTGTTGCTTATCATCCATACCAACACAAAGGACACATGGAAGTTATGGGCAATTACAGCTACATTGTTTAAAATGGATGTCTTTATTTTTATACATCAACAAAGAATAATGGGCCTTTACCATCACAAGCTATTTTGTACCGCGGAGCAACATAAAAGGTGTATAAAGCTGTCATTGTCCTTTAATTTCTGCAAAAGTTGGACCATTGCACAACTTTAACTTCATTGACTGCTAGCAGGTGGCGCAACACATAAAGCACACACGCAAAGCGTCGTACTGTGAAGAACTCCTACCGTTGATGTTGTTACCCACACTTTCTTTCATTGCTTGACTTTCTCTTCCTCCCCGGCTCTCACTTTGTGGGGCGGATGCAGCTCTCTCTCTCTCTTTCTTTCTCTGTTTTTTTTTCCGTGGCGCATATTTGTGCGGGTGAGTTATGAAGTTGAACAGGCGTGCCATATGGGGAGAAAATGGCGGTTCCGGTAGAACAACAATCTTTTACAGCTCTGCAGCACTGGCTCCCCTTAATCACGAGCACCATTACCATTAGCACTGATGCAGCACGTTTTGCCCATTAAGGCCGCGGCCTTATTAAAGTTAAAATGTATCGAGCACCGCAAGCACTGTCTGTCATTACTGGCAACTAGAGGTCTTCGGGGCCACAGAGAAAAAAAAGAGAGAACATTGAGCATATTTTCGAAGTCAAAAAGACAGCTGTTTCCAGCTTTTGGTGTGCTCATCATGTAGGGATAATGAGGATGTGTCATTACAGCAGGCAGAGCTTCGGCATTTGCCTAACCACTGTTGAACTTTAAGGTTACCGCAGGTTACATTAAGCAGTCAAAGATAGACAAAGTAAGTAAACATAGTTATACATCTGCAATGATACCATCTTAGGTCCTCACCTTAGCATAGTCATATGACACAATGATATACTGTCAGGAAAAAGTTAAAGGGAGGACTACGAACCAATGTAAGTGTAGAAAGATATCTATAGGATTGATAACTTGTCTGTTACATCATACCCATTGTGGTAACACTTTATTTGGAGGTGTCTACATAAGGGTGACATGAGCATGTTATAAACATTACATGAAACCGGTCATGAACATTGATGACACTTCATTTATGTTTATGACTGTTGTCATTAAATATTTTAAGGGGTTTTGCATTGTCTGCATAAATAACATAAATAAAGTGTCATTAATGTTCATAATATGTGTCATCTCATGTTTATAACATGCTCATGTCACCCTTATGTAGACGCCTTCAAAAATGCCCCCCCAATGGTACTATTTCCAGTGTATCAAGCCCAGCCCATGTAAATATATGTTCATGTAAAAATGCCCAAATTAAATTACAGGAAAGATTGCAGATATAAGACCACCCTGTTCACCCCCATCTATAGCTTTTATAGCCTCAAATAAGGCAACTAAAAAAGTTTGTGTGGTCATAACACTGTGTGCATGATGAACTGTGTTCTCAGGGTTGGGAAAATTGTGGCCACTGCCTCATTTGCACGCTGGGCCAGACTGCCACTTCGCTACTTGAGAGTCGGTTGCTTTGAACCTGCCCCCCCCCCCCACCCCCCCCCCCCCACCCCAGCCCACCACCCCACCTGGCATAAACCAAAAACACAAAGCAGGGAAATGACAAGATTTTGGTGCTAATGAACATTCTCGACTAACAATGAGGTGCCATAAAATTTCAAAACAAAACACACACTCACGAGGGAGAGGATGAAGAAGTACTCCTCTGAGAACACCAGCAACATCAATTCTACCGCCCCCCCCCCCCCCCCCCCCCCCCCCCCCCCCCCAAAAAAATACACCTAGTTTGAGCGCTTGCTTCTTCAGTCACAAACACGTAGTACACCCATTGGGAAAGAGAATGAGAGTGCCTCTTCTATCACCGACCAGCTACAGCTACAGTTGAAAGCGTCGGAGAGAATGGTAATTACGAGAAGGCAGAATTCGCATGGCTTAACTAATGAGGTGTCATCCGCTCATTGGCCTATGCCTGGCCACTGGCACTGAGACAGAGTAAAATGGCTTCAGTCATAATACTGTTGTACTTCCAGCTCTGGATGCATTCGCCTCTGCCTTATTAAGGAGCTAAACGTCTCAACTGCTGCACTCATAACCGACATCAAACAGAGCCCTGTCACTTCAGCCCCTGTTTAACATGCATCGCGTGTGTGTGCGCTGTCTCTCTCTCTATCTCTTTGGCTCTCTCTCTCTCTCTCTCACACACACACATACACACTGACACACACTCACACACACACATACTTTTCGCACCTTACCTTCCGACTTTTTCACAAGACAAGAGGGCATGCAAACCATCTTCGACAGAAGCCATTTTATATGCTAAGGGGCCAAGATATGGTAAAGGGCTCCCATAAATGATATTAACTCAGCTAGGTGCCTGCCGGCATACATAAGGAGGGCAGGAAAACAAACTGCGGCCCCGCAGATAAAGAATGGACAAGTGAGCAAAAAGCGGCCAAGACAGAGCCAGCAAAAAAAAAAAATCCAGCAAGCAGGATTAGCTAAAAATAAAGAAAAAAAAGAGAACAGAAGAAGAAGATAGAGGACTACAGATAGAATTAAATCCCAGAGCTCCTTCTTGGCCCGAGGACGGGTAAGTGCCACAGGGTCAAACGAGGATAACAGCCATAGAAGGGAATTCCATTTCCTGCGGCACAGTTTTGATAGCTGTAGCTACACCACACTGCAAAGCCCCACACATTAGAAAACCACAGGCTCCCTCACCACTCACCTGCAGACAGAACAAACATAAATATTGCATTCTTACAAAATCTGGTCCACCATCAGTTCATATACTCTCCATATGTAACACAGAAGCCATGGGTGACTGTTCAGAGAATACTGATTCGGTGGGAGTGGTGGTATGAATGGAATAATGTAAAAAATGTTTAGTTGTAAGATGTATGTATGTGTGTTGCCCCTCTTGAATCTTCTGTCAGGGCTATGTGTCTGTGTAACACCCATAGCATAGTTGGTATATTAGCATCTGTGCTAACCTGACCATGTGGTGCATATGCGTTAGTATCTACCATCCTGCAGGGGGGTGGGGGGTGGAGTTAGGATGATTTCAAGGGCCCAGCATTGACATAAGGGCTATTGATATGTGACCTGATCTGGGAAAAGTGACTCACAGTGACCCAGAATTTAAAATTGAGATTTTGGTTAGTTGCCAAGATATAGCCATTTCAAATATGACATCCCACCATCTTTTTAAAATTTCAAAAAACCAGAGAAAGTCCTTTTTATTGTAGCCATTTTGGTAATGTTTTAATTGTGCAATTAAAGTTCAGATAACCTTAACATAGTTGTCTTGACAATGAAAAGTGGAGAGATATTTTTTAACACCTTTTGTTTCATAAAAGGTTTTTACCAAAATTGACTTGCACCTTAAAAATTTGAATTTACGATTTCAGACTCATATTTCCAAGCGGGTCACGCATTATCATTTATATGAAGAAGGTGCATACAGTAATTGCATTTTTTTTCATCGGGCCCAAACATTTCAAGTCCTGTTATACAGTGTGATTTTAATGCCTTCTGTTCCTGAATAACTGGCTATGTTAAGCCAAATGTGATTCTACATTGTAAAAAAGCCAACCTTACAAGGACCAACCTTAAAAAATAAGGCAATGCTGCATGGATCTTCTTGTATTGGTTGACTTTAACAACACCATGTGTGACACTGTTAAGTTGAACCAACATTGAAATCATCCATCCAGCTTGTTTACTGGTTTTGTTTAAGTTGCTTCAGTGCTTTACTTTTTCACAGTGTGCCTTGTGTCCTTTACAATGCAGAGAGAGCTCCTCTTTCCACGTCCAACCTGGCACATAGAAGATGTGTGTGTGTGTGTGTGTGTGTGTGTGTGTGTGTGTGTGTGTGTGTTTTGGGGCAAGTAAATGAAACAGATGCTAGCAGGCCAGGGGATGAGGTTGATCTTTGGTTGGCTACCATGATACCACAATATGTTCCATTACCTTCCTTAATTCCATCACTCATCTCTCTGTCTTGCCAAAAAGAAAAATGTACGATGCCCTTTGAAATCCTCTGGCCCTCCCCTCTTCCCATTTTCCAACACACACATACACACACGCACACACAAACACAACACACACACACACACACACACACACACACACACACACACACACACACACACACATAGACACCTCTGGCCCTCCCCCTTTCCCTTTACACACACACACACACACACACACAGTTGTTGATGCATTATAGAACAAGGGCATGGCAAGTTCGAATGATTGGAATGGAAAAAAAAAAACAGATTCAGGCTAATCGACCACCAAGACACCTTATTGAACCCATTCATCAATAACATAACAAGACACTCAGCATTTTACTGGCTATTTTCAATCTTGTCTTGCATAAAAAGGGAAGGGAATACAATATTATTTAGCACCGGACGAGGGGCGGTTCCTCCCAAAACAGGAAGTCAGAGAGTGTGAGAGTGAGTGTGATGCTAGACTGTGCCTGTGTCTGTGCCTGGTGTCCTAGAAGGCCTCCTGTGGCACATTGACCGTAACCCTGAGGACACAGATCATATGTACCTCCACACTTCCTTGGGTGCCTCTTATTGCCCCATCTGCAATAATTTGACTATTGACATCCGCCATTCTGTGGCCTGGCTCGTAATACACACAGCATTTCTCACGACGCGCTGTTCATCTGAAACGCTATCTACTCAATAATGAAAAAAAGGAGGAGGAGGAGGAAGGAGGACAAAAAATAAATAAATGCTTCTAACTCAGGAGTGTGAGCAAATTTTAGCATCGATTCCCCCAGCTAGAGAAATGGCCGAGGCACAGAGTGATACTGTAAAAGGATAAAACATGGATGTAATTATCCTGTTGCAACACAATCCTAAAAACGGTATTTTTTTATAAGCCAGGAGATCAATAGGGCTTGTGAGCAGTATGTATAGACAGGGATGACGAGGGCCACCTGGGTGCGCTGCTCTGACAGGAGCTGATGTCCACTGATCTAACAGGCCTGTGGGGGTTCACGGATCACAGCACATAGGTGACTGTCAGCACAAGAGTGTGTGTCCAGTTAGGAGCCCCCCCCTTCCTCCGCCACCATTGCCTTTCACCAGTTTGTGTGTGTGTGTGTGTGTGTATGTGTGTGTGTGTGTGTGTGTGTGTGTGTGTGTGTGTGTGTGTTTGGTCCCTTTGACATGCTGGAGTGTCCTCATTATGTCGACCACCCACTTGGTCAAGTATGTGTGAGTGTGTGTGTGTGTGTGTGTGTGTGTGTCTGGTCTCACTGGGCTTTGCTTGAGACAACTTGATTTTATCCATGCTGAGAGACTGGTATTAAACACACACTGAAACCTACAACTGCACACACACACACACACACACACACACACACGAACACACACACACACACACACACACACACACACACACACACACACGAACACACACACATACACACACACACACACACACACACATCTCTCCATCATGGTCCACTTTTTTCCCTCCACTGACTCCTGATGCCCCCCCACCCCAGTCACTTTACCCAGGCCATATAAAGCCTCCAGACCTCCCCAATGACCCCATCCTGAAGTACGCCCACCTCCCTCCTCAGCACTGCTAACCCACACCCACACAGGCATCCACACCCACACCCCCGCCCACGCCCACACCCACACCCCCGCCCACACCCACACCCACACCCACAACCCACAACCCCCTTTCAGGTGTCAAACCTGCCCCCTAATATGCATGCATTATTCTCAGTCAACCATGTTTTCCTCTCTCACCATCCCTCCCTCTCTCTCTCACACTTTCTCTTTCTTTCTGTATTTCTCTCCCTCTCTCCCTCTTTCTTTCTGTCTCTCTGTCTCTCATTATCTCTCTCGCCCCCTCTCTCCCTCCCTGTCTCTCTCTCTCTTTCTCTTTCTCTTTCTCTTTCTCTGTCTTGCTCTCTCTCTGTCTCTCTCTCTCTCTTTCTCTCTCTCTCTCTCTCTCCCTTATCCCCTCTCTCTCTATCTCTTTTTCTTTCTCTCTCTGTCTTTCCCCACTCATCCATTCCCCTGCCTGCCAGTGCACTGATGAAATCTGTGTGGCTAACAATGGGAGCCGGGACAGGCAGCGCTCTCAAGGGCACCGGCTGGGGGGAGCGAGGAGGCAACGCAGGCGGCAGCAGCGGCACTAGCAACCCTGTAGGCAACGGAGAGAGAGAAAGAGAGAGAGAGGGAGAGAGATGGGGAGAGAGAGAGGGAGAGACAGAGAGAGAGGGAGAGAGAGATAGGGAGGGAGAGAGAGGGAGAGAGAAAGAGAGAGAGAGGGAGGCAGGGAGAGAGAGGGAGAGAGAGAGAGGGAGAGAGAAAGAGAAGGGGGGGGAGACGGGGTGGGGGAGAAAGGGAGCGAGAATGGGGACAGACAGGTAAGAAGGAGAAAAAGGAGGAGAGAGAAAGAAAGAGAGAGAGAGAGAAAGGTGGGGAGACAGGGGGAGGGGAAGAGAGGGAAAAGGGGCAAAAAAGGGAGAGGAGGAGAAAGGGAGGGAGAGAGAGAGTGGGGACAGAAAAAGAAGGAGAGACAGAGGGAGGGGTGGGGTCGAGGAGAGAGAGAGAAAGAGGGAGATGGGGGGAGGTGGGCTGGAGGACAGACAGAGGGGGAGAGGGGGGAAAAGAAAGGAAGAGACAGTGGGGACAGAGATAGAAAGAAGGACAAAAAGGAGAGAAAGAGAGAGGGGGAAGAGGGAGAGGGGGAGAAAGGGTGTGAGAGGGAAAGTGGGGACAGACAGAGAAAGAAGGAGAAAAAAAGGAAAGGGAGAAAAAGCGGATCAGAGAGAATCAGAGCGAGCAAGAGAAAGAGGGTGTAAGTAGGGTGCTGAGAGGGAAAAAGAGAGAATAAAGAGAAAGAGTAAAGATATAGAAAAAAAAGTGAGAGAGAGGGGACAGAGAGAGAGAAAGAGAGAGAAAAAGAGATAGAGAAAAAAGTGAGAGAGAAGAGGAGAGAGAGACAGAAAGAGAAAGAAAGAGGGTAAGGACAGAGAAACAAAGCAAGAGAGAGGGGGACCGAGAAGGAGAGAAAGAAAGAGAGAGAGAGAAAAAAAGAGCGAAAGAGAGAGCAAAAAGAAGATAGAAAGGGAAACAAAGCGAGAGAGTGGGGGACAGAGAGAAAGAGAGAGAGATAGAGGAGAGCGAGTCAGAGAAAGGGAGAGAGAGAGAGAAAGGGAAACAAAGTCAGAGAGAGGGGGACAGTCAGAGAGAGGGGGAGAGAGAGAGAGAGAGAAAGAGAGAGAAAGAGAGAGACAGAGAAAGAAGGAGAGCGAAAGAAAGAGAAAGAGGGGGAATGGCATAATGAGCCAGCTCCTTTTAGCAGCAGGGCATGGAATTGCTGAGTGGGCAGTGCCCAGCTGGACGGCACGAGGTTGAGTGCCCCCCCTCCCTACACACACACACACACACACACACTCACACACGCACACACACAAACACTCACACACACACACACACACACACACACTCACGCACACACACTCACACACACTCACACACACACACACACACACACACACAAACACTCACACACACTTACGCCCCCCCCCTCCCTCCCTCCCCGGTCCCCAGCTCCTCCACGCCTCTCTGGAGGCGACAGGTATTCCCACAGGAGCTGAGACAGGGAAAATGTCCTTCTTCACTTACCCCCCTCCCCAACCATCCCTGGCCCGCTCTCCTCTTCTCTCTCTCTCCCTCTCCTTCTCTCTTTCTCTCTCTCCCTCCTTCTCTCTCTTTCCCTCTCTTCCTTTCTCTCTTTTCCCCTCTCTCCTTTTCTCTCCTTCTCTCTCTCACTTTCTCTCGCTCTTTCTGCCTCTCTCCCTTTCTTTCTCTAGCTCTCTCTCTCTCTCGCTCTTTCTTTCTCTCTCTTCCTGACTCTCACTCATTTTATCTCCTTCTTTCTCTCTTTCTCTCTCCCTTTCTTTATCTCTCTTTCTGCCTCTCTCCCTTTCTCTCTGTCTCTCTATCTCTATTTCTTCCTCTCTTTCTTCCTCTCTCTCTTTCTCTATCTCTATCTCTGTTTACCTCTCTCTCTCATTTCTTATCCTATCTACCTTTCTCTCCCCCTCCTCTCTCTCTCTCTCCCTTCCTCTCTCTCTGTGTCTCTCATTTCTTACCCTGTCTACCTTTCTCTCCCCTCCTTCTCTCTCTCTCTCCCCCTCTCTCTCTCTCTCATTTCTTATCCTATCTACCTTTCTCTCCCCCTCCTCTCTCTCTCTCTCCCTCTCCCTTTCTCTGTGTCTCTCATTTCTTACCCTGTCTACCTTTCTCTCCCCTCCTCTCTCTCTCTCTCCCCCCCTCCTCTCTCTCTCTCTCTCTCCCTCTCTCTCTCTCTCTCTCATTTCTTACCCTGTCTACCTTTCTCTCCCCTCCTTCTCTCTCTCTCTCTCCAGACTAATCAAGCAGGTGTTGGGCCGGCAGGCCCCTCGGGCTGCTGCAAAGGGCTCTCATGCACTTTTGTCTTTTTGTTTTTTTTTCCTTTTTTTGGTTGAGTGTTTATTTATTTATTTTTGAAAAAAAAAAAACGACTTTTTAAAAGTAGTGACATCTGTCGCCACACTCCTTGAGCTCCTTGCAGAAGCTCAAAATGCCCCTCACACACACATGCACACACACACTAACACACTCACACAAACACACTCACACAAAGACACACACACACGCGCACACACACTGACACATGTACACATATAAACACACACACACACCCACACACACCAATGCCACCACTGACACACACCCACATACACACACACACACACACACACACACACACACACACACACACAAACTCTCTCACACACACCCACATACACATCCTAACTGCAAGGGCATCTCACAGAGCCAGATGGACCAGCCTCGCCCCCCTACCCCCCGCCACCCCCCCACCCGTACCCCACTATCGTCCGCCTGCCTGCCCACCCACTCACCACACCCGCCCACACAGCATGCAATGACACCCCCTCCCCCAACACATACATACATACATACACACACACACACACACACACACACACAAAGTGGATGTTAATGTTGTCACAGTTTGAGCAAACAAATGCTTTGTGCATTGTTTTTTCTGCACCCTCCCCCAAACACACATACACACACAGACACACACACACATACACATACACAAAATCACCAACGCCCCCTACCTCTCTGTCACCCCCACCCCCCGGTAGCTGAGCTGCAGAGCTGCACTCTGCCAAAGGGACATCAGTTTGTCTTTTTGTCACGCATCATGTTACTTTGACTTCCCTCCCTCTCTCTCTCTTCCTCTCCCTCCCTCCCTCCCTCCCTCCCTCTCCAGCTCTCTCTTCCTCCCACCCTCTCTCCCTTTCTTTCTCTCTTCCTCTCCCTCCATCTCCACCTCTCTCTCCCTTCCACTCTAGTGCCTGCCTTGTCTCTCTCTCTCTCTCTCTCTCTCTCTCTCTCTCTCTCTCTCTCTCTCTCTCTCTCTCTCTCTGTGCGCCCTTAGCTGCCATCAGCTGGGTCATTACAGCCGCTCAGGGTGGGCAGAGGCATGAGGCGGGCAATGAAGAGAGAGATAAAGACAGATGGAAAGAATGGAAGAGGGAAGGAGGCAGCGACACAGGAAGTGAAGGGGAGAAAGACAAATGAGAGGCTTGTAAGAGAAAAAAAAGGGACAGAGAAGGAGTGGTCAGTAGGAGGAAGGGATGAGGGGATCAGATAGACAGACAGATGGAGGAAGATAAAGATGGGCAGAAAAGAAAGGGGCATTGATGATGGATAGATGCAGAGGAAGCAAAACGACGGAAGAGGAAGAAGTTAGAGGCCGCTAGAAGAAAGAAAGCCAAGATAGCCGGGGCGGTGAAAAAGAGATGGGATGGAAAGAGATAGGGAAGAAAGTGAAAAAGCTGAGAAGAGGAATGGATATTGAAGGATGCGTAGAGAATTTGAAGGAGAAACCGCTTTTCTCCTCAGGGATGCAAAGGAAAGAGAGAGGAGAGGACATGGAGGGAGGATGAGCATCACCGAAACGGCGTTTGCGGGCGCTGACGTGTGTGGTGATGAGAAGCCGGCGGTGGTGTGAGGACTGGCAGCTCCTCTTCCTCGCCTCTTCATCTCCTCAGCGTGCCATCTCCCACCCTGCTGGGCCTGTAATGGAGACTGATTCTCCCCCCTCTCTCTCTCTCTCACTCTCTCCTCTCTCTCTCTCTCTCTCTCTCTCTCTCTCTGTCTCGTCTCACCATCCTCCCTCGCTCCATCCCTCCCTGCCACCCTCCCTCCCTCTCTCTCTCTTTCTCCCACACAGAACACCCTAAGTCTTTCTTTTTAATGTCCCTCAGCTCTAGAACACAGCTGGCCATTGTCAACCTCCATCCATTCCCTACTATTACTGCTCTCGTGTGAAATCCAATTATGCTGCTAATTTGATCAGAGATAATCCACTGGGTTACCTACACATTAAGCCATCCACCTCAAGCATGGGCGTTTTTTGCGTCCCATGACCCAGCGAGAACAATAAAGTTGTCATCAGTGAAACAATGGTTTCATGCTGATGCTTGAGGCTGAATATGAAGAGGGCTGTGGCTACCTGTGGTAATACCCATGTCTGGCCTTGGAAACATGAGCATTGTCAGATGTCAGCATCAGCAATTCTTTTTTATGCCTTTCAGCATTGAATGAGCTCCTTATTGCAAGCAGATAAATGACTAGAATAACATCACTGAAACAACAGTTTATTACTGATGTTGGTAACACTTCACTTTACAGTTCCTTTTTTAGTGTAACATGTAATATTATGTACCTACACTGTACATACCTAACACAAACCCTAACCTTATGATACAGTGTAAGTACATAATGTTACTGTCTTTGTTACACTGTACCTAATTGATGTAACAGGGACAGTAACATAAAGTGTAACCCTGATATTAAAAATGACTCTATTGTTATGTAATATTGCATTATTCTGATTTGTTCCAGTGTTACCATGCACTGGAGTATAGAACATTCTAAGTGGTATCTGTTGGTTTTGATAGAAAAAATGGGCTTAAAAGATTTAAACAAGTAGTGAAGCCCTTCATCTAAGAAATTAAAGTGTTAAGTTGATAAATGACTCTAAAACTTCACGTTCCACCAACCAGCTAAGAAAACCTTTGTTGTGGTCCAAAAGACTCAAGGTGAAACGTGGCGACTACTATGGTAGAGACAAGGTACAGAGAGACGGGATTCCAAGTATACCCCGCTTTTTAAACACCTAAAATGTACTCCCTGGCTTTCTAGCCACACTCTTGGGGGCTTATCCGGTATCTCTGATCTCTGTTAAGGGTTCTGCACACCAAAAAGACTTTTTTCTTGGAAAAGTGGCAGTTTTGATCTCCAGCAATGGTAAACGATCACATATGTTCTGTGGTTGCGCAAAAGGAATTAGTATGCATTTACTACTGTTGTTTGTAGCATGCGTACCCTCAAAATGCCATCAGTGTAGGCTACTTGTAAAATAAATGTACCCTCATGTCAGTACATACTACAAATTGTGCAAACAGTCTTACTTTCAAGTAAATAAGGTTGTGTCTGTTAGCAATGTAACTGGATTTTAAATAGTAGCAACTTAACTTAGCCCACAATATTAAGGTTTTGCAGTTGTATTTAATATGTAACAACACAGTCAAACACACAATAATATCCCCCTCCCACAGTGTCCATAAACTAGCCCATCACACCCGTCATCTTTATCAGTTACATGAACTGATTCGCCAAAGTCAAGCAGCCAAGCAGCCAGTGAGAGCGATCCCCATTACCTGGCTGCAAACCAGCCAGTAGACATCTTCCGATATCGCCTGCACTTCCCAAACCTCTCAAATTTGGCACAAAGATGTTCAGAAGTTGGGGCTGTGTGCACTTCGGTTTACTTTACCTCACAAAAATACACAGCTGTCTGTATGGCCCCAGTAAATTACTCTCAAGAAGTCTGTGGGATTTAGGGAGCCATGAGCAGTGATTCTCACCAGCTCCACATCTACAGTAGAATCAGCCTGTCCTTGCTCTTGCTCTTGCTCCCACCTCAGCAGCCCACTTCCTTGCAGAACTAACCTCCACCAAGCCTCCTGTGTCTGTGATAAGACTGGGCTCACAAGCATTGCAAAAGCAATTAGATGACAGCCAATTACAGGTTTACAAATTCCCTAGGTCAAGGATCGTTCCAGTGCCTTCGCCTCATTCTTTAATGTGAGGAATTAAAGTAGATTTCAGAGTAGGCCGCAGAGCTTGGGCCCAGTATGGTCTTTTTATAATAAAGCACCAGTGTGTGATGTTAGGTCTCCTAGCAATGATGGTCCTATTTGAAAATAATTTATATACCTATTGAAGCAGAAGAATGCCAGTGTATAGATTACGTCACACATGACCATTTCATCACATTACAGTAATGCAAGTTCACCAGAACAGTCGTGCACAGAGTGGATATGGAAATATCTGTTATTACAGATATCCAGAGGTTTTGGAGATGAGCTGGTAAACATTGTATGCTATTATAACTTATTTTATGACATAACATTTATGGTGCAATATATGTTTATGGTGAATGCCTTACTACTCGTTCACTTCAGTAAAAATAATTTCATGAAAAAGCCCATAATCACAACTCTGTGTGGTTCACAATCTGAAAATGTGGTGCTCATTTAATTTTAGAGTTTATGATTTGGTGTTCAAGGTTGGATGATTTGTGAAAGGTTGTTGATATTTTAGCTGCACAGTCAGACAGTCACAAGACACTCCTCCCTACATTTCTACAGCCTCAAGCTAAGTGGTTCAGATTGTTATGGCTCTGTCCAAAGCTATTTGTTTCCTATTTGCAGATCCTGTGTACAACCATCAGTATTTACAACAGCATTTATAGACACTGATTAAACAGTAAAGGGATGCAGAAAAAGTTGGAAAAAGTGGGGAAAATGTTAGGGGGCTTTGGGTACGTTTGGGGCAGCTATGGCCTAATCAATAGTTGGTCTCAGGATCGAAGAGTTAAAGGTTTCATTCCCGTACCAGTAAATTAGTTAATAACCAGTTCCCACCTGTACTTTCATCCATGGCTGAAGTGCCCTTGAGCCACTCATCTAACCCCAGCTAGCTCCTGTACCTAATTCATGGTAAGTTGCTCCATATGTAATGAAAGAAACGTTTAGGATTCAGAATGGCCCATAAAATGAATAAGGTAGTTCAGTGTTTTCTTTAATGGAGGGATAGAGTAGGGAGTACAAAAATCAAACAAGAAAATCTCACTTTAGCTGGCACATTTATTTGTAAATCATATAATCATATATAACTTATGCCTGCCTCGACTGTCAACAGAGCAAAACGGTGACAAAAAACTAAACTAAACTCCTAAACAGTCCAATTTAATTGGACCAGAGGAACCTCTAAACCAACAAGTACAGAGTGAAACAAGAATGACAAGAGCTTTTCAGCGGATTTCTAAGTTAGCTGAAGGGTTGCAACACAGCTGTCAGTGTGAAAGTTTTCTCGTCTCACACAGCTCAGAGGTGCTGAGGGTTGCTCCGCTGAGACAGGGGAAATCACTGAGAGCTGGCTGCCGTTAAAAAATCTAATTGAAGCACCAAATTAATTATTCATGTGTCTTTTTCCCCCTTGGTAAATTTCAACAAATTTGTAGTTACATCTTTTGTTTGCCTGTTGTATATATGTGGCTCCTTTCCCTCTCCTCTCTTGCCTCTCCTGTGCTGTCATCAGCTGCCTTTTGCTTGCTTTCCTGTATTAGGGGAAGATCTCTTGTTTGTTGTTGGTGTTAAATATTTAAAATTCATTTTGGTGTGCCAGTGTTTGTGCTGTTATCTAAAGGACAGGCACCTGCTTTGTTCTCTCCAAGACCACCAAGTTATGGCCAAGAGAGGATACTCTTCTTGTTTTCTTCACTTAGGAAATGAGAAATATGACCTTGCAGTGCTGTATTGTGGACACACAGCCCTTTAACACTTACATACTTGATATAACACAAATATGTTGTAATATAGGTTCTCAGGGCTGGGATCCTCTTAAAAAAGATGACCCCACCACCTTTTATTGTCCTGCCAAACATGTTGCCATGCAACCAGACGTCATATGTACCATGGTGACCAATCAATTCCTACCCAAAAATCATGTGGATGCTGTGTGGAAGAAAACACTTCTTGATATAGCTTATTTTTTAATAAAAAAGGCATATAGTAGATGTGAAAAGAATGTCTTTTAGGAATTGTACATTAAAGATGCAGTTTTTACTTGCATCTTCTGTATAATTAGGTATTACCAACTTATGCAGTTATGCACACTTTACTTTTATTATGCTCTTGTCTGTAATGTGCACACATAATATAGGCAATATCATTTTGAAAGATAGTTATTAAAATGCAATAGTGTAGCAGTGTAACATTTTTAAAAAAATAACAAATACATTTCCACATGTGCATTGACCTACACTGCAAATAGTGGCCTTGTCAGCTGGTTTAGGCAGACTTTAGGCCCAGAGGGGGGATTTCGGAAAGAAGCGCAGAAGCTTTTTTTTTTTTGCCAGAGGCTTTCTCATCGCCATCTTAACCTTTTCCACAAAGGAACAGACTTCTGCAGAATGCACAAAAGGACGATGACATTAAGAAGACGGAAAGTGCCGGTGGAGGTGGACTGCCGCTGTCCTCTGGAGCTCAGACCTTTCGGAAGGGAGCCGACCTGATGTCAGCACCTACTGCAAGATGCACAGCCAGAGACCATTAGCAGGAAGAATGGGCCCCTTGTTTGCTCTCTTATGTGTTCATTGTTCCCACTTGGATTTCTGCATCTGCACAGCAGAAATGAGATTTTCTTTTTGATTTTCGGATATGTGTTGTATATATTTAAATGGTACTGTTTTGTCTGTCTGTCTGTCTGTCTGTCTGTCTGTCTGACCATCTGTCTGTCTGTCTGTCTGTCTGTCTATCTATCTATCTATCTATCTATCTATCTATCTATCTATCTATCTATCTATCTACAATAGCTAGCTAGCTAGCCACCTACAGTATCTATCTATCTATCTATCTATCTATCTATCTATCTATCTATCTATCTATCTATCTATCTATCTCTATCTGTTGGTCCATCCCATCCACTTTTCTATCCGTCTTCCACCTAGAAAACGAGTGAAGGAGAGATAGAGACGCCGGTGGTAGCTTGTGAAGGCGGCGTGTGTACACTGGAGCGTGTTTGAACCATCATTAGCGCTGAAGGCAGCTCAAGGCTGTGGGAGAGGGTAGGAAAGGGCTACCGCACGCAGTTCACTCGGCTCACCAAATGTCTGGTGCCGAGCCCCCAGAGATTCATTACCCAGACGCTGGCTTCTGCAACGAGCACATCACGGAGCAAAAAAAAGAAAGCGCGAGAGAAAGAGAGAAAGAGAGAGAGAGAGAGAGAGAGAGAGAGAACGAAAAAGCTGGGGAGAAAGGAAAAAGGAAAGCTATCATGGCTATGATACTCACTGTCTGTGGCTCTTTCTCAAAAGGGATTTCCTCTCCACTTCTTTTCTTTCTCAATCCCTATCTTCTTTTCTATTCTCATTGCAAAAAGGGCCTGGGAAAGAAGACTCTGGGAAAGAGTTCAAATGCATTTAGGCTGCTATATATTCTGCAAACTCTTCAACACTATTGCACTATAATGCTTTGCACTATTATGCTGCATCATTGTTTCTTTGTTCGCTAGTATATTTCTTTTTCTGCTAATTTAAAAAATGTCTTCTTCTTTTTGTCTTATTTCTTTTCTCTCTTCTCTTTCTCTCTCTCTCTCACTCCCCACCCTCTCTCCCTGTCTCTATATCCTTGTATTTGTTTCTTTCTTTGTTTCTTTGTTTTTTTGTTTGTCTTTCTTTCTTTCTTTCTTTCTGTCTTCCTCTCTGCCTTATCCATAGATGAGTTGTAGTGCTCCTCTCCGTCTACTGTCTGTCTGGTGTCCTCTTTTGTTCCTGCTGACGGTGGTTTCTTTCTTAACAGAGGTAAAATTACAGCGGAATACCATTACCCCATGACGTCTCACTGACCTTGGCGAGGCAGGCGCGGCTTGAACAAGTCTGCGTCTCATCAGCTGCAAACTTCAAAAAAAAAGATAAAGAGAGAAAGAGAGAAAGAGAGAGGGAGAAGTGGAACTGAGACCCAGAAAGAAGAACAACACTCATATTAATCTGTGCTGAAGTCAGCGATTTTTGGAGAGGGAGCTAGAAAAAAAAAGACAAAAAGGAAAGAAAGAGTTTCCTGAAGCACATTCTCATGTATTCTCCTTTTAACATCTCTCTCTCTCTCTCTCTCTCTCTCTCTCTCTCTTTCTCTCTCTCTCTCGCTCTATTTTTTCTCTCTTTCTGTCTCTATTGCTCTCTCTCTCTCCCCCACCCTCTCTCGCTGTCTCCATATCCTTGTCTTTCCTTTCTCATCACCATGGTGTCACTTGCAGTGCTAAAACAGAAATGGGCTGTCAGCATATCTCACAGTACAAAGATAACTTATCAAACTCTCTTAAAGTCACAGCTTCTAGCTCCCCATGATATGTGCTCCATGTTACAGCAGCAGCAGTGATCGACCTTACAGGATGTACAGCTTCGACCCATGCCCCAATTAGAATATAACATCTATGATAGACAAATTGATTATATCTGTAAGGAGTAGTGCAAAAGTCAGCAGATGGTCTTACATCAATACCAACCACTGAGCTCACTACATACCACGTATACAACTAAAGTGAAGTGGGTAAGGTAAAGTGAAGCAAAAGCAACTACATAAACATTTTGGTACAATACTTGATCGCAAAGAAACAACATACCTTTTTAATTTAAATATTTAAAAAAGTATATTTGCCTCTCAGGTACACAGAGATGTTTAAGAAGTAGGCCACACAGAGGCACTGTGGAGACTCTTTTTTTCCTTCAATCAATCAAGTGCTGTACTCAGTACTTAGTGTTGGTACGTGTGTATTACCTAGTAATAACATGGGTACCACATCACTATTAGATTGTGTAGGCTCTTCATTTGTCATTTTACCTAATGTTTCATGTAAATGAATACGAACTACTAATGGCAATTACAAAAACATTGCAACACTGGAGACAGCAAGGCCCACAGGCACAACATTGCCAGCCTAACCTAACCTAACCTAACCTTAACTATTAGGCTAAGACTACAGTGAAGTGAGGATCACCCTCCATAATATTCCCTGTACTTACAGCCCCATTTTGTTTTGGATGGTCATATTGATGATCATCACAGTCAGTCTACAGGTGCTGAGACTACAGATAAACCACCTTTTAAAACTTTCTGTCTTATTAAGGTTAGGTGTTGGATTTGATAAAAGGCTTAAGTCAGTAAATAGTTACAGTAAAAAGTGAAACTGTCTCTGTGGACGGACATGAAAGTTTACTAAAGTTTCTTTGCGAAGTACTAAATAAAGTTTTACCAATGTTTCTTTGCGTAATTGACAGATCTTTTCTCAACATTAGCACTTTTATAGTGCGTCTATTTTTTTTTTCTCCTGTATCTTCTGTTTGCTTTGTGTTTTGGTTCTCCTGTACTCATTATTCCGTTTTAAGTACAGTTCCTTTTACCCTGCATGTACTGCAAATGAAACAACATGAAATATTATGTATTTATACTGTACATACCTAAGACTATCCTAATCCCAACCCTTACCCTACCTCTATTGTATAGTCTGAATACATAATGTTCATTTGTAAATTATTGTAACAAACATTGTTACACTGTACTTCATTATGTAGCACACTGTAACAGAGACCATAAAATAAAGTGTATCCCTGACTTGAGAGCTTTACATGTGTGCTTTATTTCCCTATTAGTGTGTGTGTGTGTGTGTGTGTGTGTGGGGGGGGGGTTAGGTAAAACCCACTGAGGGGGTGCAGCAATAAGGGGAAGGATGTCCGTGAATCAATTGTGAGATCGCTCACCCAGCTGAGCGATGCCAGGCCTGTTCATTATTTATGGCATCAGACAGACGCGGCTCTGATGTAGCAAGAATGCGAATAATCGAAGCCCAGGGCATCTTACCCCTCGCACAGCTTGCCGGGGGGGGGGGGGGGGGGGGTGGGGGAGGAGTGGGGGAGGGGGGGGGTGCCTAGCATGCCACTCCTCAAGCTTCTCTTCTCCTGCGATATGATTCAGGCAGCAACGCTAACATCCTTTTGTCCTGTCTGCACTTGAAATAGGGTCATTTGAAACTGCCTCTCTCTCTCTATTTCTCTCTCTCTCACTCTCTCGCTCTCGCTCTCTCTTTGTCTCTCTCTGTATCTGTGGTGGTTTGTAGTCAGATTTTTTTCTCAGTTTTCATCTTTGTTCAGAAATAGGAAGCGAGGGAAAAAATGATGACACAAGGGCCTGTGTATTGAAAATAAGTGCCTCTACAGTTTAATACTCCGACTGCCTAAGGCATACAGTAGCATGAACAGAATGCAGGCATTCCTGTTCATTGTAGGTTAGACCCAGGGACAGTTGCATTGAGATCTGGCTTCTATCCCAACAACTCCTTTTGATAAAGCTGTTAAAATATATACTTCAGTGTATTACAAGTCTATTAGTGTCTGAAAGTGTGACTGTATATGTGTGCTTGTGCGTGTCTTTGTGAATGTGTGTGTGTGTGTGTGTGTGTGTGTGTGTGTGTGTGTGTGCATGCTGCTGCTGCTGCTTGTCCATAGCTACTGATGGATGTTAATGCATGCGGTCTCTCTTGACACTGGCCTCGGAGAATGCGCGTTGACTGGGCCGAGGTTAAGTGTTCTTATTTATGTGCGCTCCCAAAAGGGTCAAATGCGGCCATATTTGTATTCATGCAAGCTTGTGTGTGTGTGTGTGTTTCTGCCGCCAGTGTCTGGGAGGTGAATGGATTTGATGAGGGTGTGCTCACACACACAATCACATTTATGGTTTCTTTCAGACTACTACTGTAGTATTAGAAAAACGTCCGAGAGAGAGAGAGAGAGAGACAGAGGGAGAGACAGAGAAAGACAGAGAAAGACAGAAAGACAGAGAGACAGAGAGAGAGAGTCATGGGTTTATTCTGAGAAAAAGATTCTGTTGATGATTAAAAAATAGTTTTCATACCTGCCTGCAAAGAGTACAGTACAAGGTATTTACACCAGTGGATAAATACAGATGGGTAACTGCACACAAAAAGGAACACCCACCCACACACACACACACACACACACACACACACACACACACACACTGACACACACACAAACACATGTACACACACACACGTACACACATGGGCCGCCAAGGACAAGAGCCCCCACGAACCACTCCACATCTAAGAGGACAGAGAGTGGTGACAGAGAGACAACCACACCACACACTAATATACAAACACACATGCATACACACCTACACATATGAAGCACGGTCATATTTCTCAATCCACACTTCTCTATCCAATGACGATCTTTTGTCACATCCTCTGCAGCTAGTGAAGGGCTCCCAGGCACTGTCTGCTTGCACTATGCAGTCATTTGTCTGCCTGTTAGGGGCTTCAGGGCCCAGACACCACACGCTCCTCGGTGGAAAATGCCCCATAAACAGCCTGATTTCCTGGCTACGATTCTCCCCTTGACATTTCAACACAACCCCTACAGATACACACACACACACACACACACACACACACACACACACACACACACACACACACACACACACACACACAAACCACATATACACACTACACATGCACACGCCAGGCCTCCTCACCCCTTTCTCTCAATTTGATATTTGAGGTTTGCCAGATGCCGGATTACAACAAATAAATAAATAATAATGAAAAAAAAAATGCATAACAGGACTGTCTCACATGCTGTTAGCAGCATATGCCTCCATGTTTTTTTTTTATTTTTATTTTTTTTCAGTGCAACAACGAGGCCTCTCACTCCCTCATGCGAGAGGCGTCAAATGATCCATAACGCATTATTCTCTCATTTGAAGGCAGGGTGTGTGTGTGAGATGGTGAGGTCTGGAAGAGAATACATATATAAGGTTTTTTTTTTGTATTTTAATATTTCCATTGGCTCCAATGCAGTTTCTACCCTTAGGCCCACGCTAACATTTGACGCTAACTGCACTGATGAGGTTTGAGGTTTGTGTTCATGTAATTGTGTACCATACTGAAGGCCAGGAGATTTGCAAACTAAATCGAGGACAGGGCAGTGTGGGTGTGCTAACAGGACTGTGTTCTATGTCACAAAATTAGGTGCTCCAAAATGTACTTCAGCAAGACCAAGGCAAGCATACACACACACACACACACACAAACACAGACACACACACACACACACTACACCCAAATCCTGGCTTAGGTATTAGAATTCTTTGCTTGATGCTGTGCTTTTTTTACTTTGCTCTTGTTTTCAAAAAAAAAGAAAAGAGAAATGTGTGGGTTTTTTTTCTCTCAGTGCCTTTTCAGGCAGGAATACAAATAGCGGGCAGCTTTAGAGGAATGTAATCAGGCATGATTTGTCACGATTTCACCTCCCGGACCTTGGTCGTCGTCCAGCAACGGCCACCACCGCACCCGTGACCGGTGTTCGGAAAGCACAGCAGCTGTGAGGGCGGCCATCGAGGCCAGGTTTTTTAGCTCTCTGATTGGACAGTTTGTTGTTTGTGTGTGTGTGTGTGTGTGTGTGTGTGTGTGTGTGTGTGTGTGTGTCTGTGTGTGTGTGTGTGTGTGTGTGTGTGTGTGTGTGTGTGTGTGTGTGTGAGAGAGACAGAGAGAGAGAGAGAGAGAGAGAGAGAGACTGTGTGTGTGTGTGTGTGTGTGTGTGTGTGTGTGTGTGTGTGTGTGTGTGTGTGTGTGTATGTCTGTGTCTGTGTCTGTGTCTGTGTGTTTTTAAGCCAAGTGTTCTGACATTGTCTGAACATTTATTTATTTATTTATTTTGCAGGTGGTAAAAACATTCTCCCCTGCATTCTAAATCTAAATTGTTAATCTGACTTCTTTTCACCACCTCAGTTTAAAATGCAGATGAAATTCAAGATTTGAATTGGAACCAAAAATGCAATCTCTACACAGTTCTGAATAATGTCCATCTATCATTGTTGTCAGCAAATAATGACCACATTGAGGATGTGTGTTAGGTTATTTTTCCAGAAAAGCGAGTTGTCAAACAACAGTATTGCCACTTGTCATAGCTGATTGATATCCTAATGGGGCAAAGGCTTGAAAATGTTGAATAAAGATAATATTAGGCTGGAGAAAATCAAACATAGATACAAAAGTCAGAATAGATTTGAAAATATGGGCTTCAATTTTCAAGAAAAAAAAAAAACAAGGAGCGACTCTTTGATGTGTTCTGCCAACCCACCCCCCTCCCCCTCTTTTTCCCCTTTGCTAAAACATTACACATGCAAGAAAGTTCAAAGGCGACATCAAACTACTGAGATGGATAGATTCCTTTGTGGTTTCTTCGCCTTCACACCCCCAGCCTGACAGTAAACACCTTTTTCTCACAGAAAGTGCTCAATAATTTCCCTCTTTCTTTGACAGGGAGAGGAGGAAGGATGGAAAGAAACGAAAAAAAAGATGAGGGAAGGCACACACCACAGAGTACTGATCGATCACGGGGGATGGGGGGGGGGGTGGGGGCGGAGGGGAGGCAGTCTTGGATTTTGGAGCTTTTCTGTAAATTAGGATGTACCATCAGCACTCCTTTGTTTCATCTTCCAGGCCATTTAAAAAGGTGTGTGTGTGTGTGTGTGTGTGTGTGTGTGTGTGTGTGTGTGTGTGAGTGTGTGAGTGTGTGTGTGTCTGTGTCTGTGTGTGTGTGTGTGGTGGTATGCCGGGGTGTTGGGTTGTTCAGAGCTGCGGTGGTTAACGCAGGTGGTTCTCAACACACGTCGAGCCATTAATGTCTGCCTCCCACTCACTCCCTCTGCTCCAGCCTCACTAAGAAGGCACAAACAGCTCAGCAGCAGCAGTAGAAGCAGCAGAAGAAGAAGAACAAGAAGAAGGAGGAGGAGAAGAAGAAAAAGATCATGGAGTCTTTGAACAAGACAGAAAGAGAGACAGAAAGAGAGAGAGAGTGTTTACCCACTCCTTCTTCAAGTGCTTGAATGTTAATCGCTCCTAGAGAGCTCCTCTTTTTTTTCTTCTTCCCTCTTTTCTCTCTTCACCCTCTCTCTTCATGTTCTTGCCACCTGCCATTATTTAGATAGGTAACGAGATGAGCAGGTTGTAGAGAAAAAGGGAGTGTTTTGTCATCTGCACATATTTTACAGTCTTTACAAACTTTTGGTGGTGCAGTTTAGGAGAGTGGAAAGGCAGTATTGAAAAATGTAGAGAGAGAGATTGAGAGAAAGACAGAGAGAGAGAGAGAGAGAGAGAGAGAGAGAGAATGAGGTGGGGTATGAGAAGAAAAGACAGAAAAGGAGAGACAATGGTACACATTAAATATGCGGTGGCTATACATTGCTGTCCGGGGAGACGTACTCTTGACACCACCCTCAGTATAGAGGCCATTATAGAGCAGAAACTCTGAGTTGTTGATTGGGTGGGGAGAGGTTAGCTGATTTCCCCGAAGATGCTGTTTCATAAAGTTGAAAAGAACTCCACTAAGACACAATCTTGTCACATCAAAGGAAGCCTATCTCATAAATCACACAGCCAAACAGGTTATAGGGAAGTGGTGAACCCCGAAGAGGACTCATATGGCAGTAAAGAAATAAATAAACACAAATTCAGAAACATTGTTTCTCAAGAGACCCCGAATGCATATAAACCATTTGTTATTAAAACAATTGTATAATTAAAACACAAAAACCTTCACAAATCTTACCCATTTTCTGCTAGAGCAGGATTCTCCTTCATTAACTGAATTTCATGTTTGAAGTTTATGACTTATCCCAACAAACAAATAATTGCCCTGTATCCTACAGGGAAAAACACATATTTTAATCAGTTCTAACCTCTAGCTTTGACATGTAAATTTCATTTCTCCGAATTTAATTTTGCATTTCCCTAATGCCATGCAAATCTATGCATATTTCATATTCATGGTGAGTAATTGCCTCTCCCCCTTCTGTGAATCGCGACACAATAAACCGCATTGGGGGGAAAAAAAGTGGCAAGCAAGCAAGCAAGCCGTGCTGACAGTCCCAGACCTTAAAGTTTTGGGGGGGGGAATTGTCGCTTGTGGTTTTTGATTAATTTGGACAATCTTGGGGGCCAGGACTTTAAAAACATTTTTAAAAAAATATATTTTTTGTTAAATCCCAGCGAACACTGCACCTGATCAACTTAACGTGAAATAATTGTCGCCACCACCTGTCATGGCCTTGATTATCACTAGACGGATGGGGAGACGGCCTTCCTGCAGTCTCTCTTCCTTTAGTCAGTGTCAAGGAGGAGAGGACTACGGTAAATTAAGTGTCCATGTAGCGGGCCCTGCTCCTCTTCCCCGAATTACTGCGCTCATCACCGATTACCTCCCTTCCCACACGGTGGCCTGATCCAGCCCCAAATGAGGCCGGCGAAACAGCTGATGGTGCAGTTGGATGCTACACCTGTCCCCCTTTTTGAAAGTGTGTGCGTGTGTGTGGGCGGCATAGCGGCCGAGAGGGGTTACTAATCGACTCGTGCCCCGGTCCTTGGTTAGCTGCCGAAAGCTGACGCCACGCGCTGCAAATGAGGAAATAATTGTCTGACTAATGGCGTCGCGGAGGCCAGTGATGGCTTACCAGATGCCCAGGTGGAGCGGGGGCCAGTAATAGAGCTCCAGTCCCATAGCTCATGCCGGAGGAGTGTTTTGCAAGAGGAGGGCAGATAGTCTTTTCAAGTTGATGCTTCTCCACTTTTGGTATTGCTTGCATTGGGGAGAGCAACTAAATTAAAGCATGGCTACTACTGACATGCAAACACCAAAGGTCTAAGATCAGTCTTATAAAATCAGGCTCATTAGTTTCATAGAATATTAACCATGAACTGTCCTACAGATGTGACTGATTTGTTTTTACTTTTTGTTGTGGTTGTTCATTCTGCTATGTTGGGGTTAACAGTAATATGGGGTGATTAAAAGTGGTAATAAAGGAGAAAAAATGAGAATTTCTCATTACAAGGACATGGAAATGTACTCTCCTTTACTTTCTTTAGAGGATGTATAAGTAGACAATTTGGAGTTAGAAGCAGTCAAGACTTGACATTTAACATAGTAAACTTCAGTCGTTATGTCTGTGCCTAAGTGCGTTATTGATTTAGGACATTTAGAAAGATTTAGTGTCTTGATAAACACTGTGCAAATGGGACAGTGATGGGGCACAGAAGGCTTTTTCCTTCCTTAAAATGCCAAGAAATGCCTCAAGCACTTCAAATGAGTCAACAAGTGCAGATGTTAATTATCCAAAATGTAGTGAGATCACTCACACCTCATTATGAAAATGTGCTCATTATGAAAAGAAAAAAAAAAACTATTAATTATCTTTGGTCTGTATATTAGCCATATTATTGAAATATATTCAAATTCAAAACAGAGGTTTTGAGGCATTGAGACGTTTTCATTTTTGTCACATTATTGGTACATCAAAGCAGAGCAAAGCAAAGGATTTTAATTTACATTTTCTTCAATATCCAATTATTCCCCATTGAGTTCAACAATGCTTTTGTCTCATAGTTACTAGACGCAATGGATAACACTTTTTATTTATTGTTTAAGCTGCAATACAATGGACTTTAATTTGAAAATGTATAAAATGTAGATGTCCCTGTATGTGAATGAACAGTATCCTTGGCAACATTACACAAAAGCAATGAAATGAAATGTTACATCATTTTATCTATCTGTTTGTCTTTGGTCAGTTACTTTTCATTCAGTCTGAGTATTGGCCATCATCATCCTACTTAATCTGAGTACAAGGTTAGTCTAAATATGCAAATTTCACAGTCTTGAAAGAGAACAACTTTTCAAGGCAAAGAGGCTGCATTGAAGATGTCACAAAAATATGAAAAGAGGAAACACAAAGAGGACAACATTGTGTGTCCCTCAGGGTTGATAAATGTGAGTCCCACACACACACACACACAAACACACACATGCACACAGATGCGAAGACACAGACAAAAACACAGACCCACACACACAGACACATGCACTGAACACACAAGCACTTGCTCTTGCAGCCATACAGAAGTGACACATGCACACACACACACATGCACACACACACACATGCACGCACACACACACACACACACATGCATAGACATACAGTACACACACACATGATGCATGTGCACGCCCAAGTCTAAATAAAAGAAAAATAATTAAGTTTGTGTGATACTACAGGGACTTGTTTAGCATACACCTTTTCATGTGATTTACATCTGCCTTCCCCTACCCTATCCCCTCCTCTCCAGCAGTGTTCCCTTAAGACCCCCCCCCCCCCCCCCCCCCCAGCCCCAGTACCTTCCTCTCTTTTTCCCATCCTTCCTCTCTCCTCCCTCTCTCACTCCTTTCCTCCCTCCCTACCTCCCTCTGCTCCTCTTTCTCCCCCTCTCCCTTGGTCTTTCTCCCTCTTAGTCACCCATGCCAAACTAGCTGGATGTAATGGCATCGGTGCTCGGTGCAGGGGGGGAGCAGGAGCAGGAGCAGGTCTGTACTGTACTGATTTGTAGTCCCCTGTTCGCTGTTGCTCTTTTCAAGCGCTCTCCATCGATCTCCCTTCGCCGCTACTTCTGCAGGAGGCTCACTTGATCTCTGAAGAATCGGCAGGCCCTCCCAGCACAAAACTAGCTCACTCTTTCTCCTCTCTCTCTCTCTCTCTTTCTCTCTCTCTGTTTCTCAGCACAAAACTAGCTCACTCTTTCTCCTCTCTCTCTCTCTCTCTTTCTCTCTCTCTGTTTCTCAGCACAAAACTAGCTCACTCTTTCTCCTCTCTCTCTCTCTTGGTCTCTCTCTCTCTCTCTCTGTCTTTCTCTCTCTGTCTCTCAGCACAAAACTAGCTCACTCTTTCTCCTCTCTCTCTCTTTCTCTCTCTCTGTCTCTCATTCTCTCTTTCTCTCTTCTCCTTTTGGCATACATTCCTGTCAGTTTTTAGTTATTTTCCTGTTTCCTGTTAATCTCTACCTCTGTGTGCTGTTTACCCTTCTCCCTCCTGCTGCTTCTGTATTGTATGGGGGCTAAGGCAACTTTCCTTTCCAAGGCTAAGCTAAGTGCTGTGAGCTGAGCTGACTACATTGTGCTTGTATGCCAACAGTGTTTGTGTGTGTGTGTGTGTGTGTGCGTGTACGGCTCACGTCCAAAATCCTCTATTTCTCTCTGCATCACCCTCCACCCTCCACTCTCCCCTCTCCCTTTTCTCTTTTCTCTTTTCTCCTCGCTTCATTCTTTCTTCCTCCTGGCCTAGAAAAAAAGAGGAGAGAGGAGAATATCTGTGCAAGCAGAAATAAAAAATAAAACGAAAATGAAAAATGTACTGTATGTATTTTAAGATTGCGGGGATCAGCGAGACGCAGCAAAAAGTTGCAAGCGCTTGATCACCTGCTTGACACAGTTAAGGAGCACAAACAGAGCCGGAGAAGAGAAGATGACTTCACTCTTCAGAGAGGAGGGAGTGTGAGAGAGAAGGCAGCTAGGTAGAAGAGTTTCTGTTGCCTCCTCCTCCTGCCTTAACAGAGATAGAGTGAGGAAAAAGGGTCACGTGCATGTGTGTTTGTGTGTGTGTGTGTGTGTGTGCGTGTGTGTGCAGTTGTGCACAGTGTGTGTGTATGTCTGTGCATGAATGTTTGTGTGTGTGTGTGTGCGTGCGTGCGTGCGCGTGCATGTGTGTTTATGTCCATTCATGTGTGTCTGTGCGTGCATGTGTGTCTGTATGCGTGTGTGGCGTGCATATGTGTGTGTGTGTGTGCATGTGTGTGTGGGCGTGCGTACAAGTGCAGGCGTGCGTGTGCGTGCGTGCATGTGTGTATGTGTCTATGCATGTGTGTGTCTGTGCGTGCATGTGTGTCTGTATGCGTGTGTGGCGTGCATGTGTGTGTGTGTGTGTTTGTATATCTGTGTGTGTGTGTGTGTGTGTGTGTGTGTGTGTGTGTGTGTGCGTGTGTGTGTGGGCATGTGTGTGCATGTGTGTATATGTCTATGCATGTTTCTGTGTTTCTGTGCATGCATGTGTGTGTGTGTGTGTGGCATGCATATGTGTGTGCATGTGTGTGTGTGTTTGTATATCTGTGTGTGTGTTTGTGTGTTTGTGTGTGTGTGTGTGTATGTTTCTGTGTGTGTGTGTGTGCAAAGTATGTGTACTGTACGCACGTGTATCAGTCCAGTGTGAAATATATGTGCATATATCTGTCCAACATCTCTCCCACTACTGAGGCATGTGTTGTTATTCCCCCTTGCCAGCACGGGCTTCACTGTAACTACGGTGCATCAAGGCTAAATCTCTTCCACCTGCCAAATTCACAGTGGCTTTTTCAAGAATTACAGTTATTTGCTGAGTACCTCAAGAGGCCCTTGGCAAGAGGAATGATGCCGATGGGCGCATTTCATTTCTCTTTAGTAGAACAGAGGAAACCAATCAGTGCAGTGCTCCAATCCGCTTGTTGGCTTAACAGATCAGATTGTTAGCTTAATGGCACGGTTTGTACAACATTGCTTTTCTCATTCTCATTCTTATTGTCTCTAATTTTTCCTGTCTTGGTGCTTTCACTAAAATGTCAGGTGCCCGATGCAGCTGGTGTAGGGTGCTGTGCCCATGTGCTATGCCCCACCCGTCTGTTGTTGGATGGGATCCCCCCCCCAACTCCAACCCCTCCACCCTACCCTCTCGCTCAGAGCCAAGCGCCAGAATTGGGAAATTATGGCCATCAAAGTGTCTGCTCTCTTCCCATTTGTCTCCTGGTTTGTGCCTTGCCCGGCTTCAGCAAGACCCTTCGTCAAGCTCCCATCCACCACAAACCACAGTAATGTCCTCTTCCTCGTCCTATTTGTGCTGAGTAAGCCCTCAATGATGCAAGCAGCCCAGCTCCGCCCTTTTAAAAATTAAATATAAATAACATAGAAAAGAATGATAAAAAAGTTTTTTTTTTCCTTTTTTTTTCGCTGAGTAATGAAGCATTCATGTCACGGTGTTCTTTGCTACACTAAAAATAAAGAAACTGAATATGAAAAACATCGCTTTGCCTGCGCATTCGGAACCGAGGCGAGGTCGTCTCCTATTTCTGTATTTTCCAGTTTGCAGCTGCAGAAGGCCTGGGCACATTCACAGCTACCGTTATAGGCTTCCTAAGTCACGCTGTAGGATAGCATGCACACCTGGAGCTGGAGCTGAACATGCTGAACTGGTTTGAAATGTTTCACCTGTTTTCGCTGAAATTTGAGAGGTGAGCTCAGATTTTCTGGTTGGTGGCAGATAAGATACGCAGAGTAAGCAGTTGGTCCACGTGGATCTCAATCTCTGCTGAATCCAAGACACCAACCAACCCATTCCAACAACATCGCTAAAGTTTTCTGGGTGTGATATTGGATGCGGATAGTAATGATCAAGAATCTGTGCTATGGATTTATGGAAAGTGCAATGAAAAGTGTACCATTCCAATTTATCGGAGATATTTTGTTACACATACAGTAGAAGACAACCCCTGGTTGTTTATTTAATGTACTGTTAGACCCTTCTATAAAATTAGACTGGGGGGGATTTCGAAACTATAGGAGGAAATTCATAAATATGAAATCCCTAGGTTGTATTTTAGCTGAAAAACTTACTTCTACATAGTGTATATAGCCTTTGAGTCTTCAAATAGTGCTCCCACCATAAAGCCTTGTTTGACTTTCCTCTCTGCCCCACTTACTGGACACAGTAAGGAAGTTGGACTGAAAGGATCCAACAGTATTAAATTAACTGTAAATAGTAAATTAACTGTCATAGCAAGAAGCACGGGGGCATATCGTACAACTCAGTGTTTTAAAAGTATATATCTAGGCATCCAGATTTAATCAAAGTAAAGCTTTTTTCTATGTTACAAAAGTACTTTATTGCCAGACTTTGTTCTCTTTTTTATTCTATTTTTCTCTTTAAAGTATCAGAGGCCTACCCAGAGCTATAAAGAGTTGAAAAGGCTTGTACAGGGTCTTGTGTTTGCCACATTGCACACACACACACACACACACACACACACACACACACGCACATGCACACACACACTCTCTCTCTCTCTCTCTCACACACACACACACATACACAAACACACACACACACACACACACACACACACACGCACATGCACACACACACTCTCTCTCACAAACACACACACATACACACACACACACACACACACACACGGTCTGTCTTGAGCTGGTTTTCTTTTATCCGGACAGCGCACACTTAAAGAGACTATATTTGGCATAGCTTTTGGTCACACCAGATTTGCAACGTGAAAGGCACTTTATAAGAGATAGGGACTGATCTGGAACAAATGGTGCCCGAGCGAGCACGAGAGAACCGAGTACAATCGCTCCTCTGAAGTCCCACCCTAGAGACTGCAGACAATTGGGCGAGTTTGATCCAAATGGAGAAAATTAGCCAACGATGGGCCCTTTTTCATACTCTACTGCCTTGCCTTTCTTTGCCTGTCTTTTTTTTCTCTCTTTTCTCTCCTTCTCTCCACCATCCCCTTTCTCTTTTTTTTACATTCTGTCAGTCATCCCCCAAATCATTTTTATCATCAGTTGGATTTGTGCTGGTATCTGTGAGCTCAGTCAGTTCTAGCCTTGGTGCTATGTAATGGAACGCGCTCAGTAGAGAATCAGTGATGGAACCAAAATTCCAAACTGATGCAAATTAATCTGCATATTCATCTGTAAAACTCTTTTCTTCCCCTGCTTTCAATGCAGTAACAGTAGGAGAGGAAAAATAGAGTGAAAGAGAGAGAGCATGAGGGAAATAGAGTAAAATAGAGGCTGACTCATTGTGAATTATAATGCCTGTGGATGTACTTTGTCACTCAGTTAATAAACGTGTTTGTTTGCTATGCTGAGCCAGTGCATATTTGACCTTATGGCTGTTGTGTGGATCCTCCTGTAGCCAGTGTGGCGAACTGAAAAGGTAAAAGCGAGAGGAAAAAAATGGATTGAATTAAAAAGGTCAACGCAGTGAAAATGTCTTTTTCATAAAAAGCTAGTTATATTGCATTTGCCACAGGCCTGGGATGGAGGAAGGATGATTGTGTTTCAGGTAGAATGTGGGAACTGCATCTCCTGCAGGAGAGATCTTGTAATGGATCCCCTCCCCCGCCAGTGCCCCCCCCCCCCACACACACACACACACACCACACACACACACAGCTTCGGACACTGCCGCTCCCTGCTGTTAGCATGCATCAGCCAGCAATGCTAATTAAAAGCCACATTGATCTGTGATTCCTTTAAAGCCCATTTCCTATTTCCTGCAGGATGCATCCATCTCCCAGAATGCCAGAGAAGGTGATTGCTCATGCTGTAGAGTGGGGCGAGCTGTCCTAGTCGAGAGAGAGAGAGAGATAGAGAGAGAGGGAGAGAGAGAAAGAGAGAGAGAGAAAGAGGGAGAGAAAGAGAGAGATAGATAGATAGAAGTAGAGAGATAGAAAGAGGGGCGAGAAAGAAGGCGAGAGGAAAAAAAGGAGAGAGACAGAGGTGCACTCTGGTGTTCCTGCATCATCATAAATGGAGAGGGGTGAACCATTTAAGCATCGCTGATGTGGCGCTATTAAAACAGAGTAACAGAATGTATAGAGGTTAAAGGAGTCTTTCAAGTGGCTGCAAAATGGTTGGGAGAGAGCTTTTTTATTATTCTTTTCACCACAAGAAAGCTATGCTCTAGATAGCTTGCACACAGCACCCAGTCCTGGGGCTTCGCCTGGTCAGAATTCATTAATTTCAACTGCTAAAATGCCCTCAAAAAAGCTTGCAGTTGCGTGTATTTGCATAATGTTACTGATGTGCTTTCGGTATCACCCTTTTTCCATTTTGTGAATCACCAACAAATTCTCTTGCTAGACCGTACACATACACTAATTCATCTTTAAAAGAAATATTGTTCACATTTATCCTCTCAAACTTAGCAACTAGCCAGACACCAGATTCACCTCCTCACACCCCCCCCCCCCCTCCTCCTTCTGGCATTGTGAAACATGGCATGTGTGGCCTCAGGTAAGTGGAGGCAATGCGTCTCTTTCTCTCGGCCAAGAAAGGTGGAGGCTACAGAGTTGTTGCTAATGGTTTACGACAGCTGACGCGCTCGCCGGAAAGTCAATTAGCATGTGATTAGCGGCTACATGTTGGAGGGGACATTGGTGTCAGCGGGACTGCGAGACTGCTGGGCTGCCGCTCTGCTCACCTGGGCCCCTCCACTCGCAGACAGACACACACACACGCACACACACACACACACACGCACACACGTGTGTAGTCCACACATCCTGTGCCGCAGTTTTTCACCGTTTAGCCATTGCGAGCTAGTTGCTGACTGAAGGCCCACATGGCATGTATGTCTGTGGCATTCCCATGTTGTTGTCTGTGCTAACCATTTACTGTATAGAAAATGTGGGTCTTTTGGCATGTGTAACATCATGGGGGGGTTGGGTTGGGTTGGGGGGGGTGTTTTGAGAAGTGACAAAGCAGGAGGCCTGTGTTGATTTGATGTGGTCCAATGGGTGGGCATGTGGGTTAATTGGCTCTTTTGGTCACATGACAGGAGGCTGCCTGCCTTCTTGAATACAGCTGTCAGTTGTGTTTCGGGAGTGTTTATTGTGAGGCTGTAATGAATAGAGTTTTCTCATTTAATCACAAACCAAGGGTGACGTTTGGTTAATGGCTGGAATGTTTTTTTTTTTTTTGAAGTTTCCCAATAATGGAGACTTGATGATGTTTGGAGTCTTGCGTTCCCCTTTTAAATTACGCATATGCAGCCTCAATTAAAACTATGTGGGAGCGGGAAAGAGTTGATGTCCTCCAGCTATGGGTTTATTTGTGTGCATGTTTGTGTATGTGTGTGTGTGTGTGTGTGTGTGTGTGTGTGTGTGTGTGTGTGCGCACGCTCGCGTGTGTGTGTGTGTGTGTGTCAATGGTGTGTGTGTGTTCGATTGAGAGAGGTTTGGTTTTAAACACCTTTTTCGACACCTTTGCCAAATCGATGCATCTCTTATCTAAAGAAGTCTCGAAGTGTCAGGGTAATTGCTCCTCCTACAAGACCTTCATGGTAAAATCGAATGAAATGAAGATACCTGCACCCCCAGCCAGTCTACACAGTCTCAGATATGCAGCCCCAATAGTGGGGCAAGGGAAATAGAGGAGGTTGACAGGAGGTTGTCACTGCTGCTAAAATCTCCTCGTGTATCATTTTTAAAAGGCATGAGTGGCTGTTATGATAACTAATGGTAAGGGGCAATGTAAGCACGGGGGATAAAAAAGCAGGGAAGTGAAGAAGGGGTGTGTGAGGTTGGGTGTGGGGAGTAGGTGTGGGTCGAGGGGTTAATACACTGTAAAACCGGATTGTCAATACAACTCAAAACTTTTGATGTAACTGATCACGTCAATAGTTTTGAGTACATTAACTATATATTTTAATTAAAGTTAACTTTAAAAGTTTAAGTGCAAGTTCATGTATTTAAACTTTTAAAGTTAACTTTAATTAAAATATATAGTTAATGTACTCAAAACTATTGACGTAATCAGTTACATCAAAAGTTTTGAGTTGTATTGACTTATCCGGTTATACAGTGTAGGGTTTGCAGGGTACAGTTGGTCTAAAATGCTGCAGCCAGACTCCTAACTTAGTACAGCTTTGCTGTTTACCTATAAAGTACAGAATTGCTTTTAAAATTGTATTGTTTATTTTTAAAGCTCTAAATGGGCTGGCCCCTTTGTACATTTTAGATGTACTTTGTATTCTGCTCCCAAGTCACTTAGGTCCTGCTCTCAAATATTTCTTTCAGTGCCCCCTCACACCTCAAAACTAAAGGGGGCAGAGCTTTCTCTACTGCTGCCCCTAAGCTCAGGAACAGTCTCCCTTTACATGTCAGATCCTCCCCTACCATTAATTGTTTTAAATCTAACTTCAAGAACTATCTTTTTTTTCTTTATTCTTATCTTTTTTTATATTATCTTACCACTTATTTATTTATTGGTTAATCTCACTTTTATTGCCTTGCCTTGTCATTTTTTCACATTTTATGGTCTTTGTTTTACAGTTCTTGCTGTTTTATTTCTTTATCATGTTTGTATTGTAAAACACTTTTGGGCCAACTCCAATGTTTTTTTTTCAAATGTGCTCTATAAATAAAATGACTTTACTTTACTTGTCCAGGGGGTGAAGCAGTATAGGCGGTGTAGTTGGTATGTGTGTGTGTGTGTGTGTGTGTGTGTGTGTGTGTTGGAGGGGGCAGGGGGGTTGGTGGGGGTTGTGTGTGCAGCAGGCAGGCATGTGTAATTGGTGGTGGGGAGCTGGGGTGTGCAGGCATGAAGCCTACAAAGTTAATCTGGAGCCAGTCTATTGTCACCAAATGTGCTGGCTCCCAGCAGTGTGGTGCAGCAGTGCAAGACTCCCCAGCCCCAAATCCCCACAGTCAGTCTGTGGTCAAGCCCAGGTGTGTTCCTGTCGGATGCACATGGCAAAGGGCCAATTCCCTGCTTCATCATTATGTGTAAGGCGAAGGGGGTGCTTTGCTGTGTGTGTATATAAGTGGGAAAGGAGGACTTTGCTTGCAGATGTGTCATTTATGTGTGTGTGTGTGTGTGTGTGTGTGTGTGTGTGTGTGTGTGTGTGTGTGTGTGTGTGTGTGTGTCTGTGTGTGTGTGTGTGACTGTGTGCGAATAATTATGCATAATTGTCTGCTTTTGTGTGTGTGTGTGTGTGTGTGTGTGTATCTGTGTGTGTGTGTGTGCCTGGGTGTGTGTGTGCGCCTGCGTGTGTGTCACTGCATGATAGCTTGACTATGGCTGTGTGCATGTGTGTGTGTATGAGTCGTGTGTGTTTGTGTTTGATTGAGTGTGTCGAGGTGCAGCGCTGCACATGTTTACCCAGGGGATCATGGGAAAATGAAGTGGAATATCCGCGTCAGCGGCTGCAGTGTAATTTTTAACACATTATGAGCATGGGGCCCGGGCCCATTCAGAAAAGGCCTAATTAGCAAGCCAGGGATGCGTTGAATGGAGAGAATGGTTTTTTTCCCTCTCTCTATATTTAAAAAAAAAAGATGTTTTAAATCATATTTCCGCTATCCCCAACATGCTACATTAGCTCCTAAACTGTGCCGCGTGGGAAGCGAGGGGTTCACATGAAGTCTAGGCAGACTAGCCGCCGACTATCTGGGAGCTTCGGCAGCGAAGCGAAGTTTGATGTGCAGCCAATGAAACGAGAGTTATGCAGTGGGGCCCCGCTATTCTAGGGCAGGATAGAGTTAGCTCAAGCTCACTAATAGTTCCTATTATCCACTGCCTGCTCCAATCAGCACACATGCAAAATGCTCACACACACACACACACACATGCAGGCCCACACACGCACACACACATACATACACATACACACTTACTCAGTCACACACACACACTAACTCACTCACACACACACACACACACACACACACACACACACACACACACGACCAATACAGGGCCACTGCAAACCAGTTGGGGCTGGAGAGCCACAAAGGGCATGCCTTATTAAATTTCACTTTGATTGGATTATTTATGTTTGTGGCGTTTTGTGGCTTTTTTTTTCTCGTTGTGGTCGAACGGGAACT
>CM059284.1:20039027-20051527 GCA_030347295.1 Setipinna tenuifilis
TGGTGAGTGGCAGCAGGCCAGCAAAGAACTGCATTAGTCAGATAGCCACCATGCAATAAAATGCAGCAGAAGAGAGGAAGGAAAGGGAGGAGAAAGGAAAAGAAGGAGTAAGAGAAAGAAGAGAGGAGGGGGATGATAAAAAAGAGAGAGAAAGAGAGAGCAAGTGAGGAGAGAGAGAAAGAGAGAAGGGGGAAGAGAAAAAACAGAGAGAAAGAGAGAGCAAGTGAGGAGAGAGAGAAAGAGAGAGGGGGGAAGAGAAAAAAGAGAAAGAACGAGAGAGCAAGTGAGGAGAGAGAGAGGAAGAGAGGGAAAAAAGAGAGGGAGGGACGGAAGGAGGGAGAAAGAAATAGAGAGCAAGAGCACAGCTCTCTGTAGATTGAGATCTTAAAAAGGGGCCCTACTGAACAATATATTTAGGTGGAAACCCTGGCTGGATCCTGGCGCCCAGATTGTATCTCTGTGCCAGCCAGAGTAGAACTAAATTAGATGACATTCACTGTGACAAATAATTTCCCTTCTTGCATTGTGCATGTTTAAAGAAGTCAAGACAAAAAAGGGCCTAAAAAGACCTCAAAATGTCTTCATTTCATTAGATGCAGCAAGTGATCAGCCTGACAGATGAAATTAAGGTTGGCAAAAGGCTGATGGGAGATCATGGAGTGTCATCGGTTTATTTATGGAATGACCATCAAGGTTTTTTACCCTGGTGGCGAAGCAATATAAAAAAAAAAAGCAGACTGATGACTTGCTAGGGCCAAAACACACTGTGAAGTATGTGTGTGTACAATAAGTAGGGGTATAGGGAGTGGAACAGGTGAACGTGGTTGGCTTTTCAATTAACCTCTGCTGTCAGAGGCCCAAATATCTGCACAGATTAAGAGGGGGGGGGCTGCTGTTGAGACAGTGAGAAGGGATAGAAACTGCCAGAAGGCCAGGAACACAAGTGCCCAGTGCTCAGCTATCTAACAAGATCTTAAAGCTCAACACTGTCATCTGAAGCGGTGTCTGGCTGGTCTTTTGAACTAATAGAAGCAGACCAGGCCATCAGTCTGTTAGAACATGCTCGCTTGCATGCCTGTGTTTGACGGCACCAGTTTAAGCCATGCCGTGCTGACTATGTTTCTGAAGTCTTTTTAAAGTAATGAAGCATTGGCATTCGAGTAACTCATTTTGCTGGTGGTGAGATGGCTGTGTAGGTGGACGAGCTCGGAGCCATCTGTGAACCAGACGGGTTTAGATAGGGCTGGGGGACAGAAAGAGAGAGAGAGAGAGAGAGAGAGAAAGAGGGAGTGAGAGCCCAGACTGGGGCCTTTTGGGAGGACTGTGGGCAACCAGGACTCACCGTCGTTTTTTGAAATGGATTTTGTCCGCAAGGCCAGTTCCTCAAAAGGAAAACCGGGAGAGGCCTGGGCTGGACATGCAAGATCGAACATGGTCCAAGTTTTTTTCTTTTCTTTTTTTTCTCACCTCCCCACTCCTCCTCCCCATCCCCCTCCCCCATCCGCTTAGGCTTGGTGGCAGAGAGGACCAAATTTCATTTTATTCCCTCCAAAAATTTTTGGTATATTATATTTGGAGGCTTTAAATGCTTGGCCAGGCAGCAAGGCCCTTCTGCTGAATATCTGGGCGCTGATTCTGAAAGAGAGAGATTTTTTTGATGGGTTCGGTCCAGTCACTTTCACCGCTTCTGCTGGGGTCCATTTGAATTTTTGAAATGATTAAAAACAGTGAAGAGAGAAATAAACAACAAGCCTACCCCCCCCCCCCCAAAAAAAAAAAAAAAAAAAAAAGAGTGGACAGTGCGAGACACCAGATGGAGTATTGCCACCCATGGGTGGAGGGAGTCCATGGCACCCTTACCCCTCCATTTTGGCAGGACACAGGAACATGCAATGCACTCACAGTGGTGACTAGCACACTATGAATTGACCATTCTGTTCTAAAGAAGAAAAATAATAATAACACCACAACCAACAACAACAACAATAATAACATTATTATTATTATTATTATTATTATTATTGTTGTTGTTGTTGTTGTTGTTATTATAATAATAATAATAATAATAATAATAATAATAATAATAATAATAATAATAATAATAATATTTTACTTCAGTTTACTTCATATTTCTCTAGAGATGTGTATTTTATTATATTTGGCTTCACATTCATCCATCTTTATAAGACTGTAATAATAAGTAATTAAAATACCATGTATGTCTCATGTATGTGCATGCTCTCAGACCTTCCCAACCCCACACATAAATTTGACCACAGGATCGTCTCCACCATATGAGATGTATATTATGCATATGAATTTTCTTAAGTGTTAAGCTTGTGGTACATGTTTGACCATTAATATTACAGTAGGTCTTCCCACATAAAATAATTATGAAGGGTCAGGAAAGGTCAAAGCTAAGTATTCACATGGGACATAGTTATTTAACTCTAATGGTTTACATTCACTGGTTGTTACGGGTGTCTGTGATCTGAATGAAGGGTGGGCGTTTGGTTGGTAATAGCGAATAGCGAAAGAGGATACTTTGCATGGCTGTGGTGCGAATGGAGAGGCCCGTTGTTGTTGTTGTTGTTTATTAATGTGATTGCTGTGACAGATCGGGCCTGTGGCGATGGCGTCACACTGATAAAATCAGATTTCACGTGAGGAAGCGCGAGAGGAAGCCGCCTCAGCAAACAATTTAGCTTTCACAAATAGCGACAATTATCCACAGTAGCTAGACTGCGAGAGAGAGTGAGAGTGCAGCAGAAAGAAGAAAGAAGAAAAACGTATTAAAGTTTAATTCGTTTTAATACCTGAATCCTTTGAACTAATCAAAGGCCTTGTTCTGCTCGTGGTGCAACATAATTACTTTTTGGGAAATGGTAATGACTAAATAACCTTGAAAAAAGAGAGAAAAGAGGTTAAAAAAAAACTTGATGTGGAAATATCAAAACATGATTAGATTGGCTTAATGTGAAATTAAATATCTTTATGGGTTCATGGTAATGATTGTTTCCAGGCTCAGCCTCTCTTTCCTGAGGTGTAATTTGATGTGATATATCAACAATAACAGCAATTGCTTGCCTTTGTTTTCCCTAATGTGGCAATGGGGTATGCTTGCCTATTGAGTCTTTCAGTGGGGTCTAATCATTGTTGCTTCAGTCGTTTTATTCAATAGGTCTCGAATATTTACAAGGAACTTATCACATCAGTCTATCAGCTCCTACAGAGGCATGACTTACTTCCAAAAGCCAAGTATATTACAGGTGAGGAAATCCATATTGTGTTTAGCAAAAATATACATAAAACATAATAATAAATTGTGCAATTTACTGGGCCAGCTGCATTACAAGGAGCAAAGAGTTGATAATGTATAATCATACAGCTGAGTTGATCGGGAATATTTTTATTAAAGTTTGACACCACCTGCATTCATTTTGAAAAATGCCATTCACAATGGCAGGTAGTTTGCTAAGCAACTTTTGACAAATCGCTGATTGAATTGCACAGTGCTTGGCTGGGGCTGTGTGTGGCTGTGGCAGTGGCAGTGCATGAGTCAAAGAAGGCCACATGACAGCCCATATGTCTTAAAGGGGGCGGGGGGGCAGAATAGCAGACCGCCATTGATATCACACACCCTTGTTTATTCTACGCTTAAACAGGTAATCTCATTAAATCTGATACTTTGACATCGTACTTGTGGGAATTTATCAGGACGGGGCAATTCTTCTTGATAACTGTGTGTGTGTTTGTGTGTGTGTGTGTGTGTGTGTGTGTGTGTGTGTGTGTGTGTGTGTGTGTGTGTGTCAAGGGGGTGAATGGAGTGAAAAATTGCAGGCAATGAAGAACAAGGAATGGAACCTCATGAGAATGGTCTATCCATGGTGTAGGCTTGAAGAAAGGCCATCACAGTATTTTTTTTTAAAAACTGCACTGCTGAAGTTGCAGATCCTCGGTGGCACTCGGTTACAGGAACTTATTTGGTTCCTAGATGGGGGCCTGCCATAGTTCTGCTAAAATGGTTCCAGTACATGCACTATTGTGATAGTCATCCAGGCAGTGTCAGATTCAATTTTTCAGTTCAGTAATTCTACATCCTGATTGCTATTTCAGTTTAAAATACAAACTCAAACTCAAATAATTGAAATTTAAGAGTCAGTTGCAATTTAACTCAGAATTGTACACAGCCTTGATGGCCATAGGTAACCACAGATGGATTTTAGTCTGAATCAATCACTCACCTACAAAGAGAGACCGCTACAGCACTCGGAAGGCCCAAACAGCTTCCAGGTCAAAGTGTTTATGTCACAACATAATCTGGCTGGCATAGTACCATATGGTGCTTCTGACGTTGCATTTCGATGATTTGTGGCGGCAGTTATGTCGTTTTCAAATACGCCTAGCTGTTTGTGCTTAAGAGTGCATTTAATACTGAGGTGTAATTCATCTTTAATGTTGGTGAGAGAACTCCTCCACGTGCACTTGGCAGAAAGATCCTGAGTTGGCAGGTATATGGAAGAAGTAGCGTACGCAAATAAATAAATAAATAAATAAATAAATAGGTTCTGGGGGAGGAAAGAAAACATCTAACTAATGCCGCTGACCAGCCTTTATTTTACAGCTCTTCCTATTTTTCAGCCAGTTTGCTGATGTTTTTACTTTGGCTCCCCTTAATAACTGTAAGTAGCCTGTTTATTGGAAACATGCTAGCCCGGCATGTGAATGCATGCTGGGTACCATTTGCTAATTGGCCCCATTTCCACCAGTGCAACTCCATTTTTACGGGTACAGGAGTGACTGGAGTGCTTACTGTAAGGTGCTGGGCTACACAGCTATTTTTTATGGACCTGGGTACAGGAGCACAGGAGCAACATCAGCAAATCCACCATTCCACATGATAACTCACTATGTGACGTGGCGAGACTGAAAATAAACACTCAAACACACTTGGGAAATATACTGTAGGTACACACACAGAGACAAGCTCTCCCTCCTGCTCTCTCTCTCTCTCTTTCTGTCTCTCTCTGTCCCTCTCTCTCTATCTCTCTCTCTCTCTCTCTCTCTTTCACACACACACACACACACACACAATGAAACGCAACCTCTACAAACAAAGAATGAGATAATAAAGGCATACTGTACATGCTGTACGAATGTGGATAAAAGTATTCACCAACAAAAACACTGAGGCAGCACACAACATATACATGCACACACACACACACACACACACACACACACACACACACTCACACCAACACACAATCATACACACATACTCACACATACTAATAAATAACCCAGCTGCCCTTGCAAAATGGATGTTTGTGCACCTGTGCTGAAAGTGGCAGTGGATAGTCTAATGAACAAAATTGTGTTATAAACTTCACAGTTTATAAGTATGCACCAGAAGACTAATGATTCGTAAGAACCCTGTCCCTCCACAGAGCGCAGTGGCCTGTCACTCTCACTACAAAGGTGTGGTCTTTAGCTGAAGTTACCTGAGTGTGGCACTACTCTTGATATTCAAGGTGGCCACCCATGACCAACTAAATTACAGCGATTTGGCACGGCTGATGAAAATCTATGGAAGGCCCTGAAGAATGTCAGCCAGTAAATTGCTACAACTTTGCCTTAAATTATTATAATAATCACAGCCAAGCCTGATTAAAAGTTTGCTATAAACTTTTAAGAACTCAGACCTCCCACAGTCTCTCAAGGTCTTTTCTGCATGTTATTCTATTAGCTAGGGTTTTCACATATGAGCTGTGGGTAAAGCATGACCATATATATATATATTTTTGCACTTATGTAAATCTCAACTGGATTCAAAAGCATGCAAGCTGACATTACACAGGTGGATGTTATTTTTGTGTTTATCATAGTAATGAGCATGTTGATTAGGTTGTTTTCTGGTGATTTCTTATTTATTTATGTATTTATTTATTTATTTACTCTTATTGGTTAATTTAATGGGTCCATACATATTCATAAACATTATATAATAAATAAATAAATACACCTATGTGAATATGCCGAAATTAGTAAAATAATAACTACTTTTCATCTGCAGTCCCTAGGCAGGTGACATAAAGCTAGACGTAAACGAAATAAACATTGAAAAAACAACCTACATTTATACAGCTAGACATATAAAACACAGCCTACATTCATACAGCACTTTAATGATGGCATACAGTACAGTAGACATAGACAAACAAACAGCCAAGAATGGATGGTGAAATGTATGATTATTAAACATATGTGAGTGATGAAATGTATGAAAATTAAAAGTGAGTGCATCTCTGGTTTTCTATGAGCCACTGTTTTAAGTGAGTTTTTTAAAACGTTTTTAAAAACGTGTTGTATGTAGAACACTCTCTTATTGGGATAAGGAAGCATAGCACCATGACAGAAGCCATAAGGACATAAAGAGCCTTGCCTCTCTGACTAACTAGCTAACAAGGATACTGTTGGCAACGTAGAGTACTGTAGGTTAATGGCAGGGGTGTAGTGGTGAAATAAGAGGTGAGTAAACTATGAATTTGGTGATTACAGTGAGGTTGGTGCGCTGTACAGCAACAGATTTTTTGAAAAGATATTCAAGTGGTATTGTAAATGGTCCCCAGTGGATATATTGTACATATAAATGATGTAGTGACATTTTTGGAATGTTAAAAGTTGAATTTGGTGCATAACCTATGTTATGAAGTAAATTCACTCTATTATTTGGTGGATAAACTCTCCTTAGAGGTGAATAAACTTTATTTCTGAAATTTGAGAGGTGTTTACTTGCATTCACCCACCACTACAACCCTGGTTAAAGGGAATAGCCCCCCACTGCTAGCTAGTTAGATAACTAGTAACGTCACCATCTGCAGCTCTTTCTACCAAGGCACTGCATAAATGAAGACAAAGGTTACATAGCACGATAAAGGCAAGCCACCAATGTCTTTACCAATAACTAGTGAAGTGAACTAGGCCTACGCCACGTTGGGACATCCACATGCCCCCTTGCTACTAAATCCTACTCGTGCATTATCCTTTATTGCTCCCACATGCTGGCGTTATCTGAACTTAGTTCTAGGGTCAGGTGGTGTTAGGTGTGTAATGCTTGTGTGTAAAAGTTAAAAAAGGTCATTTTAAAAAAAATAATATACAGTCTACCTGTTTATTGTCACCGTAAAGTAAATGTAAATGGAGTTTTATTGTATGTATGAAAGCAGTCAATTGTGCTGTTTTGTAATGTGAGAGGTGGTAAAATGAGATTGAACTGTGAAGTGGTATGATGATGGAGAGAGATGTTCTGCTGACCAGAAAAGCACGCACACTAACATACAGAGGTTGGTAATCCAGGTTGGGAAATCAAGCCATTTCAACATGAATTTGTGGTCAATCACTTGCATGCACATTGCACTATGCACATGCAATAGCACTTCAGCCCATTAGCGTACGCGCTCACACACAAACACACGCACACACACACACACACACACACACACACACACGCACTTTGGGAACATGTAAAAATGCACACAAAACGCATGACTGCATGCATGTTTTATGCACACACAAATGCATGCAGGCAAACACAAAAATATAAATGGTTTCCAACATGCGATGCACAGTCCAACGCACACACATACACACATTTCACACACACACACACATTTCACAATGCAGTTGTTTACCCAGAGAGCAATATTGCCGACGCATTAGATTGGAGCCCGTCTGCTTTTCCGCTATGGATTTATGCTTCATCACCGTGGCGACTCTTTCAGCGTTGATTATAATTCCCAGAAGTCCTTAATTAAACAGTGTGCATGCGAGTGCTCTTTCTCTCTCTCTTTCCCCCTCTCTCTCTTTCCCTCTCTCTCTCTCTCTCTGAGAACGAGTGCAGTGTAGATTTACTGACCCAGTGGCTGACTGCGGCAGAACCCTTCCATAAATTTCAGAGTACTGCAACACCATTTGTATCCAGACCTGCTGCTTATGAGGCACATTCCTGTTTTGGTCTCTCTCTCTTTCTCTCTCTCTGTCTCTCTCTCTCTCTCTGTCTTTCCCTCTCTTACTCTCCATCTCTCTCTCTCTCTCTGTCTCTCTCTCTCACTCTCTCTCTACCTCTCTTACTCTCCATGTTTTTCTGTCTTGCTCTCTGTCTGTCTGTCTGTCGCTCTGTCGCTCTGTCTCTCTCTCTCTCTCTGTCTCTCTTTCTCTTTCTCTCTCTCTCTCTCTCCATGTTTTTCTGTCTTGCTCTCTCTCTAGCCCTACTTTAGCATGCTGGGAACTAAATTAGGCCTGGATTTTAATTACCTGTTTATGTGGGCTCTCTCATATTGACGATGAACATTAGATATGACCTGTACAATCTGTTGGACAGGTTGGGTTTGAGTTTTACTGGTAAAGTGTCATAGGCTGACTTACCCTGGAATATTTTCTTCCCTCCCAAAAAACAAATTTAATATTTTAGGAAGGGGAACAAATATGTCAGGGCAGGTTAGCCCTCTTCATTGATTTAGCTCTTACTTGATTTAAAAGCAACAAATCTTCCGTGTTCATTTCCTAAGTGTCAACACAAGACTATTTGGAGAACTTCCTGGGGGCGTGGCTTTAAGGAGAAGGAGGAAACTTATCCTGAGGCTATGTGGATGATAAAGCCCTCTGTCACAGCAATTCTTAACCCTGCTTCTGTTGGAAATACGGCATTGATAATACTTTGTTGACTTGGCATTGGGCGGCACTTAGGTCAACTGAGGCTCAAAACCAAAAATGATAAGGCACCTCAGGTTTTTGCTCTGCTAACATTGAACCAGCCCCCCACTCACCACTTGTCAGTGTGGACACCACCTGCAACAACAACCAATAGCACATCCCCCCACACAGACAGACAGACAGACAGACAGACAGACAGACAGACACACACACACACACACACACACACACACACACACACACACACACACACACACAGCTACACCAAATCCTGCCTATATTGTTTTAATGTGAAATATCTAGCATTTAACATGATGCTAAATGCAGCAGGTGACGTTTTTGGATGTGTTGCTAATTTTTTTACCATAGCTGAGTCAGTAGTTTTCTTTTTCTGTTCTGTAAATAGGGCCAGCTTTAACCGTGGTCACCGCACTACTATGTGCGTCATTTAAAAGGTAAAAAAGGGATCTTTTTCTGCTTAGCTTTCAAGGTTTTAAAGACATAAAAGTGTGCCAGATTGCTGCCAAGTCAAAGTCAAAAGCATTCGACCTAAACACATGCACACGCACACACACACACACACACACACACACACACACATACACACACTAATGAAAAACACTGATGTGCTTGCACATAGACAGAAAGAGAGAGAACGAGAGAGAGGGAGAGAGAGAGGGAAAGAGAGAGACAGAGAAAGAGGGGAGGGGGGTGTGTGTGCTTTGTGTCATTTTGCCCTTCTGGAGGCCTACGAGTTTTGGCACTCGAGGGACTGTACGGGCGTGACATATTTAAACGAAGCTGGGGTAGAGGACACGACGGCCACTAGAACAAACAAATAAAGTGTGAGTTGGGGGCTAGAAATAGCCTCCTCCAAGGTCCCTGACAGTAAAAATTGAGTGAAGAATTTTAATCAACTTAAATCAAGTGAGTGTGTATTTACGGTCGGGCGTTAATTGTGCTCACGGAGGTTAGCTTATCGCCCACGTCAGCACGGGGCAGAGGGCGAGGAACCCTTCTCTCCCTCTCTGTCTCTTCCCATCCATTTCTTTCTTTTTCCCTACAACTCCTGTCTCCATTTTCCCTTCCTTCCTCTTTTTTAAACTGTCCTTTCATCTACTTTGCTATCGATTTTTTTCCTCTTAGTATCAGTCTCTTCATCCCCCTTTCTCTTCTCTGTTTTTTTTGGTCATTCTTTTCATCCCTCTGTTGCTCTTTTTTCATTGCGTCCTAAACATGCCCCTCTGTCCTACCCACCTGCCCCTGCCTTGCTAACACTGAGCTCAAATTTAATGCTCCGTGTCCAATGGATAGGGCATCACGGAATGTTCTGGAGCTCCCCTCAGACTGTTCTCTCAAAGGACAACCTCACTATACACTTTGCCCCCCCCATCCCAGCCACCCCGCCACCCCCCCCCAGCCCTTCTTTCCATTGCATTACTGGTGATCCGAATGATTCCACCCCATTAAATGAGCGCGGCGCACTAAATGTATTGGATTTGCTCGGATAATGCACCATTTCTTTTAGCTCCAGTCAGTCACAGACGTTGTGGTGGTGGTGGGAGAGGGGATGAAAACACAGGAAGCATTTAATCCCCACCCCCCCCACCCCTTCAACCTCAACCCTCCACCCCCCCCTAATTGATCTGAATATACACAAAAGACTCATACAGTCTGTACAGTTACAGCCAGCCGACTCAGACACCGGGGGCATCCATGTGGGAAATGCCAATGAGAGCAGGGGGTAAAAATACCCTCAAAAAATACCCCTCCTCGGGCTAAACTGCGATGTGCGGTTTCCACGGCTCACGCGACGACTGCAGACGAAACAAGGGAGAGCCCTCTTGATCCATTCTGTCAGCACCCTTCTTCTTCTTCTCTCATTTGGCAGCTGGATGACAGAAATAATGATCAGCATTGGAATAATGGCATCAGGATAAGAAACTTGGTACAGACATCATGTGACTCTCCCAAGGTACAAAAGAAGGCGTATTAGTCACCAGTCCCCCTCCAAACCCCCCCTCCAAATATAATCTCGAAGGAGTGGTTGTACAACAATGTACATGTTGAACAGTGTGAGCACAGACAAAGCAAGATCCACACAATTTATGCATGAATACAAGGTTTTTATTGTCATGTTGTCACTTTAAATTGTGAATTATGTGTCATTTCATTGTTACTTATTTGTTTGTGACTATCTATTTCAAAAAAACATGCGCCCACACACACACACACACACACATAGCCCCTTGAAATTCATTGCAACCGATTTTGTAGAAACTACACACTGATGTAACATGGGAGCAGGTGGTTGTATTGGCTTGTCTAAATCTCTTACCTTTCTCTCTTCCGGTATCTGCATTACTGCGGGCAAGTAGATGCTGACCCAGGGCTGCGTTTAATGGCCAGGCCTCCCTTCAAGCTGTTTTAATCAAGCACTATGCCACGTCTGTGTGTGTGTGTGTGTGTGTGTGTGTGTGTGTGTGTGTGTGTTAGTGGGGAGATGAGGTTGGTTGCATCGGATGGCGGACAGTTCATTCATCCTGCCCACCACCCTCACCCACGTATCCCCACCCACACACACACACACACACACACACATACACACACCCTCACCCACGCATCCCCACCCACACACACACACACACACACACACACACACACACACACACACACATAAACAGAGAACCCATCTCCTGCTTCTACTGCAGTCTGCCTCCCCCACTTCGTCCCCCCCAGTCCACACCTCATGCCATCAGCCAAATCATCTGTGGCATTGACACCAAATGGACTTATTGAATGTGCACAGGCATGCCGTCCACACAGGAGGCATCCTGTCTGGAGATGCAGAGAGAGGGAATGAGGGCAAGGGAGTGGGGGTTGAGACAGAAAATGAAAGGAAGAAAGGGAAGAAAAAAAGAGAGAGATTGAGGAGGAGAGAGAGAGAGAGAGCAGCAAGAAAGACATAAAAGAAGAATAGATGATATATAGTCTGTGAGATACACGGAGATAAAGAGAGAGAGTGAGTGAGTGAGCAGGAGAGAGAGAGAGAGAGAGAGAGAGAGAGAGAGAGAGAGAGAAATGAGGGGAAGCAGGGAGGGGGAAAATGGAACAGTTGGAAGCTCGCCGGAGGCGGCCAAAACATTTGTCACTCCAACGGGAGGCTCCCGTATTTTTGGAGATTGGATTTTGTTTTATTGTTATTGTTTTTTTGCAAAACCACAAGTCCCTTCTCGTCATATGTGTTTTGCAGAGCAGTGGGGGCTGGACACCTGAGATGCCCAGGTATGGGTCATGGTGAAAATGAAAAAAAAAGGGAGGGATCCATACATCAAAGTGTGTCACGACTAAAAAGGGTCACCATTATCTTGGGAAGGGTCGAAAATTGCATGGTACCCATCGATCGCACTCTTTTGATTGATAGCTTTGCATTATGTGTCAAAGTTTCATGTCCTTCATACTTTGTTGACCTTTCAGAGCAACTCAAGAAATAAAATGTAACCCACCCACCCACCCTCCTCACACTCACATTAGTAAGGAGAAGGAAACTACTTCCGGGTCACCCGTCGTGTGACATAACCGAGATCGTTAGCATTGCATGGGACGTTAAACTAATGTCTCGTCTAATTACGAGTCCTCCATCTTGATCGGAGGTTCTGAAAATGCATCTGTTTACCTCAAGATGGATCCCCAAGCTGAGGCGGGGCAGTTGCTCCTCATCCATCTCCAACGCAAACCGCTCTCATTACTCACCCAGCTCAAGGAGATGGAGATGGGCCACTGTC
>CM059284.1:20056527-20059027 GCA_030347295.1 Setipinna tenuifilis
TCTCTGTCTCTGTCTCTCTGGAAGCCGTGCTCCTGCTCCCGTGTATGGCAGCCATATGTGCATCTCTGCAGCAGCAAGCACACATCGCCCATCAGCTGCAGCCACTGTCAGTCTCCGTCCCATCCAGGCATCTGTCAAAGGCTGACACGCAGCCAAACAAACCTAACCACGCACAGCCAAACTCAGCTGCTGCTTCTGCTGCTGTCTTTTTCCACAGACAGACTCACACACATACACATACTCAAATACACATACACAAATACACATACACATACTCAAATACTCCCACACATACACAGATACACATACAGATACACATACTCAAATACACACACACAAATACACATACACACACACACACACACACACACACACACACTTTAACTCTAAGACTTTTTGTATATTTAAACACAGATACAGACAGACAGACAGACACCCCCACACACACATAGACACAGACACGCACGCACCCATATGCACACATACAGACACACCCACCCACACACACACACACACACACACACACACGTTAACTCTAAGACTTTTTTGTATATTTAAACACAGAGCCAGAAAGACAGACACACAGACACGCACACAGACACGCACGCACCAATATGCACATACACACCCACCCACACACACACACCCTGTCTGAAAATTTGAGATATCAGCATGAAGAACTGTAAGAAAGAAGCACATAAGAGAGAAATACAAGGAGATATGGGCTAGAAGGACAAACTGGTGTGATATCAATGTTTACCGGCATAGCTGCTAATAATCAGTGTTTACTCTTAGAGATCAGGGTAAGCTGACCATGTAAAGCGAGGCCATGTAACTGTATAAAAAGGACACGTACATCCATTACAAACACACATGAGTAAACAGAGTCAGAATGATCAGAGCAGAAATGGAGAGAAAATGTATAAAGTAAACATGAAGGCTTTGGTGGCCATGACAAAGCTGTGTTCTGGTGTCTCTGGAACTCTGGCCCGTCCCTCTCTCTGGCTATCCGCCCTCTCCCTCACTATCTCTGCCCTCTCTCTCGCAAAACTGCCCCCTCTCCCTTGCTAAACCGCCCCCTCTCCCTCGCTAAACCGCCCTCTCCCTTGCTATCTGCCCTCTCCCTCGCTATCTGCACTCTCTCTCTCGCAAAAACTGCCCTATCTCTTGCTAAACTGCCCTCCCTCTCTCTGGCTATCCACCCTCTCTCTCGCTATCTGTCTTCTCTCTTGCTAAACCGCCCTCTCTCTCAAAAAAAACTGCCCCCTCTCCCTCTCTAAACCGCCCTCTCTCTCTCTCGCTTTTTCGCTATCTGCCCTCTCTCTCACTAAACCGCTCTCTCTCTCACTAAACCGCCCTCTCTTTTGCTATCTGTCCTCTCCCTCGCTACCCGCCCTCTCTTTCGCTAACCTGCCTGTCTCTGTCTCTGTAAACCACCCTCTCTCTCTCTCTCTCTCTCTCTCTCTCTCTCTCTCTCTCGCCCTCTTACTAACCTGCCCTCTCTTTTGCTATCTGCATTCTCCCTCGCTACCCGCCCTCTATCTCGGTATCCGCCCTCTCTCTCTCTCTCCTCCACCAGCGCGACCGTGACGGCACCACCCAGTGCCCCTGCCCCTGTGCGAGCACCATGGCAAGGGCTGGCGTGGGCACAGCGGGCAAGGGGGCAGGATGGAGCCCCTGGCAGACAGGTTGGCATAAAGCACCCAGCAGGGGGGTCAGTTCCACCCCTCCCACCCTCTCTCGCTCTCTGTCTCTCTCTGTCTCTCTCCCTCTCTTTCTTTTTCTCTGTCTCTTCATTAATGTCTGTACCTGTTTTTCTATGTTATCTGGGTAACACTTTATTTGAAGGTCTCTACATAAGATTGACATGAGCATGTTATAAACATGACATGACACATATCATGAACATGAATGACCGTTGCCATTAAGTGTCACTTGGTTTTCGTGATGTTAAGTTGATATTTTTTTGGGATGCAGACAATGCAGAAACCAAACACTTAATGACAACAGTCATAAACATGAATAAAGTATCATTCATGTGTATGATGTGTCATGTCATCTTTATAAAGAGTTCATGTCACTTATGTAGACACCTTCAAATAAAGTGTTACTGTTTATTTGTTCTCTCTGTCTCTCTATTTCTATTTCTTTCTGTGTCTCTCTCTGTCTCTCCAATGTTTCAATTCAATTAAATTCAACTGTGCTTTACTGGCATGGCAAAAAGTGCATTCGTATTGCCAAAGCAGTAATACTTCATCTGTCTGCATGTCTCTCTCTCAATTCATTCCCCTATCTGTCTTTCTATGTTTTATTCTCTATCTCCCTCTTTCTCTTTCTCTTCCTTTCTGTCTCTCTCTCTGTCTCTCTCTTTGTCTGTCTGTCTGTCTCTCTCCCTCTCTCTTCATCTGCCTGCCTGTCTCTCTCTGTATTTATTACTTTATTTGTTTGTCTATGTTATTTCTCTATCTCTCTCTTTCTCTTTCTTTCTCTCTCTCTGTCT
>CM059284.1:20064027-20074027 GCA_030347295.1 Setipinna tenuifilis
TTTCACACACACATGATAAGCTTGATGATTCTGATTAGGATCTTGCCCTATTTAGTGTGTGTGTGTGTGTGTGTGTGTGTGTGTGTGTGTGTGTGCATATGTGTGAGTGTGAGTGTGTGCATGCGTGTGCATTCGTGTTTGTTTATGTGCATGTGTGTGTGTGTGAGTGTGTTGTGTATGCATGTGTGTGTGTGTGTGTGTGTGTGTGTGTGTATGCATGTGTGTGTGTCTTTGCACGTGTGTGTGTTGTGTGTGTGTCTGTGTGAGCTGATATCCTGACATAAACACTGATATTATCGTGCTAATTGCACTCACCCACACATCGTCCCAGGAGGGAAGATACCACCCCCCAGCCCCCAACCCCCCCATCCTCATCTCCCACCCCCCATCCCCCCACCCTCATCTCCCTCCCCCCAAGGTGACATCAACAGCTGGCTCCAGAGCGGTCCCTTGGGAGGCTCTGAGTAGAGATGAAGTGTGTCTTAGCGGGACTGGCAAACAGCTACGGATAATGATTTCGACCATCAGTGAAATTCATAGGACACTGCTTCTCACCTAATCGTTATAACCACTTAGTTATAAATCTACCGTCATTTGTTCACTCGTCCAAACATGAAAACAGTCAGCTTGCTACGTTTCAACTGAATGACTTCACACACAACACACAACACACGCACATCTTTAAAAAAAAAAAAAAATCAGACACAATGTAAGCTTTGACACCAAAATGTTAATTCGTATTACACTGCGTGTCACCTAATTCTGAACCCCTTTAGTTACACATCTTACACTGAAACAGTACACAGTGAACGTTTTGACATGTCTAAGCTACATAGAATCGACATTTTTTTTTACGCTGGTCCGGTTGAAACCCGAGTGTGTCAGAATGAGCCATCAGCTTGAATTGGTGAGAAACATTTGGGACCGATTGACAAGCGTGCCTCTCTCTGTGGACTGGTGAAGGATGAGTCCCAGTTACAGTGAGAACTTCTCCTAGTTTGTCTCCATTCTTCCGAGCTCATTTAGGAGCTGGATTGCCTTCACTGATTGATCGGCTCCTTGAGACAAACTGCACAGAGCTGCCCCAAACGATCACGTCTGGTTGAATCCTTGGTGAGTCCTTCTTTTGTTTTATAGGCTTATCCTTCATCTTGTGTGCTGTGTGTGTGTGTGTGTGTGTGTGTGTGTGTGTGTGTGTGTGTGTGTGTGTGTGTGTTTGTGTGTATGTGTGTGCCTGTTTGTGTGGAGGTATCTGTGTGTGTCTGTATATGAGTGTGTGTGTATGTGTGTGCGTGTTTGTGTGGAGGTATCTTTGTGTGTGTCTGTGTATGTGTGTGTGGGTTTGTATGTGTGTGCCTGTGTGAGTGTGTGTGTGAGGGTGTGTTTGTGTGGAGGTATCTGTGTGTGTGTGTGTGCGTGTGTGTGTGGGTATGTCTGTGTATGTGTGTATGTCTGCATGTGTGTATGTATGTGTATGTATGTGTATTTCTGTGTGTGTGTTTGTGTGTGTGTGTGTGCGTGTGTGTCTGTATATCTGTGTGTGTGTGTGTGTGTGTGTGTGTGTGTACGCGTGTATCTGTGTATGTGTGGGTATCTGTGTATGTGTTTGTGCTTCCTCCACATATTTTCAGTGGACTCCGAAGTGCCGACGGACTCCCAAAAGCAGCCCCATCTACATCTCCTGGACCTCACATAACATTGACTTTATGACACCTCTGCTCGTTCAAGCCCAGCACCGCAATTGATTGGAGTAATTACTTCTCAAAGTCATTGCGCCAGGTGTCCAAAGACTAACGTTGTCGCAGGCTGGGAGAAGGGGAGCATTAAATCTTGCCCATGCGGAACCCTGGGTGTCTTCCATCTTTTTTGCCCCCTCCCACCTCCCTCCTTCCACCATCGGATGGACAGCAAAGGTGTTAGGCCTGTCTGTCCTGGGGAGGGTCACGGAGGACTGAAGATCTTCCTACTTTTCTCTGTCTCTGTCTCTGTCTCTTTCTCTTTCTCTCTCTCTCTGTCTGTCTTTTATACACACACACTCACTCACTCACTCTCTCACACACACACACACACACACACACACACACACACACACACACACTGCCTCTCTCTTGGAATAATATTGTTTACAGGAAAAACAATGGTTCTCATGCATTATTATTTGTTATACTAGCAAATATGTTTAATTGGTGACATACACTATTCACACTAGCATTTTCCCTTGAAAATAACAGGTGTCAAAATATCTCTCTCTCTCTCTCTCTCTCTCTCTCTATCTCTGCCCCCCTCTCTCTCCCTCTCTGGGAATAAAGTTGTTTATAGGAAAAACAATAGTTTTAATAAATGATTCTGGAAAATATGTTTAATTGGTGATATAGACTATTCACACTAGCTTTTTCCCTTGACAATAACAGGTTTCAATCTCTCTCTCTCTCTCTATCCGTCTGTCTCTCTCTTTCTCTCTGCTCTCTGTCTCTCCTGTTGTTGTCTTTCTGTGTGGTTTTCTTGCTTGTACTGAGCTCTTCTGTCTATTAGTGTGTTGACTGCTTGTTCTAGCGCCTCTCTTGACTTCTTGCTTTGCGGGCAGGCAACCTCTTTCTGCCTTTGGCTCCAAATTACCTGCCGTTTTCAGGGCCCCAGAAAACTAATTCGCCCTGTTTACCAGTGAGTATGAATAATGAAAGTGACAAATGAAATCACTCAGGAGTAATAGTAGTAGAGGGCTATAAGCTTGGTTTCGTTAGGCTTGGATAGTTTTTGTAATTATGTTTTTTTTCTCTCTCTCTACGTTTATTCCCTCCTTCCTTTTCACGGCTCTGTTTTTCTTCCGCAGACCATGAGCAGTACTAAGAAAACGAGTCTAAATTTGAAATGAATTCCTCAGCAAAATAAATTATTCGTTCCTTGTTAGCCGCGACAGTGACTGTGCAATTGTCCACTTGTTCATTTGTCTCTCTTTCAAGGTGACCTTTAGAGTCGTAACAGCTGTGCATTGTATACTGTTTTACATTGAAAAAATATAAAAATGGATAGGAAAATCATAAAAGGAATTGGTTTTTTGAGAAATATTTGTAATATACTAATCTCTTGACCTGTCATCATCATGCATATATCATAGAGTATCATAGAGTATCTGTGTCATAGAATATACTACTACTACTACTACTACTACTACTACTACTACTAATAATAATAATAATAATAATAATAATAATAATAATAATAATAATAATTACTTTTATTTATCCAGGTTAGTCTGATTGAGATATAGAATCTGTTTTCCAACAGAGGCCGGTCCAGACAAAACATAAACAATTACAAAACAAATACAAAAAAGCAACAGACATCTCAATCCAAAATTCATTCCAGTGTCAAGCCATTAAAATACCATTAATTAAATCAATAATAACATTTAAATAATTAAATAGAGTATCTTAAGAGTATCTCAAGTGAAAAGTTTGAGATACTGCATAGCTTGGCCTTCCTTGAGGTCTTTCTCTCTCTTTCTCTCTCTCTCTCTGTTTATCTCTCTCTCTGTCTTCATCTCTCCCTCTCTTTCACTCTCTCTCCCTCAAGTCACGGTGGTAAAGATGGACAGCTCCCCTCCTCAACTGGTCAATTAGCGTGTCCGTTAGTGACAGTATCCGGACGAGGTCAGGTGACCCCCGTCAAAGGCGTCCATCGACCCCCGCCAACCCCGTGGCCGCTTCATACACCAGCTCGCCCGCCCGCCACGCGTCACGGTTGGTGGGAGGATTGCGTTGCCGCTGGAGATGAGCACGTGTCGCCCCGACCCGGTGGCCCATCTCTCCGAGGTCCTCGCTAATGATGACAGCCGATGGGTCTGAGGCTCATTAAAGATATGATTTACCGGAACTCATTTAAAGGCACTCGGAATAACATGTTTAATGGCCGCTCACGGAGGGTGTTGTGCTTCTTTCTCCAACATTCCCATGCTGGGAGTAAAAAAGAAATACCTTTAAAAGTGACATTTTTGGAGGAGAGGATGGAGAAAACACACTTTTACTTCATGTAGTTGGAGTTCGTTATAGATTTGGGTTGTTTCCCATTATCTTTAAAATGTTTTTTTTTTCCTTCTTCTTTTTTGTCAAATCAGCAGATTCAGGTAGTCACTACTTTTTTAGCTCCAGACTTTATTTTCTACCTACCCCTGATTTCATATATGGGTCTTTAATGGAACACCCACAGTTTGAGGCATTTTATCGCTTGTAACATCAGACAAGGCTTTTGATGAGACAAAAAAAAAATATCCATAAAATTTGAATCATCGAGGGGAAAAGCAATTTTGTTAAGTATTCTTACAGCTCAGGTCATGGCAGAGCTGTCCTTTTTTAACTTGTTATTCTCTATCCCTAATCTCCTCTCTATCCTACATAAAGTCAACGCTACCTCTTGTCGGGTACTTGTCTTGTGCTCTTGTGCTCTAAAATCTGGCAGGTGCTGCCAAGAGGCACTTTGAGCCATGTCTGGGTCATCCTCACGTGGAGAAGGGAACCCTACCCCCCCCCCACCACCACCACCATGCCCCAACCCTTCTCCCCAGAAGAAGATACAATTTTAAACACACACACACACACACACACACACACACACACACACACACACACACACACCCTGCTGCCGGTGACAATGGACTTTGGGGTATCCTCTCAAGCAAATAGAAGTGGACAGTATTAGGACCAGTGATGCCGGAACAGATCACAAAGATTTAGTACCAAAGGGAGAGTTTTTTTGGCTCTGCATGGGGAAAAAAACGCCTCTTGTGAGGAGACAGCCAAATGGTGATGAGGCAAATCATTGTCATCAGTCATGTCTCAGAACCCATCTTGATCGCAGTTAGAGTCAATTGCCTTGACACGAACAATGTCATTTCAGGACATCATTCTGAGATGGTACCTATTTTTTGTTTTAAGGAAGAATTTGGTCAGAATAGAAAGTAAAAATACACTATGAATAACATAGTAGTGGTTACAAAATCCCTTAAAATCCCTTGAGTTTTATGAACTTTTGTAACAGTAATTTTATTTTAAAATGGGAGAAATCGATTGTACCTTTACAGAGGTAGTAAGAAATGGTTATTGTAGGGGGAAAATAAAAAAATAAAAAATAAAAATAACCAACTTCTGCAATCAAAAAAAGAACATCAACTACATGGTAAAGGCAGGCCTTCCTGTTTCAATAATTCATTTCATGCTGCACTGCTATTAACAGTCCAGTACTGGGGAAACCCAGTGAGAAAAAGAAAGGATTTTGCACAGCAACTGAGCTGCAGAGAAAACCGCTTGAGTATGCTATTCCAATTAGCAAGTGCCTCAAGAGCCATTTGAGTATGTGGGGCTAACGAATGCAAGGAGGTAACCAAAAGATCAGGACGTGCCCTCCCAGCAACCCCCCGGCTCTCTTTGTTCTGGTCTGAGTGAAGCCGTTGGTTCTGTCAGTGTGGCCTTACTGCAGCCAAGCCCAGCCAAGATATATGGGTCACACACATTACTGAGATAACATATCGGTAGAAAAAAACAAAACAGGCAAGGAAAGGTTTCTTTTTTTCTGTTTTTTTTTTGTTCTTACTTTCTCTTGGTGCTTTTGTAACTAATTAACTGTTATGTGGAAAGGCTAACGTGGACATCTTCCACCGATGCTGCCAGATGTTATCTGCGATTTTGGCCCAGAGGGAGGTGGTTTGTTTACTGTATAATCAAGCAAAAAAAATCTTTTGTCTCAACTTTTTTTGGGGTGCAAGATTTTGCCTCACAATCTTTTTTCTCTCAAACCCACTCCAAGCCACCCCTTCCCTTACACTCCTTCCATCTTACACTCCTTCTCTTACACTCCTGCCATCTTCCTCCATTCCCCCACTTAATCCATCTAGTTCCATTAAAAGTTGCATTTAACTCTCCTAAAAAATCTGATCCTCGGAAATGTGCAGCTCAAGCAAATTATTTCCCACAATGGGCACTCAGGACAAGAGGGGCCCAGGATGGTACCCTGATGCACCCCTCCATTTAGTCGGGCGCGAACTTGCCACAGAAATACTGATGTCAGCGTGTTACACGGAGAAGCGCACTCGACACATTAAATTAATATTAATGGCGAGAGCCTGAGTCACTTTATGGATCCTCTCTCTCTGCCTTCAGCCAAGTTAATCTGACAGCCATTACAGAGGCAAACACTTATCACCGTGCAATTGACACAAAACCCATTTCTGAAATGATTAATTAGCTCCTCACGTGGCATCATGCTGAATCCATCTTAATTAAAGATGGAGAGGAGCTGTTGAGCAAAGGGGTTAGGTCTATATGTTACGAGCTGTGTGCAAGACTCACTCGTGTCAGAGAAATAATAAAAAAAAGAGGCAAGCAAAGAGGCAAGGAAGGCAGGGGGCATATTAAAAAAGCTCAATGTATGCATTTTTTGCTCTCATTTCCCGGAGTGGGACTAAAAACGTCAGGTCGATGGTTATGGAGTTAAAAGCGTGCAGACACAGCACGCAACTCGATAACAATACCCCCTCGTTCGATCAGCCAAGGAACCACCTTGCCCCTCTTAATTGGGCAGAGCTATATCTCTGAGCGACAGATATAAAGTCGATCTACTCAATGACTGAGACTCTTCTTGGCCCAAGAAGTGAGGTTGGAGGAGGAGTAGGTGTAGTCACCAACACAGACCATAGCGGACAGAGAGAGAGAAAGAGAGGAAGAGCACGCACGGCACTAATCTCAGACAGACGACCTGTACCAAATCCTTGAGAGGATAATTAGTACATGACACGGCCTGACTTCAAACACAAACACACAAAAACAAACCCTCGGCTGACTCAAAAATCTCCCGCTCACACATTACACCAAAATAGTGGCGTCAAAGGTGCTTTTCATAATTAACATACTCATTAGCATCAGCTCAGGCTACAAAGACCAGATGTAGTGTAATTGCAAATAAACCATAGTGCACAATATGACGGCCATTGTGTAAAGTTTAAGTGCCTAATCTGCCATTGTCCTTCCAAAAGCAGAGAGAGAAGGGGGGTAAGAACAGTCATCACATTACCATATTAAAAGTAAATGTGTTTTTGTAAAATGTCAATCCAATTAACTGGTTTCAATTTCCTTTGCTGCCCAAATGAGGTTCTTTTATAAGGTTGATGTGCTGTAAAAAGATGTGTTTCGGTAAACACAACGCCCCCGGATAGATCCTACGGGGACTATTACAGCCGTCGCACTGATGAAACAGCCCCGCAAGGAGTCCATGCAGAGAGACAGAGGATGACAGAAAGAGAAAAAAAAAGAAAGAAAGACAGTAAGAGGGGAGAGTCCCTGACACCACAGTCTCTCTCTCTCTCTATTCACAGAGGTAGCATAGACCTCAGACTTACTGTAAGAGAGGGAGGGGGATGGGCAATAGACCACCACCTACCCTTTTACCAAGGACAGACCAAGGTCAATGATGTAATGCTACAGTGTCCACAAAGTGCAATGCAAGCTACATATGGTGGATTTAATAGGTGTTGAAATAGCATTGCTCATAGGTGTTTGCATTTCTTAGTCAGAGTTTGAAATGTCTGAAATGGGGTGGGCGTGGGAGGAGTGTCGTGTTGGCTATAATAACCAGCAGTAGAGAACATAGCATAGTTTACCGCATGAGACAGCCTCATTTTGGCCATTAGCAAACTTATAGAAGTGGCATGTTAAAAAGAACTAATGGAAAATATGTAAAGACACAATCACACTTTAAACACCAACCATAGATAGTATTTAGCAGGGTACAGTACATGTTATTCACATGACCACATATTTATATTTCTGTATGCTATTTTTTCACTGTTAGTACCATGGCTGTATTCTCTCACTGTTGCTGTTGCTGGAGTTACCTTGGGAAAGCAATGGGTGAGGACTGGCTGCCTCACCCAAGGACACAGTGGCATTGTTGGGAATTTGTCGACCTTTGTGTGTGGTTTTTTTTATGCTGAAATATTTTCAAACTCTGAGCAGATGCTACAGACAGATCCCCCCTAAAGGTGATTTTGCCACATCCGTCTTCCTTTTTAAAAGAACACTTACTTTTTTATCCTTGTCACTCAACCTGAAATCAAAAGGTTACGAATATATTTTAAGGAACAGAAAGACAGAGTGTCTCTCTCCCCTTTTAGCCCATGCTTTTTAACCAATGCCATAATAATATCACGCTTTCCATAATATTTGTATCCTCCACCTGATCTTTGTGCAAAAAAGTAATAAAAATATGTTTTAATTATTTTTAAAGAAAGTGTCTACAGAAAAGCCCCTAAGGAACGCTGGAGAGGGAGAAGTGAATATGGATCAAGGGAAACACCTTGACATAGTGTGTGAGAGAAAACACCACAGACAAAGAAGGAAACAGAGTGAGAGAAAGACAGCGAGAGAGAGAGAGAGAGAGAGAGAGACAGAGAGAGAGGGAGAGAGAGAGAGAGAGAGAGAGGGAGAGAGAGAGAGAGACAGAGAGAGAGGGAGAGAGAGAGAGACAGAGAGATAGAGAGGGAGAGAGACAGAGAGAGAGAGAGAGAGAGAGAGAGAGAGAGAGGGGCCATGTTTTCATAACAGGACTGCATAAATTCATTTTACCTCATCTGTCAGCCTGTGCTTGTGCCTGGCTAATGAGACCTTCAATTAGCTTTGACTCATTTCAAATACTGCAGGTCAACCCCATTTGAACTCCTTGGTCGGAGATCTCGCCCCCCTGAGCTGCCCTCACATCCTGGGGCCCACATGGCTGTGGGGTGCCCCAAGAGGCTCAGGGACTGGCCCATTCCATAGTTTCCCTGCCCAGGATGCCTCTCTGTCTGTCTGTCTGTCTGTCTATCTCTCTCTCCCTCTCTCTCTCTCTCTCTTTCTCTCTCTCTCTCTGTCTCGTTCCCTCTGTGTCTTTCTCTCTATCCCCATCTCCATCTCTAACTCTATCTCCATCTCTATCTTTATCTCTACCTCTATCACTATCACTATCTCCATCTCCATCTCCATCTCCATCTCCATCTCCATTTATCTGTCTTTCTGTCACTCATCTCATGCATGTATACCTTGAGCCAGCTCTGACGTTGGCCCTGTATGGTGTTCAGTGGTGCTCGTGACTAGAGGACTCCTCTAGTTTGCATCGCAATCCATAAACAACATCCTCCACAGGCATTAAAAAAATGACAACTCTTCACCGAGGCAGTGAGAAGGCATGTCTGACACACACTCGCATACACACACACACACACACAAAAAAGAAAAGTGAAAAAGAGAAAAAAAAATCACCTGACCACCATGGCGCATCACATCTATCATTTAAATTGGTAAGCTTATTTTTAGATGTGATGCTCCTTTGTTTTATTTCCCCCCTCCTTTTTAATTCATTTCTTTCCCTCCATCTTCTCTCTCTCTATCTCTTTCTGTCTCTCTCTCTCGGTATCTCTTTTTGTCTCGCTCTCTTTATCCCTCTTCCTCTTCCTCTTCCTCTCTTCCTCTTCCTATCTATTTCTCTCTCTCTCCCTCTCTCTCTCTCTCTCTCTCTCTCTCTCAATCTCTCTCTCTCTCTGTCTCTCTCTCTCTCTCTGTACCCTGTTGAAGATTATTTATCTAAACACTACACTCTCAGAGAGTGCATTCAGTGGCCCTGGAGCTATTTTCCAGTTGGGCAACCGTGAAGTCATATTGACACTAAACATATGGTCGGCCCTGTTTGGAGATACACTTCCAGACTTGCGGAGTTTCAGTTGTCTTAATGAATAATACCATGGTGGATTCGAACGGCAGCGATAGCTTGGAGTTTTTTTTTCCTTTCCCTTCCTTCTCTCTCTTTTTTTTCTCTCTCTCTCTTTCCCTTTTTTTCATGGCACCAACAATGCCTTCATGCATGAATTAGCAGTCTGCATTTCCATTTCAACATGGAACCCAAAGCCATTGCGCCTTCCTCTTTCATTTTTCACAGAGGAAATAAAAGAGGGAGAAATAAAGAAAGAAAGAAAGACAGA
>CM059284.1:20089027-20121527 GCA_030347295.1 Setipinna tenuifilis
CACACACACACACACACACACACACAGCTAAACCACAGGTGGTGCACGGTGGATGGATGGGATAAAAGCAGAGTTAGCATTAGCATTAGCGACTTAATCTGCCGGCGATCTGATTAGGGGGCTGACAGAGCCAAACCCGATTATGGTGGTCGGGCCTAATGGATGGACGTTCACTTTGGCGGTAATGAGCCTTGTCTTCTCTCTTTCTCATCTCTCCCTCTCTCTCTCCCTCGCTCTCTCTCTCGCTTTCTCTCTGTCAACTTTCTCTCTCTGTCTCTCTCTCTTGCTTCCTCTCTGTCTCTTTCTGTCAACTCTCTCTCTCTCTCTCTATTTCTCTCTCTCTTTCACTTTCTCCCTCAGACATGCTAATTGGGGTAATCCTTGGGGCAGTCTCGAGCCAAGCGTCAGTGGAAACATATCCCTTCTCATCAGGGTTAGAGACGCAGGGACTCACCAGACATCTTGTTTGTAATCCACCCCCATCCCCACCCTCACCCACCAATGGAGAGAGTGAAAAGGAATTTCAAACAAAAAAAAAAAACTGAAAAAAGCAAAAAAAAAAACATGGAAGATAATTGATGAGTGTCTCTATGGAAACCTTCATCGGAAGACAACTTTGCTGGATTAGCGAATAAAGGGCAAGGAGAGGGTAAAGAGCGGTGGCGATGAGGTGAAATTAGCCCATCTGGCCCATTAGTTATGTCTAAAAAGTACCAGGAAGTGAAAATCGCCTCATCAGTGCCAGGACACCCACGTCCTATCTCCCTCAAATGAAAAATAATCTACATATGGTCTCGTATTATCTCTAAATGTGTGTTATTATGTGTGGCATTCAAGTGGAAAACAAAGGAAGAATTTTATTGTGCGGGGAAACGTGTTTTCTAACTGTACATATCACAGTTAACTTGAGACTTCAATTCGACGGTACTAAAATAAATAATAAAATGTGGCAAGTGGGTGGAAAATTACTGCCAACGCAAGAAATCACCTCTGATAAACAGACAATCCCTGTTACCATAATCAAAATCTGTTATATTATTATTATTATTATTATTATTATTATTATTAGTAGTAGTAGTAGTAGTAGTAGTCGTAGTAGTAGTATTATTATGGTGGTACATCTAAATACCTCACTAGAGAAAGATGGATGATATGTGTGCAATGTACTGTATGTTGCTCAACTTTTATGTGTAAATTCTTATGCAACACTGTAAACATGAAAGATGTCAAAAAAAATTTAAAGTCTTCTAAAAAAATTAATACTGTGGAAATATTCAGATATCCAGTTTTTTCATTAACCCACTAATGAGAGAGCTGGAATTGCAAGACTTGATGTACCGTCAAACCCTTGGGCTGAATTAATCAAAGAGGCATTAAATATTTCAGTATAATATTAAGACTGTCATGTTGAACAAGGCCTCTATTCAACAAAGTAGTATTGGCAATAATTCAAAAAACGAGGTCGTAATTTCACCATGTTATTTGGCTCAATATTTCACATTTTACTGTCTTTGGGGGTGGGATTATGAAGTGCTTTTAATAAATGTTTAAATCCTGATCAAATGCTTTTGGGTCCTACGACCGGGGAAGTTCTATCACCCTCGCTTTGATAAAAATGGTCAAATTGTCACAATAAAATAATGTGTATGCGCTGCTAGCCTATGCATGCTAGCTCGCATTGGCAATAAAACCTAATTGTTCATTAGGAGGTTTATGGACGCGCCATCAATCCAGGTGGCACCCAGTCCTGGATAAAGAAAAAAAAAAGCAGTTCACACTTCATTTTTAATTCAATAAATCATTATGCAATTATTATTTTATGCCCAGGGGAGCGTAAACTGTGAACAGGTATCAGCAAAAGTGTGAGAAATTGTTGTCAAATGCAGAGTACGCTAGTCTGTCTGTACCAGCTGTCTTAAAAATAACAACATTAATCTCGGGGATGGTTGCTAACTTTTGTCTCTCAGCAGCTAAAGGCTAACCCAGCTCCTGTGTTTACTTAGTTTGCAGTGGACAATGTGTCGGTCTAATCCATATGACCAGATGCAGCCCTTACAAGGTCCAACTGATCGATAAGTAATTAAACAGGTGGAAGGTAATTAGAATACAATTATCAAAATATCGCAAGCGGACTTCAAAAACACCACACCACTTGACATGGTTTAGAAAGCACTCCATCGATCACATCCTCTCTGTCTAAAAAAAAAATTAAAAAAGTAGAGAATACGGATTGAGTGAAAGTTTGAGAATTTCTCACAGGGCTCCATCCACAGTCACAGACTGCTGCACAGTTAGTCTGGGGTGTGAGCACTCAACCAGTGTTTTGTATCCAGAAGTGCTCGAGGTAAGAAATGCTACCACCCTGCCCTCCCCAACATATAAAGTTTCTATGGCTTTATCAATGTGAGTTCTGGAGCCAGACTATGCACCAACCACCCTACCCCCCACCCCCCATCCCCTATCCCCCAACACACACACACACACACACACACACACACACACACACACATGCCCCAGCAGAAACACACACATACACACACACACACACACACACACACACACACACACACACACACACACACACACACACACACACACACCCATATCCCCCAGCACACACACACACACACACATATACACACACTTACACACTTGCACTTCCTCAATGCCCCTTTTTGTATCTCCTCGCTGAGACTCTTATCACATCTTGTGCTAATGCAGTGTTGTGGGTGTCACAGGGGAGCGCTAATCTTTCTGTTTTTTGGGGGGTTTTTGCTGTGGCGCCGGCCGGCTAGCCGCTCGCTCTCCCGCTCTCTCGCTCATTAGAAGTAAGGGAGAGCAAAGAGCAAATGTCGGGAGGAGAGAGAGAGAAAAAAAAAAGAGAGACAATGACAGAAAGGGAGAATAAAAAGGGGGGGAAAAACAGTTATCGAAGTAGCCAAGTAGTGTAGCTGCAGCAGCCACACTGTTCCTGAAGCTGCCGGCACCGACACAGCTGCCAAAACGCAGCATCTGGCAGGCATGCTTGCTGTGTTTCTCTTTCCTCTTTCCTCTTGTCTTGTTGTTTTTTTTTTACATTTCTTACCTGCTTCCTTCCTTATTATTCATTTGTTCTTGTTCTTACCTGAACTACACTCTTTGCTTCCACACTGTGCATGTCTCTCAGTTCTCCAACCAGCATCCCTCTGTTTCCTCTCTGTTTTTCATTTCATCATATTTTATCTTTATCTCTTTGTCTTTTTTCACACACATTCATGCTTTTACACAGACCAACAGACAGATAGACAGCCAGCCAGCCAGCCAGACAGGCGTGCACAAACACACACACACACACACACACACACTCTATTTCAGTGTTCTTCTATCTGTTCTGCTGTCTATGGTGTCGCTGCCCATAGCCCTTTAAGTCATTTGGTCCAGTCTACAGTGCCAACCATTCAATAACAAAGACAAAGGACTAAATAAATAAATAAATAAATAGACAGCATGAGCAGCAGACATGTGACGCTTCCTGACCACCATCCATTTCTCTGATCATGTACCCCCCCCTCCTAACACACACACACACCCACACACACACACACACACAGACACACACACACACAATGCCAACCCCTTCTAGGAGCCCTGTGGGTAATATATCTCCATCCATCCCCTTGATCACATAACCCCCCCCCCCACACACACACACACACACACACACACACAGCCCACCATCACCCCCCACCTTCCATAAGCACTGTGGGTAATATATCTCCAGAGACTGCTCAGACCCTCGGACCCCTCCTGGTAATGGCCAGTGACCCACCCAGTCCCGGCACTCTGCTGCATGTATGTGCTCACCTCCTCAGCCCCTCATCTCCTCACCCCCTCACCTCCTCCTCCACAGCTCCTCACCTCCTCCTCCTCCTCCTCCACCTCCCGTGTTCTTTCACGTCAGTGTGTAGTGCGGTGTGTCTGTCAGCAGCGTGGGATCGGACAGGATGTGATTAATTGGTCATTCCCTTTGCGGAGCGATTGGATGTGCCCGCCCCGGCTGCCCGTCATGTGGCTCGCTACTGTGACCGCGTGACAAGAGTAGGGGGGGGGGGGGGGTGGCGCAGGGAGGGGTGAGGTGTGTGTGTGTGTGTGTGGGGGGTGGGGGGGTGTGGAACAGCTGTTGGCACTCATGGTGGTCGTCAGGCTGGATGTAAATCTGGCCCGGGTGGGTAAAGGGTGTGTTGGGTCGGACATATGTACTGTACAGACACACGGGCTTACGCTTGCTTCTGCTCATTCACTTCAGCTGGGGGTTGGGGGCATTGCAATGGAGGAACACCTATACGTGCAGTGTGTGTGCAATGTGTGAACCTGTACTCATTCTCTTGTTGACCTACCCGCACACACAGACACAGACACAAACACACACAGTCACTCACACACACACACACACACACACACACACACACACACAGATCAATATCCATACCCAAAACAGTGCATACAGACACACTATGCTCATAACTACACAAAAACTTACAGAATCATCTTGGATCCATATTACCTGCGTAAATTTATTACTGTAATTACACACATCCTAAGCCGAAACCTAAGGCATTTTTACACACATGTTCATTTATACCCCTTAATGTGTGTTAATGTGTGTGTGTGTGTGTGTGTGTGTGTGTGTGTGTGTGTGTGTGTGTGTGCGTGTACACGTGTGTGTGTTCCTGCCAACCATCATGTGCCTCAGACTTTATGAGTGTGCTAGCCTCCACACTTTAAAACAATAGCGCCGTCGATAATGATATCATCTCGAGGGTCTTATATCCGACTGCAGAGTGATAAAATTTATACGAGCACAATTAAATCAAAGTTATTGCCGGAGTTTTCTTATCAAGTTGTTTATCTGCTCACTCAACTCACCACCTTCTCCTGGCCCCAGACTTGCACATAAAAGTTTGATTTGGCTCTTCTGATGCATCAAGAACAAAAAAAAAAGAGTATATGAAACACAATCGATTTCCCAACTGGTGTTGACAAGATTTGGCCTTCGATACTTAAGGGGAAACGAGAAGACTACCATAAAAGATGGAAATGTAGTCTTTTTTACTAACTTCGCCTGGACTGATGTTCGCCTGGGTGCTTGAAGTTTAGCTCTTTGGGTGTATTAACTTGTTTTCCGTCAGAAACGGCGTTGTCTCTAAAGGCGTTAAATGCGAGAGCACAGTTCATCTTAAAAGGCCATCGTCCATGTGGCGCCCATGACGGCTGATCAATGGTATTATTTATTGGCCTCACCTGCCTCTCCACAGCATGTGCAAACTATTGACCCACAAACTCTTTCCTCCTCTCTTTACCTCTTTCCACTCTTTCACTTTGCCCACTCTCTTTCACTCTTTCCACTCTGTTTCACTCTTTCCTCTGCTCCTCTCACATATTCTATTCCTCTTTTTCCAGGTTTTGCTACATTTCTTTTTTTCTACTCTCCATTTTGTGTGTATGTTATTTTTTCTGTGTTCATTTCTTTCCATTTATCTTTCTGTATGTATCCAGTTTCTCTACCTTGTCTCTAGCCTTGCTTGTGTTCTCTAGTTCTATAGTTCAAGTTTGTCAGTCTTTTACTATTCTCTTTTCCCTCCTTCTCTCTCCATTTCTCTCTCCATTTCTTCTCTCTCTGCTTTGCTCAAGAAGACCTTCACATTCTGTGTCACGTCCTTCGATTTAATACAGTAAAGGTTCAGATATATAATATAATATAATATAATATAATATAATATAATATAATATAATATAATATAATATCATATCATATAATATCATATAATATCATATAATATAATACATACTGTACAATAGAATATATAATATAATACAGATGTCATGAATGCATAAATGGCTATGAGGTGTTGAACTCCTATCCTTTCCCTCTGTAGTGCCTCACAGCTATGGACCCTAGCCTGTCCAGGATACAGAGATGACACAGACACAGTAGTGGATGTGCCCATGCATATCTTTGCCCCATCCAACTTATACTGCCAATGACATACACTATAGGCCAATGGCAGAGAATAGGCTTACATTTTATTTTCATTGTCCCTGTTACAGTGTATCTACATCATGAAGTATACTCCAACTAAAAGTGTAACAAAATGTAGCACTGGGTACTTACACTGTACCATAGGGTGAGGGTAAGGGTTGGGATTAAGGTTGGTATTAGGTACAGTATACTGTGTAAGTCCGTACATAATGTTGCATGTTGTTGCATGTAGATACACTGTAAAAGGTACCGTTGTAATAATATCTTACTGAGGACAGTACTGCGTACATATCAACAGTGGGTAGAGGACAGACCTAAGAAACACTGAGCCAAGTCATTCAGTCCAGCTTTTTTGTCAGGTATTAAACATTACATATGGCAAATTCTGGTTGCTTTTGGCAAATTGGCAAACCAGAGCAGAGCATTGTATTCTCTCAACCCCTTGTAATCAGTTTTCAAGATCTATTTGTAGTACAGTATTGGATGTTGATTACAGAGAAATGAACAATTCCATTGTGCTGTCTGGCGGCTGGAAGGCTGGGCCCATGTCTATTGTGGCGTGTCAATGTTTGTGTAAGGTTGGAAAGTCACCCCCCAAAGTTGGTGTTTGTCTGGGGAGTGTGATTGGGAATAGATGCCAGGCTGAATTCAATGCCCAATTTCATGCATAATTCATAGTATTCTAAAATATTCACGCACTGTTTAATTCATAGGCCCGAAATCTCTGCAACATTTCATTTTCAATGCATTGCCTAAACATTAATTACGCATCGCATTTTGTTTAATTTGTCTCAATTTTCTTCTTCTCTCCTTTCGGACAGAGAAATTAACATTTCCAGCTGCAGGTTTTTTTCCCTCTGCCCATGTTCTCACTGCTTAGGAGGGGAGAATGAGGGAAATAAACATGAGATGCATTAGCATATTAATATCATCTGCTAACCTATTTTTCTCATCGCTGTGAATCTATAAGATTCCCATTAACCCAAATAACAGACAGCTACTGTAAAAATGTATAATTCCAACAGTCTGAAATATGTACACATAATTACATGTGATCTTCGTTTCTTTGAATACGGATTGTGTGTGTGTGTGTGTGTGTGGGTGTGTGTGTGTGTGTGTGTGTGTGTGGGTGTGTCTGTGTGTCTGTGTGTGTCTCTGCGTGTGGTGGTTGGTAGAGAGGGTGTTGTGCTGTATGTGTTTTTGTGTCACGGATAATTTAAATCTCATTTACAATTAACCAATCCAAATACTGTAAATGTTGCTCCGTGTGTGTGTCTGTCTGTGTGTGCATGTGTGTGTGTGTGTATTTTTTTTTCTTCTCCGCCAAAAGTTGAGGACGCTGCAAACTGTTTGCTGTCCTCTCAGGTGGTTGATAGCATGTTGCTAACGAGCTGAGAGGCAGCTTACGACCGCAGCCTGAGGAATAGGCTCAATCTTAGCGCTAATTACCTGCTGAGCTGTGCAGCGATACATCACTGTGACACGCGAGTCAAATTACACTGGTGGGATGAACAGGAGGCACAGATGTGTTTGGGTAAGCCCCATGCATTACAGTACACTCACAGAGACACACACACGCATATTTAATGTAGGGTGTCTGCTTGGTGTACACGTGATGTGTTTTTGTAGGGCGACAAAGCAGACTTTTGTGTTGGGAAATATATGCAGAATATAGAACATTTTAAATACAGTGCTTTCACAGTGCTTACTGAAGGTTAGCTAATAGAGAAAACCTTAAGGTCCTGTGTTAACTAAAAAAGAAAAGAACATCAACAATACAACCAGACACCGTTATTTTACCATGTTATATTTTAATTTGCAGAGACAAAAAGGACAAGCAATTTATTTACAGGAACCTGTACAAAAAGCAAATAAACTTATGTAAAATAGTCATAAATAGAAGTGGACTTGCGTTCAGTACATTTTGCCATGTTAAGCTAAGTTCCGTGCATAGTGACTTATAATAAACAATGACAAACTGCTCCTCGAATTCTACATCAACATCCAAGTGTTTGAGTTATTTATTTACCTATTTTTGTATTTTGTTTTTCATAGAATAGTTTTAATGGGTTTAAATGACAAATCTCATTTATGAGTGTGAATGCCGGGCAGCTTCAGGATGCAGAGTTAGTAGACACCCATATGTTGGGGGAGGGGAGGGAATCGGGGTTGGGGGGTGGGGTGGGGTGGGGGAGTTGATGACAACCAGAGCCGGACATGATTTAGGCCCCTGGTCGTGACAGGTGGACGCCCGACCACAAACCACTCAGCTGATCTCTCTGTGACCCTGCAGTATATTTTTATGCGGGCATTTAAAGTGGAAATGACAAAGGCATCTCTCTCTCTCTCTCTCTTTCTCTGCCATCTCTCTCTCTCTCTTTCTCTCTCTCTTTCTCTTTTACTTTCTCTTGCTTTTCTTCTCTTCACAGTCTTTCTCAAACCTGGCTACTTTCTTGTTCTTCTCCCAGTCTTTGCTATGTATTAGCTGAGCACGGACCAAATGACAGAAGTGCTGACATGGCCCAGTTTAAGACTTTGCAACATTACTGAGCTGTGACATTTTCTCTGTACTGTATGTGTCAATGGGACTCTGCATGCAACTTTATGTGTGTGTGTGGGTGTGTGTGGGTGTGTTTGTGTGTGTATAGGAGAGAGAGAGAAAAAAAAAAGAGAGCGAGAGAGAATCTACAAACGAGTCACCTCTCCTCCTGAGGTGTCTGCCCTGTCAGCATCGCCCTCCAGCAGGTCACCACAGCTGCACTTCCCCTCCAACCCCACCCCCGCCCCATCCCCATCCCCTTCCCCATTCGATGACCCTCAGCGTCCCCCAAATGTAAGGTTCCTCTCCTGTGGACCGGTGTATTGTTGACTCCACCCCCTCCGTGTCTGCAAAGGCTGTACTGCAGCACCACAAAGCTATGGGCCATCTAATGGCCTTGTCCTACTCGATTCTGATTGAAGGGTTTGAATGGGATAGTCTTTCATATTGAGTGCCACCGAGTTATTCCAAGACCTCATGGATACAGCGATTGCACAGACATTTGTGACAGCGGATTGATCCCATGTTAAGACAACTAAAGATAGAGGGTGTCAAATTTCAACCTGTCACAAAGACATCATCCAGATAGATTGGATCCAGAACATCTAAAAAAGCATTTCAATATAACTGATTTCATACCATTCAGAACCAACAATAAATCATACCCATTGGTATAAAAAGGCACAATTGCATATTTTGCATTCACTCTAAATTTGTTTTGATTTTTTTTTTGTTTCATTTCTCTAAATATACAAAGTGATGCGAAAAACAAGAAGGGAGGCAACACACTTAAAGAGGCAAAGATCACCATGATCATTATCACAGTCTACAAAAGAATAATAATAATAATAATAATATTAATAATAACAATAAAAAATCAGAAACAGACGCCACACTGACAGTTTGACTTCATCAAGTATCACTTCTCCGGATTGACGATTCAGCCAAAAGTGAGCACTCTTTGAAATGAAAGACACGGTACCAACATCAACAAAAATAAAAATAATTAAAAAAAAACAGTCATTTGAAGTGGAAAAACTAGGGGCTAAAAAACAAAATGAAACGAAAAGAAATGTTTAGATATAATAACATAGTCAAAAAAATAGCTTGACACAAGAAAGCGAAGTCGATGAACCCCATGAATATCATTCGGCTTTCTCAGACTGAGATACTAAGTCCTACTACATGGCTAACGTCTCTCTGTGTATAACAAAAGCAAGCAACAAGATGGACCTCCATCTTCACAGGGTATGATTTTTGTACATTTTTTCTTTTTTATGCGTTTTTTTATTCATTTTTTTGTATTATTTGTTTCTCTCCTTCTCAGTAAGTGAAGTAAGTTTCCCTTTAAACGTGCAATAAAAAGTACATATTTTTGTATACAGTTTATAAGCATAGGAGCACTTCTTTTTTAACGACGAGTAGTACTTACAGACTACAGACCCGACTGCCCAAAAAGCAGCACTGATTAACCAAAAGACGTTCTCTAAAGTACAAAAGCAAAAATAAAAAGGGCTGTTGTTTGTTGCATTACTTCCTTTCTTTCCGTCATTGTTGCATGTCTTTTACTGTAATTAAACCTGTTTGGTAGGCTGTTATTTATCATAACCTACGGTTAGCAAGGGGACAAAGGAGATTTATTATTTGTGTGTACATGTTTGTGTGTATATTGGCATGCATGTGCTTAGGGTGTTCATGTGTGTGCAGGTTGTTGTGTGTATGTTTTCTGACAACATCTACTAGTCTCAGTGACTAGATCACCATAAAAATAATATGACTCCCAGTCCCTGAACGACATTGAAAAAAAAAGCACCGCAATTTTTTTTTGTAAGCAATGCAAGGCAAGTGCAAAAAAACAAAAAAACAAAACTTATTCCATGAATGTTAGTCGATGTCTCTTAAATAAAAAAAGGGTCCAGAGATACTGGTATCGCCCACTTGTTTTAGTGGGCTTTGCTCAGTACTTTGGTTCTAGCTATGAAGCCCAGTAGCTATGAGTAGTCTATGGGATTGACCCTGGCCTAATGCACTAATGTATGCCTCTACACTGAGTCACTGAGCTGCTTCTCTAATAAGCAATACATGTCCTATGACCATCAGAAATGCCCACACACTTCTTCATAAGTACATGCCTGACTTGTGTAAGAGACTTTGTGCAATGTGTGTGTCTGTGTGTGTCTGTCTGTGCATGTGTGTGTGTGTGTGTGTGCATGCGAGCATGTGTGTGCGTGTGTGTATGTATGTGTGCACGTGTGCCTGGGAGTAGCTGGTCGCTTGAGTGTTGGGGATGAGGTGTACACGTATGTATGTTTCTTTTAATTCTTTTCTTATTGCTCACACGCATTGTATTGTGGCTAGTCAGGGATTTGCTCAAACGTTGTGTGCCTTCCACTATTGTCTGTGTAGGTGATCAGCCCACATATATGAAGAAACTACTGTAGGGTGTCATCCCTGCACAAGACAATGCAGGAGTTATCAGTAAAATGTTAGACCAGAAAAATATATATGTTTGAGTTGACTGAACTTTTTGAAGGAATAAGCATTTCTAATATTTTTGTCCAAAGGTGATATTCACAACCACATTTACACATATTCACCGTGTTCAGGCAAAGACTGGCAACCACACAACTGGTCTTGGTTAAATAAGATCCCCGTAGGTGTTTGTCAACTACCTCGAAGAGATTTCCGAGGAAAGAGAGAGGGAAACTGGGAAAGGAGAGAGGATGAGAGAGAGAAAGTGAATGAAAGAGATAGAGAGAAAGAGAGAGAGAGTGTTAAGTTGAGATATTGACAGAAGGAAATGTATTTAAAGCATGTGTATGTGTACACTATATATATGTACAGAGTGAAAAGCACGCACACACACAAACACACACACACACACATACTCACACACACACAGTCACACACACACACACAGTCACACACACAAACACACGTGTGGTACATGTGAAAAAGAGAGCACACAAGTTAGTGTGTGAGTGTACAGTTTACAGCGCGTGCTGTGGACTAACATCATTTTCCCCAACAGGCATCCGTAGGGGTGATGGTATGAACCAAAGTCTCTCTCCATTAAGAAAAAACTAAACAAAACAAAACAAAACAAACAAGAAAAAAAAAACAAAACGCATCTTTCCAGAGGAGTAGTCCTTAAAGTTGGTTGCCATGACAGGGAAAAAACAAACAAAAATGTAAGAGCGTCTCTGAGATCGCTTTTTTCTGTGACAAAAATCCTTGTCTCCTCGCGTCAGTATTTTTCACGCTTCTTCAGGTTTCTGTAAATTTGGATTTTATTTTTTTTTCTCTCTTCAGTCTATTTTTGGTCTACTGTTATGATGCCGGCTCGTGATTGGTCCGAGCCGTGTGGATGATGTTTGCATACCATAGTGATAAAGGGGGGGGGCGGGGCAGATCCTTAAACAGGCCCCGCCCATCAGTCCATCAGTGTCAGAAGTATACCTTGGTCAGAGTCTTATCCTCCACCCTGGTAAAGAGTATAGAAAAACAAGCGAGCTAGAAAGGTAGCAGGTAGGTCCTTCTTTTTAATGCCGGTAGTAGTCCGTGTCTCTAAAGGGCTCAATTATGCATGCACGTTTAACGACGATACAGTCTACATTATACAACGGTGTCGTAATCAGCCAGCTTAAGAATAAGTTTGAGGGGCCCGAATTTGCCAGCAGCAACACCCGATCGGCTGGCCATCAACCCCTTTTCCTCTCCCCCTTCGTTGCCTCCTCCTTCCTTCATCTACACCCTTGTGTCCTACTTATTAACTTCTTGTGGGTTCCAAAAGTAGGAGTTAGTCGGTTGTTGTTACGTGGATAGTTTAAAACAAAAAAGCATAAAGAAAGAATATGGGTTCTGGTGAGAACTATCCTTCAAATAGAATCTGCTTGGGATCGTTTTTTTTTTTTCTCTGTAATCTTGAGCACATCTTTCTTTTTCCCTCTGAGGAGAGAAAAGAAGTCCATTAGGGCTCTAAAACGAGAGTCTTTTGATGGCTGCTCTGGTCATTGTGTGTGGCGCGCATTGTGTGTTACAGGGGTTTATTGTCAATAGTAGGACGGGTGAAACTAATACTATATTTCACTTTTTGGGGGGTTTGGGGGTTGTTCTTGATTGTGGTGGTTGGGGGGGTCAAAGGTCACCTGGTCACAGGTAGACCTCGCGGCGGGTGAGGGTGCCACAGGTGGTGGGCTTGTAGTCGCCCGTCTGGGCCAGCGGGATGTCCTCAGGGGGTCGGCTGGGGTCGTCGGGGGCGCCGGACGAGGCGTAGCTGGCGGTGGCGAAGGCGTCGTAGGACGAGGACGAGGCGGACATTTTCCTGTTGAGCAGGTTGCGGTTGCGGTCGCCGAGCAGGTGGTGCCCCGCCGTCACCGGGTCGCCGTTGGCCACCGCCAGCGGGGAGTCCGGATTGGCCGGCTGCTCGCCCGTGGCCCCGCCCACCCCGGCGGAGGTCATGAAGGTGGAGAGCTTGGGGGGCTGCTGGCCGCCGGGTGCCTGCTGCTTGGGACGGCGCTCGGGCGAGGTGCGCACGGGCATCCAGCAAGCGTCCGAGTGGCCGTACTCGTCACATTCGCGGGTGCACTTGCCGGTCATGGCTACGTCAGGCAAGGGCCGAGAGTCTGTGCCAGAGAGAGAGAGAGAGGAGGAGGAGAGGAGGATAGGAAGAGAGATGAAGAGGGGAAGAAAAAAAATAGGAGAAATAGACATTAATAAAAATGCTTGGTTTCCTATAAATAAATTTAAAAAACCAGAAAGAAATAGCTATCTTATTCTGCTGGTGGTATGTGTTTCATGAGAATGAAGTCAGAGTATCGGTAACTGAAGCGTGGTGGCCTCCTACATTAATAAAATGCACCTTGTAAGAGGCCACCATCTCATTTTATAAGGGAAAGAAAATCTAAAAGAGCATTACGGAGCATCCAAATGTGTGGCTTTGTTACCATCTTATTGATCTGCTTTTGCCTCAGTTAGATCCAAATATTACACTACACCTGTAATATTTTGCAGGAGACAGCAGCTTAAAAGGCTTCATGCTCATCACATACCACATATGCAAACTTAAAATGAAAAAAAAAAAAATAAATAAAAATAAACACCACTTGAAATGAAAAACAGTGATGTGATTCATTGATAAAACAGCATGCTAAAACTGTGGGGGCAAGTGTGTGTGTGTGTTTGTATCCATGTGTGTGTCTGTATTGGTAGGTGCTTCCTGGCAATATGCTATTAATGTGCAAGCTTCTGCATGAACTTCTACGAAGAACTTTTTTAATGATGTGAAACTAACGTCAAATTATATCGTTGTAGTTTGCGCAGATCCCCTATGAATAAACAATTACTTATTTTGTTAATGCGGTTTCAAAGTTTCTGACAGCACCTGGCTCAGTAGTCACTGTGTAATCACTTTTCCTTTTGTTATGTATATATATAAATAAAATATATATATGCCCTATTTCTTGATATTTCTGACAAGCTATAGATCCCGTAGCTTAGTCCCAGAGGGACTTCTCCGTTTGAAAGGTAACTGCTATGGCTGACATCAAGAACAGGTACAATAAGGACAAGCTCACATTTATGTCTTTTTATCATTTTAAAAGCTGAAGAAAGCATCCAGTACACTGACCATTTTGAAGGCAATTTATTTAGAAAACATTTTGAAATAAATTGCTTGCAAAATGGTCAGTGTGCGGCATACTTTTTTTAAGCTCCTGATTTGCGACCTTGGGTCTTTTCCAATGCACCTGCCCACTGTAAGAGGTATGCGAGAAGCTGTCCTAAAATATATATATTTTTTGGAAGTGTCACTTGCAACTACATCCCCCCCACCTCTAGCTTTTGACAATAATGGTTTGGCACCTTCCACAAATCCCATCAGTGCCAGAGTCTGTGGTGTTTGGCCTTTTTTTTTAAAGGAATTAATAAGTTACTGAATGTCCTTGTCACAGTAATTTCCCTCACACGTTGTTTTGACCGTGACCTACAGTGAGCACACACAACAGAAGAGCTGAAAGAGAAAAAAAAAAAAACTTCCTAAAAGCCAGTCCCTCGACTCCTCTGCCGCCTAATCGGCTCAACAGAAGCATGGTGGCGTTCCACAAAGGCCCAACGCAGCGAACGGCGGACAGAGCGAAGGGGGGGTTTGGGGGTGGGGGTGGGGGTGGGGATGGGGGGCGGGGAGTGTGGAAGTGCAATGCCCATGACCTCTCTGCTCCTGTTAGTGCAGTCAATACATTAAAAAAAATCACTAAATTAAAGCGTAGACAAAAAGCAGCCAGACCACCCCACAGCGCCCCCCACCCTCACCCTCATCCCCCCCTCCCAGTCCCCACCAGGCTATGTTAGAGAGAATGTGTGGCATGACACAAGCAAAACAAAGAGGGCGACAAAGAATGAGTGGTGCAGAGAGAGAAAGAGAGAGAGAGATAGGGAGACAGAGAGATAGAAAGAGATCGAAAGATTAAGAGAGCGAGAGAGAGAGAGAGAAAGCGAGAGAGAGAGAGAGAGAGAGAGAGAAAGGGGTGAGTGCAAAAAAGTAAAAAAAAAAAAATCTAAGGAAGCATGCTGCCTTTCCATAAACAGAAGAACGAGTTTTAATCAGGGCTTACTTTTAATGTTCTTTTTCTCCTGCAAAGAAAGAATAGAATAGGAATCACTGCTTTGTGGTATGACTGACAGTGGTATTGTTTCTTTGCAATGTATAAACTACTTGAAGAGATGGAGTGTGTTTGTGTGTGCATGTTTTGTATGTGTTTCACAAACTGTCCAATATGAAACTTCAGCAATGACTATACAAGATGAACTAGTCACGAGTAATGTGTAGAGATGTTTGACATGACACTGCTTTCCAACATACACATGAGCACAGACAAAATTGAAAAAAAAAAAAAACAAACAAAAAAAAATACTGGTTAAAAAAAGACCAAAAAGACAGACAGACTGAAAGAAAAATACACCAAGGAAACCTTTTAAAGTGCCATTTGTCTAAAGTCACACTTTTGAGAACAGCATGTCAAGCCACCCACACACAGTCCGCTAACAAAGAGCCATTTTTGACATCTCCACTAGATTAACTGCGAGGGTTTAGCAGGAGGTAACCTCTGTAGGTGATTACAGCTTTAGCGTTTCATTGCTCTCTCAAGGCCAGAACCCACTGTCCGCGCCACGCAAATACAGGTTATGGAATGAAGCTAATGTTCAAATTTTTACATTTACAGTGCTGCCATCAAAAACGTATCAAATTAACGCAATTTAGCATTATTTGGAGGCATAACAATGACAAACATTGTTTTAATGCTATTTTAATCAACTATGGATTTGTCCACATTATTATTGCAAATAACTGCCAGTTTTATCAGCCAAATACGAGCTAGATCATCTATATTGCTTAGTTTATTTTGTTTACCTATGGTATCGGTTGCTAAGGGAAGGAAATCGTGCTTTTAACCAACGGCATTGTTAACTTTAGCCCAATTGGTGGCCCTCACTCACTTTTCGCTGTCAATCATGACCTACCCTGAAAAAGAGTCTTGAGATGTCAACCAGTAAAAAAAAACAGATCTCACTAACAGATCACCCTAAAGCATCTCTGGCCACCCACAAAGTACAGGTGCTGGTCATATAGTAGAATAGCATGAAAAAAGTTGATTTATTTCAGTTATTCTATTCAAAATATGAATCTTTTAAAATGTATAGGCCTACACTAATTTCACAAAGACTGACATATTTCATATGTTTATTTATTTTAATATTGATGATTATAACTGACAACTAATGAAAACCCCAAATTGAGTATCTAAGAGAATTAGAATATTGTGGAAAGGCTCAATATTGAAGACATCTGGTGCCACATTCTAATTAGCCAATTAACTCAAAACACCTGCAAAGGCCTTTAAATGGACTCTCAATTCTGTCTAGTTCTGTAGGCTACGCAGTCATAGGGAAGACTGCTGACTTGATAGTTGTCCAAAAGACAACCATTTACACTTTGCACAAGGAGGGCAAGACACAATTAAGGTCGCAGTAAACATTTTGAAATATATCAGTCTGTGTGTAATGAATGAATATAATATACAAGACTCACTTTTTGAATGAAACTACTGATATAAATCTATAACTATTTCATGATATTCTAATTAAATGACCAGCACCTGTATAAGGCAAGCCCCTGTGTTGTCCACTACTTTCCTAAAATCACTTCCTGCTTTGACAGGAAACCCAATCTCTCTCTTTGGCCTCAGCTCTTTCGGCACGTTCGATTTGGCTGTGTTAGTGAGTGCAGTGTTGCACTCTCAGCACTTTGCTATCCTCTCTGTAGGACTCCGGACCACTTCATTTCTTTTAAACACTTTGAGTTGTTAAGCTCTGATAGAAAGTGGTCCTGGAGGGGCAGGATGGAGATTTTAAGGGGGGGGGGGTGGTTTCAGGATGAGACAGGGTAAGGCAACTGAGGATAGGGGGGAGACGAAATCTCTTTGAAGCGCGTGCGTGCGGAACAAGATGATAGATGCTTCCTTTTTCTCGTCTTTTCTGTTTCATGTCGGCATCACACAGAGCAAACAGAGGCAATTGAGAGAGACAGAAGTGCTAAAGCCTGTCCGTGCTAGCCGTGCTGTCCTCAGGCAGGGCTACAAAGGAGATTCGTGGGAACTGTCTGTCCAGTGCCACATTATAGCGCACACGGTTCTGCAGAACTGCTAATTTATTGATTGGATGATTCATGTCTTTCAGTGTAGTGATGTATGATATATACATGATATAGAATACATAATGTTTATTGTATGATTTATCTATATTCATGTACTGGACAGATAAAAGCTACTTCAAAGGTCCAGCACCATGCCAATTAGAAAGCTGTGCCAAACATGAAGGCATTTTGCTAACACACTCCTAATGTATGGGAGAAGCGATCAAGTTCTCCAGTAGCTATGGACAAATACAACATGAGAAACCTACATAGTTTAACAGCTAACACCCTCTCCCTTTGGGCTGCCTATGAACTCATGTAAGCCGAATATGAGTATGAATGGTAAACATAGACATGTTAATATGGACATAAAGGGCAAGGGTCTAGCATCCAGTACACTGAAATTAGAGTAGAAGAGTATGTCTGACTTTGTAGTATCACACTCTAAAAATAATAAGGGCCGGTACCAGTTCTTTAGAGCAATGCCACAGAAGAAACTTTTTCAGTGCTTCAAAGAACCATCAAGGCAAGAGTTCTTTAAAGAACCGATATGACATAGTATAGTATAGTATAGCCAATTATTATCTGAGACTATGAAGATCCATTTCTAATGTGAAGAACCTTTCAAATAATGTAATAAGTTTAACATAGAGTTTCACTCTCTATGGCACAATCCAGAGATGTAAAGAACTATTTAAGAAACGTTATTTTTCAGACTGCAGGGTGCCAGCACTGAGCCCACTGAGCTAACACACACCTAAAAAAAACATCAACTGCTTTTCCACTTGCTTTTTTTCCAACATGGATGACAGTTGACAGGTGTAGAAAGTGAGTTACAACAATCAGACATCTGTCAGATATAAACCTGTTCCACCCCCACCAAAATACACCCATTCTGAGTGGAATATCCGCTGACTCTCTCTGGATTGGTCCACCCCAATTAAGCTATCACAGGTGTCGGGCTGAGCGGATAACTTGGCTTCCCCAGAATGCCTTGCAAGTCTCCAGAGGCCGGCCATTTGGCCTCCACTTGCTTCTCGCTCAGGAGTCAGAGTTCATCCGATAGCCTCCGAGGCTCAATCATTCCCCCTGACCGGCTTCACAGAAGAGATGCTGAGAGGCCTGTCAAGACTCTCCGCAAGCCCCAACGGGGCCCCTCAAAACACACACACACACACACACACACACACACACACACACACACACACACACAAACACACATATCTTTCATCTCTCTATTGCCTCTCACAATGCTTGCCCTGACAACTGCTTCTTCCCAGGTTTCAAATAAATAGTATATACATAAATGAAAATTGCAGTGTTCTGTCTTTGGATGTGTGCATAGACTTTCACTCAGAACATTGACTGTTTGCAGGAGCATACTGCCTGTCCATCATTTCATCAGAGGTTCTTTACAAAAGCTAGATTTTTTTCTAGCCCTTAAAAAAAGAGGATAGACAAATAAACGACTGGTTTAGACTGCACTCTGAAAGTTCCTTACGCGTCACTGACCATATGTTTCGTCCTTGAGAAATGTTTAAAAATATATTGCAATAATGCAAATCAACAACAACAACAACAACAACAACACCACCACCAAAAAAACTCACTCATTAAGTCTCACTATAGTGGGCATATTGATTTAAGCGGCGGGATTTCAAAATCGAGAAAATTAATTGAGCCTTGGCTGCATCTGAAACAGAGGCTGAATGACCTTTTTTTTCCTCCCTTCTCTCCCTTTAAACTTTATTTCCTCTCAACCATATCAAAAGCAGCGATCCGCTTCCCTCAGGGACATCCATCGACTCGCAGGCATTTAACCTACTTAAATAACACTGACCTTCTACTCCACTACCTCAAAGCAAACTCAGCCACTAAACATATTGAGGGATATTAGTACAAGCGCAGCCACACCATGCCGACTTTCCCCCCGCTGCCTTACTTTGCGACATCAGGAGAATTACTAAGTTAAGCAAAGCTTTGTCCTTCCTGTATAGGCCAAAGTGATAACACATTCTCCCCTCCCACCTCCAAGTTTATTATTGTTATACTGCTATACTGCTTGCATCCTTTTTTTATTCCTTCTCTTTTCAGATACTACACTGTGAGCTGTCCTCCCCCCACCCCATCCCACCCCACCCTACGAATCTTTGGAAAAGGTCACGGAAAGGGTAGAGCTTTCTCTTTCAGCACCAGCTTCATTCTCTTTCTCCTGCGGTCCGGTCAAGTGTCTTTGTCAGGCTGGCATTGTGGTTTCATTTAGAAGCCTTGGCTTGCAGGATCACTCTATAGAGCATAGAGAAAATGCACAGCACAGTACTGTAAGTACTTAAGCAAGACCAGGGTGGTGGTGGTGGTGGGGGTGGGGGGCTGTGGGGGGGGAGTTCTCGTCAGTCAATGAAACCATCGTAATCAAATCATAAACTAGCCTCTTCCCAGCGTTTTGACCTTTTGTCTGGTAGATGAAATTGACTTCATGCTCAAACAGACTGCGGTGCTCGCTGCTTTGCATGACTGCATGGCGAGGCAGGATAAAAAAAAGAAATGAGCCAAGAATCCTGCTTCAAAGCATGGCTGCTGCTGGCTCACCAAGAATGTGATGTATAATATTAAACAACTCACCACAGTCTTGTCTAACATCTACTTTGTGTAGCCTTTTTTTTCTGTTCTGTTCATGTGAATCTCACTATGCTGTTGTGACAACATACAAAGGAGGAATGTTGTAGAAGCTCCATTAAGGTATTCTCCATGCCTCTATGCTGTGCCACCCCAGGGCAGTGGTCCTTTCCAGTAGTGGTGGTGGTGGGGAGTGACAGTGGCCTTGTATGAGTGAAAAGGGGATAGGGTGGGGAGGGGGAGTGTAGTTGGAGGGACCGTTGTGTTCAGGAGTCTCCGGAAAGGCTTGGGGGCATTGTGGGTCGTGCGGACTGTCACTCCACATAGCAGCTTTCCAGTCAAAAGGGCCGCACGCGTAACACAGGCCATCTCCTTTTCAATTAGCTCAAAGAAAATCACCCATTATATACATGCTGCACCACTGGCCCCCCAAAGCACGCACACACACACACACACACACACACACACACACACACACACACACACACACACACACACACACACACACACACACTTCCGTTTTTACTTACTTCCTCTCTCTCCCTCCCTGATGAATGGATAGATGGATAGATTATAACAGAGAGAGAAGGCTGAGGTCGGGGGATGGGGATGAGGATGGGGATGGGGTGAGATGGGGATGCTTTTTGGACAGTGGCCTATTAATGGTGCCTTCCAAGTTTCGTGCAGAAGCGCAAAAGTCTTTGGCCTTTGTTGTGGCCGGCTCCCCGCTAGCCTCGGACGCTGAAAGAGAGCCCTCTGTGTGTGCTGTCTATGTGGGCCAGGGGCTATGGTGGCCTGCCTCCACACAATGTCCACGTCAAATGCACTGACGGACAAATGTTTGGGAGTGTGTGTGTGTGTGTGTGTGTGTGTGTGTGTGTGTGTTTGTGTGTGTGTGTGTTTACAAAAAGTGTTTAGAAATGCTTTTCGACTAGCACACACACTCACACACACGCGCACATACACACACACACACACACACACACACACACACACACACACAACACAGAAACACAGTGTGCTTCTCTTCACACACACACAAACACAAGCCCGCCGCCTGTCTCTCTACACATGGTCTTTGTCTCTTTTAGCCACACACCCACACAAACAAACCCACACACACACACACACACACTAGCGGGGCCCTAGTCTGTAAAGAAGACCAGACTGACCAGACACATGTGTGTGGTGCAGTGTTGTAGCAGCGCTGTGCTGCTCTAGAGGTCTGTGCTCTGTGCTCTCTCTCTCTCTGGTGGGAGGCCAGTGAATGGAGTCTGCCACTGCTCTGGCCTCTCTCCCCCTCTCTGGTCAGGCCCAGGAGTCAGACCCAACAGAGACACGCTGAGTGAGTGAACAGCGCTGACCCCACTGCTCACTCCCAGCATGTGCACACACGAGTGCTTGTGTGTGTGTCAGAGAGAGAGCGTGTGTATGTGTGAGTGTGTGTGTGTGTGTTTTTGTGTGTGTGTGTGTGTTTCTGTGTTTGTGTGTGTGTCTCACACAGACAGAAAGTGCTGAGAATACAGAAAGCTCTTACTCCACCAGCAGGAGAGAGGACAAATGTGGGCCTATTTTAACATGGCCGCCCAGCACAGGAAACACACACGTTAGTAAAGATTTATCGTTCTAATTTAACCTTAGCAATAAACGCAATTAGCAGAGACATACCTATACACACATGGCCCCTGATATCTATGCCCTACTTGGGAATCTCCCCATGTGACACAGAGTTCAGAGAGGGGAGATGGCTGTTGCTCACTCCAAAGCTTCTTTTGTCCAGCTCAATCGAATCTCGGAACCATATCACAGCCAACCTCTTAAAAAAGTCTAAAAATGTACCCAGAAAAATGTCATTAACTTCCCGAAAACTAGGTACGCGGTGCTGGGTGAGCTCAGAGAATTTCCACGTGTTTTAGATCTGAGCCACCAATCTGTCTGGCGGCAATGAAGATGGCAGGACAAAATGTACCCCTTTCTCAAACTAGCGAAGGAGAAAATAGCATCCTGTTTTTTTTTTCCTTTTTTTGTCCCCAGTGCTGCCTTATTCCATTCCAAAACTGTTAATTGGCCACACTGCCGGATCAGAAGAAGAAATTCATTTGGACTCCAGTTTTTTCGGCACAAAAATTCCAGTCTCCGTAATATTTCAGAATGAATGAAGCACAATGTGTTGACAGCGCGGCGCGAGTCAGGAGGACAGCGCAAAATGGAGCCCGAAAGAAATAACATTTATCTTGCTAACCAGCTTGTCAGAAACGCTTTGGCCCTCAAAATTAGGGGAAAACGAGAAGGGAGAGCTGCAACAAAGCAGATGTGAACTGGATGCTTTGGAGAGAGAACGAAAAAAAATCTCGCAAGATTCAAAATGACACAGAAAAGAAAAATGGATAATGGAAAAAGGGTAAGAAACTACACTAAACCACACACACACACACATACACACTCACACACATACACATACACACACACACACAGACACAGACACAGTCACAAAGGCTTCAGGCTATGAGGCCTTGTTTAAATAAACCATGAATGATTCTGGTCATGAAGCAACACCAAAACCCCTTGTGCCTTTCTCCCCCCCCCCACACTCTGTCTCTCTCATAAGTCCCATTAAAGCCTCAGCTACCTGCGGGAAACATCTACCACCCGCATGTCAACCTGGTCCCACTTAGCATCACCACCATCACCATCCAGCACCCGGCAGTCACCTAGCACTGTTGGAATACAATTACACTGAGAAATAGTGACACATTTAATGGGACCGACTGCTATATATATATATATGCTGGAACTGCTGAAAGCTACTAAAGCTAAAACATCCATAGGCTACTATATCTTACTGCTATTTAGGGGTGCTAGCTGCATTAGCATTCTGCAAGTGTTTGCTTGGTGACTTGCTAACCCTATTAGCATTTTGGGTTCAGGGGTAAGGAGGGCATGTGATGGAGAAAAAGTGTGTCAGTGGGTGTCAGAGTGCTGTGGGGTGGGGGTTGTGGTGTTGGTGTTGAGGGTTGACTGGTTGATTTCCAAGCTGCTTGACCTGAATTGCTTGAGCATTCTGGCCAGCTGCGTATGTTCCTTCGTGCCTGCGTGCTTGCGTGCTACAAGGGCTGCTGCTACAGCTACTGCTGCCTGCCGCTTCAGTGAACCATGACAGCTGAGCGTCGCTACACAACAACGCCGACACACACCCGACTCCCTGCTCTTTACGGTCCCTGCATCGGAGATGGGCAACGGGTTATGTGTCGGGAGGTTTGTTGCAAGTCTGTGTGTGTGTGTGTGTGTGTGTGTGTGTGTGTGTGTGTGTGTGTGTGTGTGTGTGTAAAGGCCCTGTGTTTATCAGGAGGTGGAGGGGTGAGGGACGGGTTATGAGACACACTCCAGGTGGAACGGAGAGCATGTAGAGAGGGTTGCACTTGGTTACCCTGCCACCCCCTCCTGACCCCCCCCCCCCCCCCCCGCTGTTGTTTTGGTCAGCCTTTTTGTCAGAACATGTTAAAAAAAATGGTGGCTAGATGGCGCTCTCTCTCTTATTCTCTCCCCTGACTCGATTCTCTCTCTCTCTCTCTTTCTTTCTCAATATCCTTCAGTTGTCATTCAGTAGATGAGAGGTGAGGTAAGAAACAGATTGCTTGCAGAAGCAACCCTAATAAAAAAATAAAAAAATAAATAAATAGTGCGGGTCACAAAAAAAGAAAACAGCACTGCAGTTCTAGCCTCACAGATCTCCTCAGCTAAGAAGATCCCTTAAGAGTGTCTGTCACTGTTAAGCGTATTTGGGGTGTGAGACGCAGATATATATGGTACATCTCTCCCCTTCTTGCTCTCTCTCTCTCTCTCTGCCTCTCTCTTTAGGGCTAAGCCTGACACAGTGTGAAATAATTAGTCTACTGTAAGAGTACTCCAACGCTGATTAATTGAGCGGAGATTAACTAGCATAATTTCATTCCAGTGACGATCTCACCGCCAATTACCTAATGTGACTCACTTCTCTACGTCTTATGTCTCTATGCCTCTCTCTCTCTCTTTCTCTTTCTTTTTCTCTTTCACTCACTCTTCTCTTCTCTCTCTTTCTCTCTCTCATCAGAAGTCATCACAGAAAAGAGGTTCCATAAATACAGAATCTACCCACCTTGAGGCACAGATGAGATGACTCCCACACACACACACACCCACACACACACACACACACACACACACACACACACACACATGCATACATGCTGGATCGTGTGAGAATTAGAGGCACAACACTGAGCTGTCTGAACTGTGAGTAGACAACAAGGAGCTTGCGATCTGATAGCTGCCATCAAATGAAGACGAGGAGAAATGAAGGATGTAAGGATGTCGACGACTCCTCACACTAGTGACATCCGGGGGGGGGGGAGTAGGGTTGGAGAGGTGTGGTGCATATGTGTGTGTGTGTGTGTGTGTGTGTGTGTGTGTATGTAGTTAATGATGGTGGTGGTGGTGGTGTTGGGGGGCGTTGTTGTCTCCAGATTACAGATGCCACCGCCTGCCGCAGTGATGAACAGTACCCCAATTAGAAGCACAGGCATGTTATTTTGATGGCTGACAATTTCTGATTTCTCTTTGCCATGTGCCATGTGTGTGTGTGTGTGTGCTGCCGATTGTGCTGCAGATAGCAGAAACTAATGCTTCTACCTTTCTGCACATCACATCAGTGCAGAGCTCCTAGCACCAAGGTGTCATCTGCCTTGGGTTACGTCAGCGCTAGCTCCTCTGCTTCAGTCTCAAAAATTCGCTTGCCAAGTTTGCTGCTTTCTTATTTTTTTATTTTTTTTTCTTCTTCAGGGCTGTTGCGTGAACCCTGCTCCCCCTAGCTCTTGACTGACAATCTAATTCACTGTTGTTGGCGTTTTTCTGTTTTTTTTTTTCCCCTCCTTTCCCTCCTCCCCCCCCCCCCCCCCCCCCCCTATTTAGGTTTTAAGCTGGGCACCATCCTTTGAGCACTGAAAAGAGATGTGGATTATGGATGCAGCAAGAAACTGCCATCCCTCTGCAAGAACGCACAAGAAAAAAAAAAAAAACTGCTGGTCACACAATGACAAAAAAACATCATGCACAGCTCTTCCTCCATTGAGGATAAAAAGACCACATTTGGACAGAGGGCAACACAGGCAAGATGCATTGGGGAGGGTGGACAGACAAACAAACAGACAGACAGACAGACAGATAGACAGAGAGAGACAGATAGACAGACAGGCAAACAATAGTCAAGTGTGCAGAAAATGGTAGGGCTTCAGCTAGGTTTGTGAACCGAGGTACACGAGTCGTAGGACGTGTGAGAAATGGGTTAAACTGCGTGTGAGGGAACACGTGTGTGTGTGTGTGTGTGTGTGTGTGTGTGTGTTGTGCTGTGTGTGTAAGTGTGTGTATTTTTTTTTTTTCCCGACGGGTTGTTATTCCTCTAAATTCTCTGCCGGTCTTTATGGCGAGCCTCATTGCTTCTGCACTGCCTGCCTTATCGCTGGCTTCCAGACGCACTTGCACAATGGCCTATTTTACACCATTAAATGCTTGTTTGTCAAAATACAATTTCAATTAAATCCGGCCCCAAAAAACCTGCTGGTTTTTGAGCTCTGTTCCACTTTACTATGGGGGGACAGCGGAGGAAAAGGAAGGCAAACTGTAGCGACAGAAAGAAAAAGAGAAAGAGAAGAGGAGAGGATCTAAATAATGATATCTGAGCATAAAAACCTATACGAAAGATGATTGTAAGGGCTTTGAAGTACACAACATGTGTGGAGAATCACACAATGTCAACCTGAGGTGGAAATTCATTTCTGCTTTTATTTCTCTGAGCAGATGGCTGCATTTGCCACGCACAAAATAGACAGACAGAGTAAAAGAGAGGGAGAGAGCGAGAGAGAGAAATAGAAAATACAGTAAAAGAAAAGGGACACTCAAATGATTTCAACTACTCCTTCTTTTTTACAGGTATTGACTCTACATGTGTGGTCATTACCGAGAAAAGCAATCCTCACAGACCCCCAACCCCGTTACCCCCCAACCCCCTGCTCGACACACACACACACACACACACACACACACACACACACACACACACACACACACACAAGAGGACATGACAAACACGCCAATCAACAGGCTGATGCTAACACCGTGAGCCTGTGACGTGAGTGCTGTGTGGGAAGGCTGCAATCTCAGCCGGAGTTCAAATGGCTACAGTCATGCCATTACTCCACCAGACCATCACCGCTCCATGGAGCTGAGCCACTCATTTTTTAGGGAGGGGATGATGTGGGGGTGTATGGGGTGGGTGTGTGGTGGGGGAGGGAGATTGAAGGGCATATTAAAAACGCATGTAACATCATCAGTCAGTCCCATTTGTGATGATGCACAGTAGCCAGCCTCTCGACCTAATGGCTTCCAAACAGAGGATGAGGCTGGGGTTGGGGCTGGGGCTGGGGCTGGGGCTGGGGATGGGGCTGGGGATGGGGCTGGGGCTGGGGATGGAGATGGGGATGGAGATGGGGATGGAGATGGGGCTGGGGCACTATGACCGTCTGACAGTCAGCGCAGCTTAATTCCTAATGCGCCCTGCGGCCACGAGAGGCTAATGATGTTGACCTTGTGGAGGGCAATTTTTTTTTGAGGAGAGGGACTGCATGGGGGATGAGAGTGGATTTGTGAGGTGGGGGGTGGGTAAGGGGTGAGGGACTGGGGTGGTGTTTGAAGTGGAGTGAAGGTGGAGGGTGAGTGGGAGAGGACCGGTAGACTGGCGCTGCCAAGCTCCTGACCTTTAGTGTAAAAAAAAACGGATATGAAGCTTAGGTACAAATTATGCAGGTCCCATTTCGGTACCACAATTAAGTGGCAAAGCGGAGACCAAAAAAAAAATTCTGCTGTCTTTGTTTCCCCTCACAATTTTTTTCTGTTGTACTTTCTCTCTCACTGTTCCCCCTCTCTCCTCTCACTATCTCTCCGGACTGACCGCCACAAGCCTAATCAAAGTCAGGTGAACTTTTGTTTAAGCGCTGGACATGGTGCAAGGTGACCGTGAATACCAACTCTGGTAACAAGACCTACGAAAGCGGCTTTGCCTTGACTTTTTTTTTGCCTTGCCTTGCCTCTGTCTCGCACAAGATAAAACCCCTTTACAAAAAAATCACAAAAAAAAACTTTGGCTGATGCCATTTTGTAATTAGTAGAGGCGAAAAAATTGAGGGCATCCTCAGAGACCCTAATCATCGCCACACACGATTCTTCGGCTATTATGTAAAAAAAAGTTAATCAGACAAAGGAGGCCCTTGTGCACGAGGTAAAAGTTGTGCTTTGTGAACTTTTCTCTTTTTTAGGGAGATGGGATTTGTAGTTGTGGTGGTGGTGGTGGTGGTGGTTGGGGGGTGGGGGGGTGGGGGGGTAGTGGTTGGGTGTTCTATCAAGGTAGGCCTCAAGGACACATTTTAATTAAACGGAACAAATAAGAAATGCTATTTACCAGTACAGGTCCCTTTTATAAGTAATACAGGGGGTAGTCTAACTCTGTACAAATGCATTATGTTCCCTGATGAAAGAATTGAATCAATTTATGTGGAATGTCCCATGATCCTCTGGCGTAAACATTGTCTCGCCCACCGCATGTCATCTCTGGAGTAGCCATTTCGGGAGATTTCGTCTATGCCTTCTAACCTTTTTTTAGCGGTTGCTGAAAAGCAGACATGTAACTATTCCACGAAATAGGTCATAATATAATTTGTAAAATAGGTCAAGCTGTATAAATATATGACAGTTCTGTCTTAATCAAAGTCAGTGATGATATGCACAAATTGAGTGTAGGGGGTCACAGCTTTGACAGTGCCGTGCTATTTTGAACGGGGGTTTTCCGCGGTACTGTCCCAGAAGCTGAAGCCTAAATCAGGCCAAATGGCTAAAAAACCCCTAACTCTGTGGCTTTAAAAGGTCCAATGTGTAAAATTCCTCCCGTCTGGCCAACTCTCTCGCACCATGCAGTTCAGAGTATGTATTACAGCTACTGTTGCATAGTCAGAATTACAAGGGGGTATTGGGGGGTAAACTACCCCTCTGATCAAGACCCAGTACCCCCCTAAAGAGACCAAAATAACAGGGTTGAAGGGTACCAACATATTAATGTACTTATTGCTAAATGTAAATGGTAGCACCCCCCTCCCCCAACCGAAAAAAAAAAAACAATTTTCTCTGCAAGAACTCAGGTGCAACCACAGAATCACAGCAGACTACATGAACTGTGACTCAAAGTGTTAATGTGTGTGTATGTGTATATGTTTGCGTGTGCACTGAATGACCTTTGAGTCAGTCAGTCAGAGCACACTACAGGGCCTGTGAATCTGAGTGCTAATGTTTGTGTGTTTGCGTGCGGGCTGCACGCCCTTTCGGTTGTATGCATGCACTGTGGAGTGGAAACCATTTGCTTGTGCAGGCAACAAACACTTCTCACCTCTTTGAAAGGCTTTGCATGTAGAATGAAATTAAAAGTCAAAGCCATTCTGCAAAACAGGAAAACCCTTCTATGCCACAACACATCAATGCAATTGTGGGTTTGGGGTGTATGTATGTGTGGTGTGTTTGTGTGTGTGTGTGTCTATGTGTGTGTGTGTTTGTGTGTGTTTATGTGTGCATGTGTGTGTGTGTTTATGTGTGCGTGTGTGTGTGTATGTATGTATGTGTGTGCGTGTGTGTGTGTGTTTATGTGTGTGTGTGTGTGTGTGTGTATGAGTGGGGAGGGGGTCTCACACAGTTACTGTGCACTTTTTCTTTCCCTCTTGCTCTCCCTCTCTCTTGTTCCCTCTCTCAGGTCCATTAAAACCATAAACAGGAGTACAGCACAGGCTTGGAGATTCTTCCTTCTTTAAACATTTATCAGGGTGCATTTTTGGTTGTCCACCAAACAAACAGGCAGAAAGTGGAAGGTGAGGGAGAGAGAGAGAGAGGGAGAGAGAGAGAGAGAGAGAGAGAGAGAGAGAGAGATTCCCGGAAAATCCCAGCCTTAGGCCATTGAATTTAGACAGTCAGAGAGAGAGAGCGAGAAAGAGAGGGACGGAGAGAGAGAGAGAAAGAGAGAGACATAGGGAGAGAGAGAAAGTGCTATAAAGAGAGAGGTAGTTTGAGAGAGAGAGAGAGAGAGAGAGAGAGAGAGATGTGGGGTGGAGAATGAAGCAGCACGCGCTATTTAAAGAAGCAGGGCTCGATTTGTCACCCTGAATGAGCACCGAGCAGTGAGAACATTCTTTATTCAATGCACTTTCTTCTCCCTCCCCTCCCTCCCCTCCCCTCCCCTCTCCGCCCTGCCTTCCCTCCCCTTCTTTCCACCACGGCCTCTCTCTCTCTCTCACCGGCTGCCTGAACAATCCAAGCCTGAGGTAAGGTGAAGGAGGTGTGAGCACACTCCCAACCTCCCTCCCAGCCTCCCCACACCCACATCCACACCCATACCCACCCCAGCCCCACCTCCCTCCACCTCCTCCTCCTCCTCCCAGTCTCCCTCCTGCATTCCACTTGAACAAAATTATCCAATTAGAGGCCCCCCTCACCCCACCCCCCCCCCCACCCCCTGCCACCCACCTCCATCCCACCCCCCCGCCCCACTAACACAGAGAGGCAGTGTGTGTGAGCACTGCACCGAAGGCCACAGACCTTGGCTGTGGATTACTGGGGCAGCCACCTCTTTTTAAAACAGGTAGACGGTTTCCTTCATTAACTTTTTCATTAGAGGCCGTAATTAGAATAGATTACAGATGTAGACCTCATGTGGGATTTAATTACACCACCGGTAACACCAAACTCAAAGTATGTAACCTTCAGCAACCTGAAAAAAAAAACGGAGAGCACGTGTACATCATTTTTGTGCGTATGCTACCTCAGGTGAGCTTCAGACTGTTGCTATGGTAGTGTGAGCTGTTTCCAATAAGGAATGTGCTCTTTCACTGAGCTAGTTTTACATACCTGTGTTTTCTATTCCCCCTTTTCACTCACACTCACCCTTTACTCTCTCTCTCTCTCTCTGTCTGTCTGTTTTTTTGTGAAGCTTCAGGCCAGATTGATTTTTTACCCTCTCACCTCCCTGCTCTGCGGAGCTTCCTCGATTTCTGGCCTGATGGCTTGTGGGAAATATTTATTCACATTGATCCGTTTTACTGATGAGTCTTTCATCAGCGCCCAGGCTCAAACACTCTCTCTCCCCGACTCTTTTTTTTTAACCTCCTCGGATGTTTCTAAATATCAATCAGCTTCAGTGAGAGAGGAGGGAAAGGAGAGATAGATTGGATGTAGAGAGGCCGAGAGAGAGGGAGGGATGGAGGGAGGGAGTAAAGGAGGCAAGGTACGGTATGGGAGGAAAGTGGAAAACCGGTACAGAAGAGGAGGAGGAGGAGAAGGGAAGGAGGAGAAACGAGGCAGATTGAACCGCAGACGCAGGAGAAAAACAAGTCGAAGAAGAAGAAGAAGTAGAAGTAGAAGAAGAAGAAGAACAGAAGAAAGAGTGGCCTTTGAGAAGAGAGAACAATATGTTCTGCACAAGCCTGTAATCACGAGCTTAATGAGGATGATTGGAGCTTTGAGGCGAGCAGGGAGAGGACGTGGGCCGCCATGTTAATTTCCAGTCCCGCAGCGACGGCCTCAGACAGGTGGGACATTTCGATAGCGCGGCGAGGAGAAAAGGAGACGCTTGCAGACAGGAAATGAAATGTGGGGCGAGCGAGAGATGTATCAGATAAACAAAGGCAAATAAATAAATAAGAGAGCACAAAATAGACAGATCTGGGCAGACGATGACAGAGACAAGAAGAGCTCCAAACGAGAAGGGATGCTGTGGAATGAAGGCTCACTCACACTGTGTGAAGATAAGGAGAAGTGTGTGTGTGTGTGTGTGTGTGTGTGTGTGCGTGTGTGTGTTTCTGTGCATGTGTGTCTCACTGTGTGTGTATGTGTGCATTTTTTGTATGTCTGAGTTTGTGTATGCACGTGTTTGTGTATGTGTGTGTCTGTGTATGTGCGTTTGTGTGTGTCTCATTGTGTGTGTGTGTGTGTGTGTGTGTGTGTGTGTGTGTTTGTATATGTCAATTTGTGTATGTCTGCGTTTTGTGTATGTTCATGTTTGTGTATGTGTGTGTCTGTTTGTGTGCGTGCGTGTGGGTGTGTCTCGGTGTGTGTGTGTTTGTGTGTCTATGTGTCTGTATGTGTGTGTATGTGTGTGTGTGCGTGCATCTATGTGTGTGCAGGGGAGTGTTCAGCCACCTGCAGGTCCTGCCCAAGCATGTCATTAAATATTCAGGGCCGAGAGGATATTTTCGGGCATGAAACTTTCATGACATTAGAGCGCCCCGCTGCCTGTGTGCCGTTCTCCTGCTCAGCGTAATGGTGATGAGTGTGTGTGTGTGTGTGTGTGTGTATGTGTATGTGTGCGTGTGTATGTGTGTGTGTGTATGTGTATGCGTGCGTGTGTATGTGTCTGTGTGTGTGTGTGTGTATGTGTGTGTGTGTGTGTGTGTGTAGATGTGTGTGTGTGTGTGTGTGTGTGTGTGTGTGTGTGTGTGTGTGTGAGGGAGACACACCAAAAGCCCTTGTGTGGCCACAGACGACGCCACACAGAGACGGTAGAAAAGTAGGTGGGTAGGTGGGTAGGTGGGTGGGTGGGTTCCAGGTGGCTGTGACAGCCTGAACTGGACTATGTATGACTCACTCCCTGTTTACGCAGGCTACAGACTTGGAGAGAAGAAAGAGACAGGGAGAGGGAGAGTAAGAGACAGAAAAAGAGAGAGAGGGAATGAGTGAGAGAGAGAGAGAGAGAGAGAGACAGAGACAGAGACAGAGACAGAGACAGAGAGAGAACAAGAGAGAAAAAGAGAATGAAAAAGGAAAAAAAGAATGACTGCAGACAAAACAGACACCTGGAAGGCAAGGCTGCCAAAACAAAGCAGAAAACAAAGAAAGCAGAAAGAATGAAAGACAGAAAGAAAGAAACACAGAGGCACATTTGTCCATATATGTACTGTATACGTCAATGGGAAAACTCACAACATTTTCTTCTTCACCACCAACTCAACTGTGTAGTCAATCAGCACATACGACAGTACACTACATGGTGAAGAATGAGTGAACAGTTTGGACTGACCCCAAGCTTGGATTTTGGGATGTTTACAGTGTCTGTCTACTCATTCAGTCAGGCCCCTAGAATAGGAGAATAGGATCCTTGGCAGCAACCCGTCCCCACACAAACACAGCATGCCGCAAAGTCCAACGCAAAGTCCTTTCCCCCACTGGACGAATACAGACACGTCTCAGGGTACAAAGGAAAGGAGAGCGCTACAAGCCAAAAGTTCTCACTCCACACAATGGTGTGTTGTGCAAGGTCGTATGTAAATCTTGCCTTGCAAATCCACCGCCCCAAACCACCACAGACACACACACACACACACACATACACACACACACACACAATTACACAAATATACAACACATATACACACACGCGCGCACGCACGCACGCATGCACGCACGCGCACACACACATACACACACACACACACACAGACGCACACACACACACACACACACACACACACACACACACACACACACACACACACACACACACACACACACCATTACC
>CM059284.1:20134027-20139027 GCA_030347295.1 Setipinna tenuifilis
CTGTGTGGTTCAGTGGGGGGCATTCTTATGAGGCATGAATACTGCAGCGGCCCCAGCTCAGGGTCGCCAACAAAAGATGCAGGGAGCCATGAAAGGACCAGCTCGACCTGACTCCCAGCACAGCAAGCCACCCTCTGATGACTTTCAACCCTGTTTCCACCACACACACACACGCTTACATACACAGATACACACATACACACACACACAAACACACACGTACACACATACATACACACACACATACACATACACATACCCATACAAACACACACATACACACACACACACACACACACACACACATACACACACGCACACACAAACCCACACGTACACACATACATACACACACACACACACATACCCATACAAACACACACACACCTCTCACAAGCTCACACAGACACTAACCCCTGCACCTTGCAGCACCCGCATGAAATGAGTTGGAAATAACGTGTCTGTCCTGCACCGTAAAACTCACCACAAAGTAATTCTCAGGACAATCAGAGCGAATTAGCTTAGGGAAGTAGTGACATGGAAGAATCGCTAGTGACACGGAGCGCGCTAAATCACTTACCAGCCCGTCAAGCAGGATGGGAGGACGGCCTGTTTTCTTTCTTTTTTTTTCTTATTATCTTTCTCTTTTCTTGTTTTTCTTAGTTTAAACAAAAAAGGAAGGAGGGTTAAAGACGATGTGGGCTGGACCCCTGACACATTAGTAGGCGGTTTGTTTTTTCATTTTTTTTTGTTTTGGTGGAGCTCTTTTCTGTTTTTCTTTTTTCTGCTGGATTTATTGGGTAAATATGGATGCTATCCACATCCATCTACAGACAGTCTCTCTGTCATTTTGTTTCTCTCTCTTTCTCTCTCTCTGTTGGCTTGGTAGATAAGTCGTTTGACATACCTTCCCCAAAAACAATATCGTACAAATAACTACTTTCAATTTGGCTCAAAACATGACAAAAAAACAATATTACTTTATACTTGTCAATGTTTCTGCTGTCAAATATGCTTCCTGAATGACTCACACATTTCTCTTTTTTAGTTAGGTTTCTCTTTTTTCATTGCATTTATGTTTACACGATACACTGAAGGCTTTGCAATTTAGAGATATACAAAACATGTTTACAAAATGGTCTTGACCTGTTGTGACAGGTATCTACATCAAACAGGGAAGGTAAGGACATTTCCAGATAATTTTCATTGCTTTTATGTTGACACGAGACACTGAAAGTTGTCACTCAAGTATAGAAAATCTCTAAATATTTGCAAAACAATGTGGCATATAAACAATGTTTACAGAAAGGTCTTGACCTGCTTAATGATTCAATAATTGTGTTCAATGTAGACATATGTCAGTATGTGAGTGATGCTACAGCTGCATGCCTGTATTATGTTAAAGAAATTAATGCCTGAAAATATTTGCATTACATTACACTTAGCAGATGCTTTTATCCAAAGCCACTTACAAAAGGAGGACATAATAAGCTAAATCTCTCTCTCCTCTCTCTTCTCTCCCTCCATGTCTCATTACAGTGGCCATGCTGTCGTTACCTTCAGACAAGACTGTTTTAGGACGAGGGCAAAATATCTGTGACTAAACTCCAGCATACTGTAGACAACAGCCTCGGCTAGCTTTCCTTCTCTCTCCTCTCCTCTTCTCCGTCTTCTTCTTCTTTCTCTCTGTCTGTCTGTCTATCTTTAGCTCCTTTCTGTCGTTTTGAGGAGACTCACTCTCTCTCTCTCTGTGTGTTCTTGGAGATAAGTACTATAAGCACTTCATTTTCCATTTTCTACCCTGAGCCGTGCTGGGCCGTCTCCTTTTCTTCTTCCTTTTATCCCCCCCCCCCCCCCCCCCCCCCCCCCCCCCCCCCCCCCCCCCCCCACCTCTACTCACGCTTGCCCTGTATCTCCCCTTCTCTCTCCTCCTCCTTCCTTTCCTCCTCTCCCTGCCTCCCTCCGAGTTGTCCCTCCATTTCCCCCGCTGCTGTTAGCTGCTGACTGCGGGCGTCGTGGGTGCGCTTGCCTTAATGTCAGTGGTGCGGCTTTAATTGAATAAGGCGGGTGTGGTGACCGACAACGGCTACAGCATTAGCACACGGCTGCCTCACGGCATGCTCTATCTCTACACACACACACACACACACACACACACACACACACACACACACAGACACACCCCTCTCTCTCTCTCTCTGTCTCTCTCCCTTCCCATGCTCCCACGCCTTTACTCTCTTTCTCACACACACACACACACACCAAGAATGGAAATTCGCACAGCACATACACACAGACACAGACACACACACACACATACACACACACACACACAGTGAGAAAAAGAGACTAAGAGGCCTTAGAAGCAGCAACATTCTTCATTCTGGATGAAAAAAATGCAAAGTGTAGTCTAGCTTAGTCCATACTGCATTATTAATCTGAGGTGGCCATGTTTTTGGAGATGGCTATAGCTATGCTAACTCAGTGCTGTCCTGGATTGCTGCCAGTGCCAGCGTAGCGTAGCTAGGGTACTACAGGCAAATGCTCAACAAGACTAACTCTTGTAAGATAGTAAAATTCAAACTTAGCCAAAGAAAAACTAAACACTGAATAAAAAATGAATACACCCTTCCGATTTTTAGGGGGCAATGGCTGGAAACATGGCCACTGTTGCTTGGGTGTGAGTGTATGTGTGTGTGAGTGTGTTACATCTGCTTTCCAAGAGAGTGGGGTGTGTGAAGCAAAGCAACCACCACTGGAACTCAGCAGTGCTTCACTCGGTTAGCGCTCTGATACACTGTGCTATTCCCAAGGCACACCTCACCTCTCTCCTTTGCTCCCACACACACACACGTCCACACATTCACACACATATGCTCACACACACACACACCCACACACTCACACTCACACACATGCACGCACACACACACACACATTCACACTCACACACACACACACACTCTCTCTATCTATCTCTCACTCTGTCTCTCTCCATCTCATTCTTTCTTCTTTTTTATTCTGTTTTTTCTCTCCTCTTCTCATTCTTTCCCCCAGGACCGCAGCTTCTACATGTACCAGTCATGTTTTTTTTCCTTCTTCTTCTTTTTTCCCTCCTTCCTCTACCTCCCTGTTCCGCTCCCTCCCTCCCTGTCTCTCTCTCTCTCTCTCTCTCTCTCTCTTTCTCTCTCTCTCTCTCTCTCTGACGGCTGTCTCATGGCAAGTGTTCATGGTCAGGGGAACAAAACGGACACCATTAACAGGGGAACAGCACCTTGCCCCCCAGCACCTCTGCCTCCTCCTCCTCCTCTACCACCTCTGCCTCCACCTCCTCCTCCTCCACCACCACCACCACTGCCTCCACCTCCTCCTCCTCCTCTCTTGCACACACCCACAAGCTCCACCAACCACCTGCACCTCAGTCTCACCTCAGCCTCACCTCAGCCTCTCTCTCAGGCCCCCCCTGTCAATCACAGCATGGTCGGGGGAAATGCTCGCCTCTCTCCTCTCAGCTGCTCCAACATGGTGGAAATAATAAAAAGCACTTTGCTTTCCTTTTCAGTACTCTTTTTTTTTGGCTTTTAGCGTACTTTTCTCCCCCCTCTCTCTCTCTGTACGTCTCTCTTTGTCACTCACTCTTTCTTTTCTCTCTCCCTCTTTTTTTCCCTCTCCCTTTTTTTTTTGTCTCTCTCCACTCTGTGGTGTTTTTCTTTGCACTTCACAGACACATGGTGAGGGGAGGGCAGAGGAGGGCAGGGGAGGAATCGAAAGGAATGGTGAGTCACATTCGGACACTTCTGTGTTTTTCAGCGAGCGGGAAAAGAGCAGGGACAGAAAAGAGCGCAAAACGAAAAACAGGGAAAGAAGAAGAAGAGAGGGAGAGAGAGAGAGAGAGAGAGAGAGAGAATGAGAGACACACACACAGACACAGACACAGACACAGAGAGAGCAAAGGAGAGAAAACAGAGAAAAAAAAAGACGGGGGGGGGGGAGAGAGAGGGGACGACAGTGACGAAATATCCTGGACCCTCATTAGATATTTCACGGTCTGAGCTGCACCCCAGATGACCAGCAGCGAAAAAGCCAAGCCGTTACCGCAAGGCATTCTGGGTAAAAAGCAATTAAAGGCGGCTAGGCTCAATGGCCCGGCGCACAGGCTGCCTGGGGGACACAAAAGGAGAAACAGTTAAGGCGTCGCCGGCATATTTCCTGTTTCGACGCATCCCTGCTTCCCCTGCTATTTTTATCCTTCTTTAAGCCTTTTTCTTTCCTTTCCTTTTACTTTCCGTTTCTTTTCTCCACTACTGTGCGTGAGGGGATTTTTTTTTTAATTCTTTCGATGAGCTATAGCTTCGAATTTCTTCGCTTACAAGTCCGTGTTGTGTTGTAGTAGTGAGACTAACAGAGGACACTCACTACAGAACCGACGCTCACTTCGTCAGCCTTAATGAGAATCGCACTGATCATCACGTTTAAGGAAGTGACAACGCTGATTACAGAGGTCACACACCCAATGATGATGATGATGATGGTGATGATGATAATGATGATGATGATGATGATGATGATGATGATGATGATGATGATGATGACGGTAATAAGGGACCACCTCAGGGACTTCCCTGTGTGTTTACGAGACACATTTGGAACCACCCCCCCCCCCACACACATACACACACACACACACTTCCCTCTAACCTCAGTTTCTCCCCAAAGGGTGTGTGTGTGGGGGGGGTTGTTTGTTAGGGGGCAGGAATGGTTGTGGGAGAGGGAGGGGTCTCATCCTGTCTACACGCAGCACCCCCAATGGGGCCTGCGCTAACAGTCCCTGATTCCTCTGAGGACAAACACACACACACACACATACAGATGGAGACACACACACCAATACACACATACACACACACCCACACACACGCACACACATACAAACACAAACACACATACACAGATGGAGACACACACACACACACACTAACGTACATACAAACACACACACA
>CM059284.1:20161527-20164027 GCA_030347295.1 Setipinna tenuifilis
ACAAAAAGAAAGAAAAAACAAAAAGACATAAAGACAGAAAGATAGAAATAATGGCAGTAAAAGAAAGCAAAAAAAGGACAACAACAAAACAACGAAAGAAAAATGGCAGAAAAAGGGAAGGGAAGGCTGAAAAAAGGAAAGAAGGGATGAAGGGAAGAGAGAGATGTGAACTAAAGAGATGAAGATGTAGATGAGAGGAGTGTGAGTACTCCTGCGTTGCTGTGGTGGCGGTGCAGGAGTGACCTGCTGCTGGCCCAGGAGAGCCATATAACATGCTGACCTCTCACCCCTTCAATCAATACATGCTTTATTGTGCATATGTGTGTGTGTACATGTGTATGTGTGTTTGTGTGTGTGTGTGTGTGTTTTTTTTTGTGTGTGTGAGAGAGGCAGAGGCAGAGAGAGAGAAAGACAGAGACAGAGCGAGCGACAGAGAGAGAGAGTGTGTGTGTGTGATAGAGAGAGAGATAGAAAAAGATAGACAGATAGAGAGAGAGAGAGAGCGAGAGAGAGAGAGAGAGAGAGAGAGAGAGAGAGCGTGTATCCATGTGTGTGTGCATGTGTATGTGTATGAGTGTGTGTGCGTACAAAAGTATCTACAGTGTGTGAGGGCAATACTTAAGAACAGTCACAAAGGAGTACTTGATGGTGTCCTTGGTCCACCATAGTTCTCCCTGTAGCTGATTGTCTATTCCTTGGACTGATTCTTCCTCTATCGCCCTCATCGATTCCTTCTTCTGTTTTCTTGAGTACTCCTTTTCCCCTTTGTTTCTATACAATATGATTTGTGCGGATAAAGTACTATGCCAAGCCTTTCGCCACACACACACACACACACACACACACACACACACTCACACACACACACACACTCACACACACACACGCACCCACACACACACACCACTCTCCGTTCATCCTTCCAATGCAGTTGAAACCCCAGACTCCCACTCTCACTCCCCAACACTCACACACACATACACACACATGTATGCATGCACACAGACACGCACACACACACACACATTTTAAACCCCTTTCACTCCCCTAACCACAACACTGACGCACACATGCACATACACACACACACACACACACACACACACAGTTTAAACCCTCTTACTCCCCTAACCACAACACTGACACACACGCACACAAGCACGCCTGCACGCACGCACGCACGCACACACACACAAACACAGAGTTTAAACCTCTCACTCCCCTAACCACAACACTCACGCACGCACGCACACGCACACATACACACACACACATAAACACTTGCCTTGATTTGTAACTTTTTTCATCTACTGGATCAACATTAAGCCTCTCTATGTTCTCCCATCCTACACGCACTCACACTCACACTCACACGCACAGACACTCACTCACACATACACACATGCACTCCAAACATCTGTATGTGGCATCCATCCACTGTATCCCCCTAGAAAGAGGGCATATTAACAAGGGGGGGGGGGCATGGGGGGGTGGGTGCAATAGGACCAGACAGCCAAAGAATCAGAAGAGCATAATCTGCTTTAAGGCGGGTAAGACCAAAAAATCAAATCAACAAGAACAAGTAACAGGTGGCAATAGACACACACATGCACACACACACACACACACACACACACACACACACACACACACACACACACACACACACACACAAACACGCAGTCACTGATCCACACACACACATACACACACCAGCCCACAGACACACACACACACACACACACACACACACACACAATAATAGAAAACATCAGGAAAATGTAATTTCTTCGCCTCAAACCATCTGGAGGGAAGCGGATTAAACTGAGACCTTTTTGATTAATATTAAAACGATGCGGGCATGAAGGGAGGAGGGACGTCCATTTCCAAAAAAACAGGCTGTGATTTAAAAGCAGACAGATTCCCTGAACACCTTTAAAATGTGTGTGTGTGTGTGTGTGTGTGTGTATGTATGTAGTTGGGGGATGATAAATATGTCTGCATACTGTATGTATGTGTCTGAGCGTATGTGTGAGTGTATTTATGTATGACTATGTATGAATGTGTGTGTTTGAGCATGTGTGTGTGTGTGTGTGTGTGTGTGTGAGTGTATTTATGTATGACTATGTATGAATGTGTGTGTTTGAGCATGTATGTGTGTGTGTGTGTGTGTGTGTGTATGTGTGTGTTAGTGAGTACCTCTTAAGGTATCTCACAGTGCCCAGCTAAGTGACTGGGATTCGACTCTAACTGAGTGCCTGAGAGAGTGGGTCTCTCTCAATGTGTGTGTGTGTGTATGTGTGTGTGTGTGTGTGTGTGTGTGTGTGTGTAAGAGAGAGTGCATGGCGGCCGCGGGGATTGGGATGATTTATATGCTCCTGGCGTGCCTCCTCTCTCTCTACATGTGGGGAAGCGAGGTGTCATCACTCATAACCATTGTCTTCCTCAGCACTCCCCAAGTCTGCTCCATTTTCCCCTCTTCACACACACACACACACAC
>CM059284.1:20181527-20194027 GCA_030347295.1 Setipinna tenuifilis
ATGTGTTGTACATGTAAATGTATGTAAATATTAGCCTGGGCCCGCCCATACTGCCTGTGATGCTACATTGAGGGAGACTTGCTAGACCAAGGTCTGTCTACAAGCTTGGTGCAACAGCCAGGCTATGTAAATATAGTCATCCATAGAAGTTGTTTTTGGCCCTACCTACTGTAATGCCGATCCATGGTGCTGCTGCATTTTGGATAAACCATGATAAAGCCTACAGTACATACTGGTAATGGAATACACAGCAACTCCAATAACAACTTTCTACATCACAATGTTTTGACCATAAACATGCAAATGTAACCTCTTTGTTTACCTGTTACGTAACAAGCTATAAAAATAAAAAAATATTATGAAGAAATACACACCTAAGTGTAAAAGTGCTAAATATCAATAATTATTTGGCTAAAAGATGCCTCAAGCACATTATTTCTTTTTTGTGTGACAAAATGCAAAATGCTCTGCTTTGTTACACTGTATTGTATTCCTTTTAGGTTTTGGTCCTAGAGTTAAGTGTTTTGATAAGAGTATCCAAATGTCTGAAAATTTAGCTGTAGTTGTACATAATTTTGTTGGTCATGAACATTAAATGAGAGAAGTATTTATGAAATTTGGTCGAAGTGGTGATTGAACGCAATTGTGTGAAAGCAATGCGAAAGAGAACGTAGTTCCTCTCTTCTCTGCTCCACTGCTCATGGGGTTTACACAAGTGAAGAAGTCGAAAGAGAGAGCAGCAAAACTATTCAGGCCAGACGTAATACATTTTTATAGGACATTATTATTTCATTAAGCCTTACGTACAACCACTTGCACACCAATAAGGACTATCATAGACTTTGTGTGTGTGTGTGTGCGTGTGTGTGTTTTACACTACTCTTTTATAGTGCACGTCTCTGTTTCAAGGTCCTGTTATTTTATAAAATGAATAAAGAAGAAGGTTGTGTGTATGTGCGCGCATATGTATGTGTGTGTGTGTGTGTGTGTGTGTGTTTGTGTGTGTGTGTGCAAGTGCCTCAGTGTGTGTGTGTGTGTGTGCAAGCTCCTGTCTGTTTGTGTGTGTGTGTGTGTGTTTTCCCGCCTTTGTGTGTGTGTGTGTGTTTTTAGGGGCCCATAAGCTTTAGGGTTAGGTCCTCATTAGAAGTACAGAGGGGGTGTTCGGGTCCAGATGCATAATGATGATGTCGGCGTGCAGGCGTAGGGGCGTGTGTGTGTGTGTGTGTGTGGGGGGGGGGGGGTGGAGGCGCGGCAGGCTGCAGGCTGCCGGCTGGGGCGCCTAATGATGATGTTTGCAGAGCTGGGCCAGCACCGGACGGGACGCTAATGGGGGTGTTTGTGAGACGGCGCGCCGGCTAGAGAAAGAGGAGGTGTGTGTGCATGCAGAGAGGAGAGAGAGAACTAACACACACACACCACACACACAAACATAGACACAGACACACACACACACTTTCACACATACACACACACACACACAGATACAAATACAAAACACATGCACACACACACACACACACACACACGCATACATACACACACACACACACACACACACAAACATGCCTACACACACACACAAACACACTGAAGCACACACACTCATCTCCGGCTAAAAAGCTCAGTTTGAAATCGCTGCCCGCTATGCCAAGCATGCAAATCTCTTTCACTCATACACATGGATGGAAAAATAAACAGGCTCACACAGACAAAGACACACACAGACACACAACCACACACACTCCTTGCCTTTCCCTTTCCATATCACACCGTCTCCCTAACAACCTTTGTTTCTACACACAAACACCATGTGCATACACACACACAGACACATAAACACACACACACACACACACACACACACACACACACACACACACACACACAGCACAAACACACACACACATACGGGCCTATGTGATTTAGACGGACAATTTCTTGAAACACGCCCGAAGGTGGTTTAGGTGGACTACCCTTTCCTGAGGTCCTAGAGCTATGCAAGTTAGTTTAAAACACTCTAAAAAAATTGAGAAAAATTTGGGTCACTTCAGAGTTCAGATACACACAACAGAACTTCATACACATGACCATGCTCCAGTTGTGGTTTAAGCAGACATTTCACTTTTTGGCAAATGTGTGGTTTATGAGGACAGAAAAAAACACTGTCTGGACAATGACGTCATCTTCAAATTAACATAAATTAACATAAATACACATACCTGACAACACGGAATAACAGGACAGCTCATTTTATTTTCAACGAAGTGCTGTTACATCTGAACTACTGCCCACATCCAGCTTAAAAGGCAGTGTACTGTCACACAACAACAAAAAAACTGTACTTGAAAAAAAACCCATTACCTTGAACAGAAAAATAGAAATCTAAAGTTTAATAAAAGAGGGAGGTTTAAGTATAACCAAGAGAACCCAACTTTGTCTTCTACCGACTACCCTCTATCTTTGCACTGAAGATTCAACTAGGCTGTCTATAATATAGCAAATTTTTCATGCTGTCAATAAAACTGTTGTTATGACATGTACATTACTCAAATACACGCTCATTTTACTAGGTTTAGTAACAACTGGACAGCACATACAAATCAGATTTTACATTTTTTTTTCTGTGATTCCCTTTTTGCGGCTTTTCCTCTGTTCCTTACAAAGTCCCTTATATGTTGTACTGTCCTTTGTGCCAACACAGACCCTTCAACCATCTTGCAATGAGTACATTCAATTTTGGTTGCCAGTTTTCCCTTAGATATGTGATCCTTAAAATATCGCACTACTGCATTAACCTCAGCCTTGGACCACACTTTCTTTGGTGCTCTTCTTGCCTCATTTTCTGGCCCAGCATCTTTTCCTGTTTGTGGAAAAACACACAATACAGACACAAACACAAGACTTTAGTTAACTGTTTTAATGGTGCTAGACGCCAACATGCCAATGCAAATGTGTGAATGGCCACCATGACTGCTGATACAGAACGTAGGGTGCTGATGATGGGCTGTATGTGGGGGGTAGTGCTGAGTGTCTGATGGGCAGGGGGCAATATAAGGGCTGTGCCTCTTGTTTCTGTGTTATGGTTTCCTCCTAAATTTCAAATAACCACTATTTTTTTCTCACCCGTCGTTCCCTGGGAAGAACTAGCAAGAGCTTTCGACACCACCCCAATGAACTTCCTCTTTTTTTGATGCTACTGAGCTGCAACAAATGTTGTCTTGTGTCTTCCTATCAAACTTTTTAGCTACATCTTGTATGAATTGTGCTATACAAATATAGTTTACAGTTTATTGAACTTGCCTTACCTTTACAGTCAGGAAGAATATTATTTACTGTAGATGTCAATGTTGGCACCGTTTCTGCTGAACACATAATAAGGGGAAAAGGTATTAAAAATAAATTTCATGAACAGAAACACAAGTGTAAAGTAAGGCAACTTACTAAAATCTCCAGTGTCATGGATCTGATCTGTGACTGTAGACTCTGAAGCAGCATTGACAGGTTCATTGGTTCCCCAGTCTTTTCCACTGGATTCTGTGCCACCTTCATCAGACTCATTCTCAGTGTCAGCATCACTGAACACAATGTCATCTAGGAAATGGTGTGAATAAAAGTCCAATGAATATAGTGTACAGATGCTTCAAAATAAACAGTTAAAAAACACATTACATTACCTGACACTCTTACACAGAGCAACTTACAATTATTTTTACAGGGTTTCAGTTAGAGTCTTTAGTGTGCAGCAGTGTGAGGTTAGATGCCTTGCTCAAGGGCATTTCAACCATAGATGAGGGTGCAGGAGTGCAGTAGTTACTCTTATGTTATGTAACCCCACCCACATTCTTCCTACTGGTACAGGGTTGTTGCAAACCTGCCACCCTGCTATCCAAAGACCAACTCCATAGCACAGTCCTGCCGCCATGCATTGTACAAAATTAGAAAAATCAGACCGTACCTGACCCAGTATGCTGCTCAGAAACCTGCACTGGCTCCTGGTGGCTGCCAGAATTCAACACAAGGCTTTGACGTTAGCCTACAAAGTCATATCAGGATCTGCCTCTGTCTATCTCAATGTCTTACTAAAGGCTCACGTCCTCTCCAGAGCTTTGCCATCCTCTAATACAAACCGACTGGCCGTACTCTTGCCTTTCACAAGGCGAGGTCACTCTACACTTTTCTTTGTCGTTGTCCCTCAATGGTGGAACAACCTACCAGCTGCTACAAGAGCAGTGACATCCCTTGCTACATTTAAAAGGCTAGTAAAAACCCTTCTCTTACGAGACTGCTTCGCTTCCAAACAAAACCTAACAAAACAACTACTAAACTAAGTGCCTAATATAATTCTGTCTGTGTAGGATATACGTATGTGCACCCATAGTGTCTCTGCTCCAGGAAACTTACACATGCATCTCCTTGTATGTATGAGGGCAGTGTGCTTACTGTGTGCTCCTTTTTGTAAGTCGCTCTGGATAAAAGCATCTGCTAAGTGCAATATAATAATAATAAATAACTCCCTGACCATTAGGCCATGGCTACCCCCCTTCATATATACACACCCACTATTTCACCACTCAGATATACAAACCCTCTATTTCAATCTTGTCCAGTGACGTCCCCTGCATGCTGGAAAGATGTCCTTTCTCCATCGAATGGACCTGATGGACACGGATGTCGTGGCCAATGAAAATCTGCAACCTGATCAAGTTCATTGTTTTTTAAGTTCAGGACTTGTGAGAGTGTAGCGACATGTTTCCCGAGTTGTGTTGATCTGAGGTGCTCAGGGTGCTTTGCAAAGAAGTAAAAAAGCTAATGTCTATTTTTGGCTTGTAAGATATTGTTAATACCAAAAGAAGAAAACAACATAGTGTAAAGAAATACTTGTAATCAGACAGGTGTAAATAAGAAATATACAATACATATTACAATAAAAAACAGATAAAATCCAGGTTGTTCAAGAAACCAAATAATGCCACCATCAACCCCACGTGGAATCATATTCAGATATTTTACTAATCTACACTCTGAAAAGCATTTCATGAGAGAGTGCTCACAAAACATGGTCCATGTAAACCATATCACATTCAGGTGACTACACACATACAGATCTTACACTGACCTACACACTGACAAACACTTTATGAGAGTGTCTTTACAAAACACTGTCCATATAAACCATGTCACTTCCAGTTAACTACACACACACTCACAAACATTCCGATTATCCATTCAGCCCTAGTCCTCAGAAAACATTGTCCACGTAAACCATATCATATTTAGGTGAGTACACACATACAGTCACACACATTCAGATCGTATACTGACCTACACTTTGAAAATCACTTTATGAGAGAGTGCTCACAAAACACTGTCCATATAAACCATATCAATTTAGAGGACTACACACACACACAAACAATGGCTATGTCACATGTTGGTGGACTTAAAACTTTGCCAGAGGGATTGTAATGAAGGGCTACATTTCACTTACCTGTTCAGCCTTGCTGAGTGGACCAAGCACTTGACTTGTTGAGCTTATATCCATCTCAGTCATGTTGGTTTTATCCATCTCAGTCTGGTTGCTTTTATCAATCTCAGTCTGGTTGCTTTTATTAATCTTGCTCTCTCTCATCTTAGTATGGTTGCTCTGTAACATATACACCATGGAGGAAATAAACAATGAATAGGCTTCCACTAAGGATGTACAATTCAAGGGGGTTTTAGAGGCCGGAATAATTGTAACAATCCTACTTCTTACAAAGAGCATGATAAGAACTTTGTTTAAAACCTCACTGGATGACTACATGTATGTAAGGTATACAATTTAAGATATTAATGACAATCTGTATTTGATGAGGTTCTACATGTTCAAAATCCTTAGCTGCAGGTGGGGAATTGGAGTTTCCTAATCTTTCTAAAAGAATTCCCCTGAAAACAGTCTATACCAGTGGTTTTCAACCGGCGTGGGGGGGTCACACACTCACTGGCTGATATTACAAAACAGATGATGCAGATTCCCTCCATGTTGAAGCGCAAGAAATTGGACAATTGCACCACACAAACAAGTCTTGCTCCTTTTTAACATTCTATTTTGGAATGTTGAGACAGTGGGCTTGGTTCCTGCTGCAAAGCGTCTCTTTTAATGTACAGTCAATAGTTTTGCATAGTGACAATGGAGAAATTTTTGGAGAGATTTAAGAATGCCCCTTTCAATTGAAATGATTGCTACATTTTTCAATCTCTCCTGGCCCAATGTGTTTCTGGTGAAACTTTTTATGCACTTCAGACATGAGAAGCATGAGAATTCTTGGTGCTGAGGTGGCACCAATAGTGGCATAAAGTTTTATATACGCCGCTTACAGAAGGCAACATCGATAGCTTTGTGTTGTATGTTAAGTAAGACGTCAGTCTGTGCAAACAGTTGCTCAAAAGTAAAAAGTAATAACATGAACTCGAAGTCTTCTAATTTTGCCTTTAGTCCATCCGCCAATCGAGTGGTTTCATCATCCATTGAAGGATGTTCTACGACCCGGGTGAACGTTTCAAGTAGTTTTTCATGATTACCGGCATTGGTAGTTATGACCCTGGATGAAAAATTCCAACGTGTCGGGGCGTTCTTGGGCATTTTCGCGCAATCAAATTCCTCAAGTAGCGCCACTCTATTGCTTGATTTTGAAAAGAATGACAGCCGGAGCGATCTCTCTCACTTTAGCCTGCAGACCATTGAGAGCCGAGGCCACCACTGCAGCAACCAACCTCTCAGCAAAGTTGTACCCATAGATAAACAGTAGAAGAAACCCCGTCATCTCTGATTGCTCAAACTCAAACAAGGACTGTGCATCTCGCCCACACGACACATCAAAAAACGAATTGAAAAATGAATTGTGCCCTGATTGTCAACGAACCTAATAATTATTGAGAGCTGGGAATGACAGCTTACATCTGTGGTCTTATCTATTGCCAGAAAAAGAACGGAGCCATGTCTAATTCCTTAGCAACTTCGTGGTTGATGGAGGTGGCTATTGCACAGATCAAGTCATTCTGAATGCCACTAGACATACCACTGAAAACACCACAATTATTTCAGCTATTAGTTTAGCCAACTCCTTATAGTTGCCCTTGTTGTCTGAATTTGGCCCTTCATCCCGTCCCCTAAAAGCCAGCTCCTACATGCCCAAATACGCCGTAGCATTAATCAAACGCTTCGGTGTATCCCTATTACGACGCACATTAGCATTGTGCTGTGCAACTTGCAACTGGGCACCCTCGTCCACAAGTTGGTCAACTAGCAGCTACCTAGCAATTTTAGCCGAATAGCTGCGCCATCGTGGTAGTTGCACTTGTCGTGAAGCTTAATGGCCCTCTCCAGATTTTTAAGATCACTAAATCCCTGCACAGACCATGTTTGAGATTTGCCTACCAACAGACAAGGCAAGCAATATAAACGATTGGTCGTAACACTAGCAGTTAGCCATGGGTATCTTTGATAGCATGTGGTGTTAAACACACTGACCTTACCATTCGGTTTTTCAATGTCAATTTTTGGAACTGGTCTCCTCTCTGTTTTGTACTCCAGTGTGTGAAATAGCGTATTTAACATCATGAATACGTCTCGTTTTTCCATCCTTTATTGACACACCAAAGCAAAATCCTACAAAAGGGCAAACTGCACGAATGACAGGTCTATCGACAATGACAGCAGTACAAGACTTTGCTTCAACCTGTCAAACCAGCCCTTCATTTTGATTGGCCCAATTGACGAATGCAGCTCCACTGATTGGCTGATTGATTACAGGCAAGGATTTTTAACGGACCCGCCCAAAGGGAGGACGTTCCTCCCTTTTGGCCATTGACTCCATGTTAAAAGAGGAGATCGCGAATCGCCCGGGTTTGCAGCGTTTATAATGGATGTCAATGAGGGAGTAAGGGAGGAATGTCCTCCCTTTGGGCGGGTCCGTTAAAAATTCTCGCCTGTCAATCAATCAGCCAATCCGCGCAGCCAATCCGTGGAGCTGCATTCGTAAAGTAGAAGTATTCCAGCTGTTTTCAGACGTTTTTGCATGTTGATCTATGAAATATATGTGATTTTTATGAATGTCTCCTGGAAGTTCTTTCTTTAAAAATTTAAGGAATGATCTTCCTCCCTTTCCTCAATGGAGGAGTCGCCTCTGATATTTATACATATCTATGCTTTGCTTCTATATAAGGTTACAGTAACTTGCTAAACTAGTTTATGTTGCGTTTCAGTTTGCAAACTAACACTGTCTGAAATGTTTTTGTAGATATTGTTGCCAATGGTCCTAGTTTACACGTTTGATGCTGGTCACGTTGCCTTTTTCTGCATTCAATGACATCGATCCATAACCTGCATAGCTGCATTATGTGATCTTAGCCTAGTTAACAGAACTAAGATTGTGCTGTTGTTTAGTCAATAGCCTGTCATCCTAGTAGTTCTCTCAGCGCTGGAGTGGTTGGGGCGGGAAGAGTTAGATTATTTTGTTTTTGTAATGGTATCATATTGACATTTTAGTTTCACCAAATCACTGTGCTTTTAAATGGTAACTAAGTATTAAGCCATTGAATTAAATGCTAAGCATATTTCTATAAATATATGTATAATTGCTAAGCTTACTTCTAAAGAACTAAGAGCAAACAAACAATGGCTATGTCACATGTTGGTGGAACATTGCCAGAGGGATTGTAATTAAGGGCTACATTTCACTTACCTGTTCAGCCTTGCAGAGTGGACCAAGCACTGGACTTGTTGAGCTTTGATCCATCTTAGTCATGTTGATTTCATCCATCTCAGTCTGGTTAAATAAACCATATAAACCATTTCACATTCAGTTAACTACACACACACTCACAAACATTCAGATTATACACTGACCAGGATTTCAAAACCACTTCATGAGAGGGTGCTAACAAAACACTGTCCATACAAACCATATGACATCCAGGTGACTACATACACACACAACGTCTATGTCACATGTTGGTGGACTTAAAACTTTGAAACAGGCATTACCATGAATGAGAGAGTACTTACAAAACATAGTCCATATAAACCATATCACATTCAGGTGAGTACACACAGAATTCACTAGCTTGGCATTTCCAATTTAAATGAATTGGGAACAGGACTTAATCCCATTCTTCAGTTAGTATAATACCTCCATGACATACAAACACAATGTCTATCACTACGTGCACATGGTAGGATCGTATTGGATTTCTCCAAATACAATGTTGCTACGCAGAGGGTGGTCTGTCTCAAAATTTGAGTGCACATGGAGTTCGTATAATCAGAAAATGGTCAGAGACCTGGCCTAGGTGGCACTGTAGTCTTTTCATCCAGTGGTGTTAAAACTACTTCCAGTTTATGGCTACTAAATAAGGAAAATAAACAAACTATCTGGCAGCATACAAACAAGGATGGACAGTCAAGGAGTTTGACAGAGCAGCATTGGTGTACATGATGTGCATTCTTTTGTGTTTGAAAGTCTGTATAAACGAACAAACAGTGTTTTTGGTTTCGTTGATACAGCCGCAGCTCGCAAATCCAATACAATATCGTGCACAAGGTGGCACCCGGGTTAACATCGGCTTAAGCCAGGGGTTCTTATCGGATTTGTGAATCCAGTCCCTATACGATCTTTAGCCTGTGCACATGAATTTGATACGATTCCAATCTGTTTACAATCGGATTAAGCTCGTCCATGTGCACGCAGTGTCACATGTTGGTGAACTTAAAATTTTGACACAAGCATTACAATGAATAATGCTCTACACTTTGAAAATCTCTTACTGAGAAAGTCCTTACAGAACACTGTTCATATACACCGTATCACATCCAGGGGACTACACACACACACACACACAGACAAACAATGGCTATGTCACATGTTGGTGGACTTAAAACTTTGCTAGAGGGATTGTAATGAAGGGCTACATTTCACTTACCTGTTTAGCCTTGCTGAGTGGACCAAGCACTGGACTTGTTGAGCTTATATCCATCTCAGTCATGTTGGTTTTATCCATCTCAGTCTGGTTGCTTTTATCCGTCTCAGTCTGGTTGCTTTTATCCATCTCAGTCTGGTTAAATAAACCATATAAACCATTTCACATTCAGTTAACTACACACACACTCACAAACATTCAGATTATACACTGACCAGGACTTTCAAAACCACTTCATGAGAGGGTGCTAACAAAACACTGTCTATACAAACCATATGACATCCAGGTGACTACATACACACACAACGTCTATGTCACATGTTGGTGGACTTAAAACTTTGAAACAGGTATTACCATGAATGAGAGAGTACTTACAAAGCATAGTCCATATAAACCATATCACATTCAGGTGAGTACACACAGAATTCACTAGCCTGGCATTTCCAATTTAAATGAATTAGGAACAGGACTTAATCCCATTCTTCAATTAGTATAATACCTCCATGACATACAAACACAATGTCTATCACTACGTGCACATGGTAGGATCGTATTGGATTTCTCCAAATACAATGTTGCTACGCAGAGGGTGGTCTGTCTCAAAATTTGAGTGCACATGGAGTTCGTATAATCAGAAAATGGTCAGAGACCTGGCCTAGGTGGCACTGTAGTCCTTTCATCCAGTGGTGTTAAAACTACTTCCAGTTTATGGCTACTAAATAAGGAAAATAAACAAACTATCTGGCAGCATACAAACAAGGATGGACAGTCAAGGAGTTTGACAGAGCAGCATTGGTGTACATGATGTGCATTCTTTTGTGTTTGAAAGTCTGTATAAACGAACAAACAGTGTTTTTGGTTTCGTTGATACAGCCGCAGCTCGCAAATCCAATACGATACCGTGCACAAGGTGGCACCCGGGTTAACATCGGCTTAAGCCAGGGGTTCTTATCAGATTTGTGAATCCAGTCCCTATACGATCTTTAGCCTGTGCACATGAATTTGATACGATTCCAATCTGTTTACAATCGGATTAAGCTCGTCCATGTGCACGCAGTGTCACATGTTGGTGAACTTAAAATTTTGACACAAGCATTACAATGAATAATGCTCTACACTTTGAAAATCTCTTACTGAGAAAGTCCTTACAGAACACTGTTCATATACACCGTATCACATCCAGGGGACTACACACACACACACACAAACAATGGCTATGTCACATGTTGGTGGACTTAAAACTTTGCTAGAGGGATTGTAATGAAGGGCTACATTTCACTTACCTGTTTAGCCTTGCTGAGTGGACCAAGCACTGGACTTGTTGAGCTTATATCCATCTCAGTCATGTTGGTTTTATCCATCTCAGTCTGGTTAAATAAACCATATAAACCATTTCACATTCAGTTAACTACACACACACTCACAAACATTCAGATTATACACTGACCAGTACTTTCAAAATTACTTCATGAGAGGGTGCTAACAAAACACTGTCCATACAAACCATATGACATCCAGGTGACTACATACACACACAATGGCTGTGTCACATGTAGGTGGGCTTAAAACTTTGAAACAGGATTACCATGAATGAGAGAGTACTTACAAAACATAGTCCATATAAACCATATCACATTCAGGTGCGTACACACAGGTGCGTAAACTGGCTATGTCTAGAAAGTGTATTTCCACTTGTTAGCGATTAGCAATAGCGATTAGCAATCGCGATTAGCATTAGCTTTTTTCTTTGTTGCTTTTTATAGAACTTGGGAAAGGACAGCCTATACTGCGTGTTGTTTTGCGGGTACCTCATTATCTTTGATTGCTTTATTAATTTTATCACGTGAAACTACTACTGTGACCTTTGCATGTTAGTTATTTTTATCGTATGATAGGTCCCGCTAGCATAAATGCTAACTGAGCTAGCTGTAAACATGCATAAAAATGCTAAATTAAGACATGGATTGTCAATCAGCTGCTTTATCTGTCTCTGCCACCTGTTCTTTCCGTCAGCATTAATCAATGTATACATGCAGATTGGTGTTAGTAAAACTGTACTATATTTGCAAATGTCTGCTTACCTTTTTCTCTTTCAATCCTCCATGCTGCTGTGTTGCTCCAGAGCACATGTACATAACTGTTGATCTGCGCATGTGTAGACTGAGCTCTGACCATGTCATTAGCATATTCAGTAAAGGGTCATAAGCCCCTCCTATGGCCCACCTCCCAAAAACTCAGCCAATCAGCGGGAAGCCTGCTACTTTTACACCGTGTGTATGAAAAATGTGTATGAAATTGCAATACTAAATCAAAATCCAGATGGCGCTGTTATATACACTGGAATACACTGAAAAATCAGGTCAGTGTTTAAATGGACATTCAAAAAAAATGAGAATATTTGCTGCTTAGACGCTAACCAATGAAATATTCTGTCTTTAATTACGCAGACCTTAACAGACTTTCAAAAAAAAACGAAAATATATGCTATTTAGATACAAAAAAATGCAAATACATTCTGCGAATTACGCGGACCTTGGCATAGT
>CM059284.1:20206527-20219027 GCA_030347295.1 Setipinna tenuifilis
AGAAGGCTAATGCCTTCTTTTTTTCTTTCTTTCTTTCTTTTTTTGAGAATAACAAATTAAACAGTGTTTGGATATCAGACAAATACCCCAGTATTGTAATGCTTCATCCCCCAAAAGACATGTTGTGCCTAAGTCAGGGCGAATAAAAGACACTCAACTTAAATGAAGTTTTTAAAATCATTCACAAATGAATAAAACTTTAGATGAGGTAGAGAACACTGAGAAATGGCACAGTGGGGACCAATGTACCTATCTTGTCCCGACGATAAATAAAATGACAGCTGTTAAAAGAATAGTGGAGGAGAGGGCTGAGACTGTAAAGCTGAGAGTTAAATGTAAGTGAGTTAGTTGATGACAGAAAATTAGCTGAGCGGAAGGACGTGGACAAACCCATAAACACACCTAAAATGTCCTTCTTGCCAAAGAGTATAAACGGATCAATTTGTTTGTACTGAGAACTGGCGACTTGCACAAATGAATACAAGGGATTCGGAGAGGAATGACATTTAAAAAGTGACTCGTTTCCACAACAACCTCTCCTCTTCCATGCAAAGTGGTTTGTTTTTAGAAACAAAATGAGACTTCACACTACTTTTTGTCTCCCACCCCCCCCCCAACCTTTCATAACACCTGGAAAAATAAGGCACTACTTTTCCAGTTAAATTTTTGCCTTCACACTTTCTTGTACTGTCATAAACACACCCAAAGACACGTGCTATGCATTTGCTAACTCTTGCAGGTATAAAGTATCTCGAAACAATTTCACACTTAAAACTTTTGAAAATAAACCAACCAGCCACGTCTCTCTCTCTCTCTCTCTCTCTCTCTCTCTCTGTATCCTTTTCTCCAGTTCTCTTTCTCTCCCATGCAACCATGTAAGTGACATGATTTCAGTTTTTCACCTTTGCTCATTGTAGGAGCAAATCATTTCATCAAACTCCAATAAACAGTTCAGCGCCATCACCGACACCCCCACCATCAGTTCCCCACAGACCATCCCCTTGTGGGTAGGCCAGACCACATGCCGAACAACCCCCCCCTTCCTTCTCTTCCCTTCCCTAACCACTAACATACGTGCTTCCAAAAACATGGTTCTCATTCTCACTCAAAATCTTGTCAGGTTCTGTTTTCTTTTTCATAGTACCTAAAAAATGTTTATCTGTTCCAGATTGATATTAGATTGCTCTCTCTCTCTCTCTGTCTCTCTGTCTCTCTGTCTCTCTCTCTCTCTTTCTTTCTCATTCCTAACCACCTTTTCCCCCTTTCCTGCTTGCCTGCCTGTCTGTCTCTTGTCGCTGGGCGTATGATTGAGAGTGGAGCTATGACAAGCATGGCTGATTGAATGTTACAGCCATTTGAGCAAATGAGTGGCTTTCCCTAAATGGCTGCAGGTTTGGCTTGCGGTGGCTTTTTTGCGCAAGGGGGCCTGCGGTCCCCAAGCGAACACCCTCCGCACCCCACTGACACAAGCGAAACACACACACACACACACACACACACACACACACAAATAAAACACATATGCACATACACACACACACACACACACACACAAATAAAACACACATACACACACACACACACACCCCACTTCTTAAGCAGAAACACATGCCTTCCATCCTGGCCCCAATCAGGGCCTGTCAGTCTTGTCGTTCTGAGACATAACGTGGGCCTGCTTCGATCCCGACTCCTGACTGGCTTTTTTAATTGGTCTGGGGGCTGAAAGCTTGTCGGGTGTGGTTTACGAGCCTTCGTGGGCAGGGGTGGGGTTGTAGTGAAACAGCAAACAGCGGGCTACAGCCAAAAGCATTATTTCAGGTTTGGGTTACTTGTGCAGTGACAACCCAAGCAGAAACTGTAATAATCCGGTGGTTTTGTTGCAACAGAGAAGCCAGTCTCAGTCAATACACTGTTCCCCTCTCTCCTTCTTTCGCTCTCATTCTCTCTCTCATTCTCATTCTCTCCCTCTCTGGTTCTCTCTCCCCCTCTATTGCACTTGAATGGGCCCAGTGAAAGGACATTCGATAGGGCTTGATGAATTTGATTGCGTGGGGCTCAAGGCACCTGTCTTGTCGGTAGTGGTGAATGTCAAAAGCTAACCGCAACACGGACACGGGCATTAATTACTTCACCACTGCAACCATGACATAAACAAACTCATTTGCAGCCACCATGAAACCTAAACATAGGCTTTGACTAAAGGGCTTTTTGAGTGTGTGTTATGTGTGTGTGTGTGTATGTGTGTGTGTGTGTGTGTGTGTGTGTTTGTGTGTGTGTGTGGATTTGTGTATATGTTTTTGTGTGTGTGTGTGTATGTGCTTGTCTGTGTATGTGTATATACGTTTGCGTGTGTGCGTGTGTGGACGTGTATATGTGTGTGTGTGTATGTGTGTGTGTGCGTGTGCGGATGTGTATATACGTTTGTGTGTGCCTGTGTGTGTATATATGCCCATGTGTGTGCGTGTGTATGTGTGTTTTATTTGTGTGTGTGTGTGTGTGTATGTGTGTGCATGAGTCTGGGTCTGAGTCTGGGTCTGTGTGTGTGTGTATGTGTGTGTGTGTGTGTGTGTGTGTGGTATGTCCAGGCTTCCAGCATCGGCTGCATTGGAGGAGGCCACTGCAGTGACCTGGTAAAGGTTAATTACACTCCGCTGATTTGGGGGAGGAAAGTCAGCACAAACAGAGAGGGGAAAAAAGAGCCTCTGTGTGTGCAATGCCAACCAGCCGTAGAGAAAAGGAAGTATGGAAGAGAGAGAAAGAGAGAGAGCGGGAGGGAGGGAGGGAGAGCGAGAGAAAGACAGAGAGGGTAAACAAGAATTAGCCAGACAGACTGACAATGAGAGAAGCTTAAGTCTGAGAATGTTATCGTGCACTTAACTGTCTGGCCTTGGGTATTTAATCTGGCTCTGAGTGGGCCTAGTCAACTCACAGAAGATCCTGGTCAGTTGCTGATCTGCATTTAAGACGAGGAGGGCCCTTTTAAGAGCAGGAGAAAGGCGACACCAGTGGAGGGGTGACTCCCCTGTCCACCCAAGACACAAGAAACAATGTCCCCTTTCATGATGTATGTGTGTGTGTGTGTGCTTGTGTGTGTGTGTGTGTGTATGTTTGAACTCAAAGAACTGTGGTATCTCTGTAATGTGTATCACAGGGGCAAGGTGGATAGACTTTTTTTTCACCCATAATGCTCTCTTTCAAGCTAGCTAACCAACGCAATGGTGTCTTTTCGCTTTTTGTCCTACATATGTGATCAAACGAACACACACACACACACACCGAGTTTCACATGCTCTGTTGCGAATGGCCTCGTACGAGAGCAGAGGAGAGTGTTCTGCACTCCAGGACATATTGTAGGTACAGCCAGTGATGTTCAGTGTTTTGAAGTGCACATCACAGCACAACACCCCTGCTGACAACCCACTGACAACCCCCCCGGTGTGTGGGGGTTGCACACAAGAATGAGAGTTAGCAGCGCTCCTCGATGAGCAAAGCCAAAACATACATGCTTTCAACATGTTCTCTTACCCCCCCCCCCCCGCTGAAGGTAAAGCAGTGGGGTGGGGGGGTTGTGGGGATGTTGTGGGGATGTAGTAGACTGTCTTTATTGCACAGCCCTCCTGGTGGGGCCCTGTTCTGTGGCGGAAAGGATTGAGCAGAGGAAGGTGGGGTGTGTGTGTGTGTGTGTGTGTGTGTGGGGCGGGGTGAGGGGGTGGGGGTGGGTGCTTGGAATTGTGGGTGGGGGTCCCCCGGAGGACCTCCAGGTTCAGGATGTTGGGGGGTGAGGGGTGAAGGATGGGGTAAGCTGAATGGAGGAAAGGCTGGGGGGGGGGGGTAAGTTTGGAGTGCAGGGGGGTGAGCTGGAAGTAGGGAGGAAGGGGGCGGGGGCGGGGGTGTGGGTGTGTGGCTAGGTCTGTGTGTATGTGTGTGTGTATGTGTGGTGGGAGGGGGGGGTAAGTTTGCCTTTGCCCCGCAGCCGAGGGAGGCTCAGGTGTCGGCCTGGTCCAGGGGGATCGGCCGGCCCGTCAGGCTTCATTAGCCACCAGCACGCCCCCCCTCCCTCCCTCCCTCCCTCCGTCCCTCCCCAGCCCCACCTCCGCTCTGAGCCCCACTCCGCTTCGCATGCCGGAGCTGAGGGTCTCCAGCTGGGAGAGACTTTGGAACAGAGGAGGGCGGAGGTAGAGAGGGAGGTAGAGGGGTTAGGGTAGTGGGGTAGGGGGGTAGGGGGGTAGGGGGATAGGGGTAGCTCCAGCCAAAATACCTCTGCAGGACTGGACCGTTCCAGGTCGGTACTGAGCGGGGCTTTGTAATAATAACAGACTTTCAAACAAGAAAAAGGGAGGGGGGATAGAAAAAGGAGAGCACTCGAGCAAGAAAGGAGGAAAGATAAGATGGAGAGACAAAGAAATAAAAGACAGAGAGTAGGTGAGTGTGGTGGGAGGGAGAAATGAAGGGATGGATGGAGAGGAAGAAAAAAAAATTGGGGAATTTCACTCTCCAAGCCAGGCCTGTAAAACCCACGTTCAAAGAACTGTTTTTCTTTTCCCTTCCTTTTCTTTTTATTGTACATGTCTTCAGTCCAGTGGTTTTTGGACAAAAAAGAGGCATCCCCTCTTTTTTTCCTTTTTAGGGAAAGCAGTCAGGTGTAGATCCATCACCTGTCCATGGAGCCGCCGTTCCCCCCCTCGATCCTCTGTGGCCTTCCTCCCCCGTGACGTGCTACGACTACAATAAGAACACCGGTGCAAGGTTCCGCCACATTTATCACAAGTGTGTGTGTGTGTGTGTGTGTCTATGTGTGTGACTGTGTGTGGGTCTGAGTGTATGTGGGGGGTTAAAGGAAACTCTGGCACACATGTTGTCAAAACAGAGCAGATGTTCGGCTCGGCAAAAAAAAAAAAAATAACAAAACGGAATAGCACTCGCCAGCCCCTATCTCGGCTCGTTAGTCATCGGGGCCGATTAGAGAGGAATGGAACTAAAAGCAAAAAAAAAAAACAAGCTCTCATCTTGTCTCTCTTGTTCTGCAATCAGTCTCCATTCACACGTTTTTGTCCGCTCTGACCCCATTTGCCCCACCACCCCCCCATCCCCAAGTGTGTCATAATATCGTCATCTACTTCTTTGTTCATGAAACAAATGAACGTTTCTAGATCATTTACCCCCTCCTTGTTGCTTTTGTTTCTTCACACCCCCCTCCCCACCACCCACCACCGCCACCACCGCCACCCACCACTCATCCGGCACCCAACCCCACACTCTTCTCCTCTGTTTTGGCGACGGAGGGCTGGAATTGTTTAAAATACCGAGAGTTTGTGTTTTATCATCTGTCAGTGTGCAGCACTCCGATCGATGCCCTCCCCTCGAACTGGGCATTAATTCCTCGCCAGTTGTTTGTCTCGCCTTGCCTCCCCTCAGGGAGCCTACTGACCCACCCCCATCCCCGCCCCCATCCCCGCAATGGCCCTCATTTAGATGGTAAGTAAATAAATAAAAAAATAATACATAAAAAAATAATGGCTCCTTGACTGAGACCACTGCTGCCTTAATGAAGGGACACTGGGGGTTGGTGGTAGGAGTGGTGGGGGAATGGGGAGTGGGGAGTGGGGCAGTGGGGTGTCACCAGGCTGGCAAAGTCTGGAGGGTCTGGGGTGAGCTCATCTTTCCTGATGTGGCACAAGAGAGAGAGAAAGAGAAGTGAGAGGAGGAAAGGAGAGGTCAGCGTAGAGGAAGGAGGGAGAGAGGGAGGGAGGGAGGGATGGAGGAGGCGGAAGGAGAAAGAGGAAGACTTGCCAACCTCTTGCCCTGTTCATTTTTTTTGCTCCCGAGAGAAAGATTAAAAGGGAATGTCATAGAAGTCTAACTCTGCACTTGACTGAAATGGCCTCCCAACTCTTAGTCCCTCTTGTCTCTCGCTCTCTCTCGCTCTCTCTCTCTCTTTCTCTCTCTCTCTCTCTCTCTCTGACTTCCTCTCCTCTCTTACTCTCTTTCAGCATTGAAATGATTTGGGCACAATGTCCCGCAGAGTGGCTTCATTAAGATGCCAGCGAGTATTCGGAAAACAGTAAAAGACCCCGAGAAAGATCACACATTGTTGGTTTCTCTCTCTCTCTCTCTCTCTCTCTCTCTTTACTTCTCTCGCTCTCTCCCTCTTCTCTCCCTCCCTGCCTCTCTTTTCTAAAGACCTGACTAAACTTTTAATTGCTCTCTAAGTGCTGGATTAAGAGAGGGGAGAGGGGAGAAAGATATGTGGCTCCCAGAGGAAGGCTTTCTGCGGCTTGAAGGGCTTACGCGACCCCTGACCTCCACTGAAGGGGAAAAAATAACAGAAACAGGCCTGTGCCTACACATTAAACTATTTATTTGTTGACTTACTTATTTATTTGGTTATTTATTTATGTATTATAACTTACTTGTTTTTCTGGTCAGCATCAAGGAAATACTCAGACATCTCTGCTCTCACTGCCAACATTTCTTACTTTTATTATCGTATTTTAAACGTGAAGTAGTTATGTCAAGATAGTCTTATAATGTCTATGTAATATGTAATGTTTTTAACATCAAGGGGTTTGGACTGCCTACAATCCTCTCCCAAGGTTCCTGTGAGATACTTTTGACCTAGATGAGAGTTTCTCTTTCTGGGCACAACTGCCAGAGATGATGCCCTCTAAAGGAATAGGACATGGGCTTGCTACTGTACCTGCGAGGGGTGTGTCGCTAATCCTGTATCACACAATGGAGTTAGCAGCCCTCACGACAAACAGCAAGCCTGACAAATGACCCACTACTGTCACTCTGTGAAGGCCTTGAGTAGCCGTTCACTAACCGTGGCTAAGGTTGACAAGAAATATTTACCTCAGAGATGAGCAGGCGCCCGTGTGCAGTGGAGGGTAGCGGTTAGCGATTAGCCCTTTCTTTGTTAACAAATGTTGCCACTAGGCTAGGTCTGCCAAACCAATGCTAATCTTTCTCACTTAATGCGTTTTGGCTTAGATAAACACCATGTCTAGTCTAGCACCAGGTAGGATGGAAGAAAAATGAGGGTGGGGGCCAGTGAAACAAAGAGGACTCTGTCACATCTTGGTGATCAGCAGGAGTGCTATTTTTCCATGAAGAGAACACAGTCTGTCAGCAGCAAAAGTCCCCACGTTAGCTTTAATATAGGGCAACTTGACAGTAAGTGTTAGCAAACAAAAGCAGTGTATAGTGGGCTTTATGCCAATACTTCTGTTCACATAAACCATATCTTGCTAATTGCATTAAATCAACAATGTATTGTATTGCATTTATTTACAAATCCATTGCTTTAATAATAATGTAGTAATCTTTTGTTGTGGCATAGCCTTTCTGGTTCACAGAGAAATTTGCTTCGTATTTACAACCGACTGGTATTGACATTGAAAGCCATCTTCCAAATATAAAAAATGGTGTGAAAAAGAAACTATGTGTAAATGTGAATTTGTGAGTTATTTGTGCTAAAAAGCGTGCCATGCTCGATAACAAACATGAAGGCGTGTGGATTTTTTATAAGTGTTCTTCTCTTCTCTCTCAGTCTGCTCATCGATGCTCCATAACCCTGGTAATTATCTGTTCTCATTAACTAGCTTTCCCTGTGTGTTTTGTTTTTCCGTGTGAGGCTATCACAGGTTTGCACAAAGAGAATACAGGGTGGCGTGACCGGATCAATGTCAACCCCACAACAAGAGGCGCTGGCCAACAATGAAACAAACACACTAATCAACATTCTGCCTATTCACAGCATGTCACACAGAGTGCTTGGCCACCAGCAATGACACACACACACACACACACACACACACACACACACACACACACATGCAAACAACACAACACACAAGGAGTCGAAGATGATTATGATCGAAGCGATTAAGAAAACAATTATTTCAACAAGTAATTAAGAGAGGATGCTCGAGCAAACAACCCACAGAGAGAAAGTGAGTGAATGAGCGAGAGAGAGAGAGGGAGAGAGAGAGGGGGGGAGTGGGGGGTACTGATAACGATAGGAGAACAGCTTAGCATTCAAACACTGCCACCCATTACATTACAGGCAAGGTGACTAGGGAGTTTACAGAGATGGAGCCTCTCCTTTCATCTCTAATTTTCACTCACTCTCCGAATATAATCACACACACACACACACACACAGAGTTTCTTAGTTCTTGGTACTTTTTAGCATGCTGTGTGGAACACAATTTTCTCCCTTTTTGTTCACCCCCCCCACTACAACCTTTTTTCAAAAAACACCATATGTTTTCTATTGCACAAAACACCCCCCCCCCCCCCCACACACACACACACATTCAAACACACGCACACCCACACATGCCAGCACATGCAACACACATATACACATACACACATACACACACACAAACACATTGTCATTTTTTTAAAAATAGAAAAGGTAAGACGACAGACACAATGTGTGAAGAAACAAATCCTGCCAGCGCTGGATTGTCAGTGGGGTGTGAGGCAAACAGAGAGAGAGAGAGAGAGAGAGAGAGAGAGAGAGATGAGCCACCACTGGAAGGCTCGGCAGAGGTAAACGAATCCAAATGAATATTGAATTTTATGTATGTTTGGCTCAGGCCCAAGTGAAGCCCAGGAGTTTCTCTCTCTCTCTCTCTCTTTTTTTTTCTTTTGCCAAAGCGCCCCGAGGCAAATTGGGAAACATAACAAAAAAATCACTATCATTTCGGAGAGGGCCCGGAGATGGCCCCTTTGAACTGACGGGCCTCATTTCCCTCCGATTCTCCCACATGAAACATGACCATTTACTGGGCAGTGGGTTGACATTTTAATGTGGTTAAAAAAAAAAATGTAAAATCAACATCATCCCCCACAACACTACACACACACACACGCGCACACACACACACACACACACACACAGAGAACTCTGCCCTCGGCTTTAGATCAGTAAGCTAATTTGCATCATGCTTACTGTTTATACATCACTTCCAATTGACTTCATGGATGTGTTTAGGTCACTGCAGAAGATTTTACAGCAAAAAACTGCCCAAAGCACACACATCTAGATCTATACATTAGTGGCTAATTTAGTGCACATAAGGTACATACAGTACATCTGTGCACATAAATGCATGTGCAAGGAAACATATGCAAACATTCCTTGCACACGACGCACACACACACACACACACACACACACACACACACACACACACACACATACACACACACACACACACACACACACACACACACACACACACACACACACAAACACATAAAAAGTTCCACATATAAAAATAGGAAGAAACAAGCCCAACCTACACACAAACCTATGCATGCACTCTCGGGAAGAGCACTTCATTCACCTTCCTTCCTGTATGACACACAGAGATCCTGGATAAGTGCGGCATATCTCTCTCTCTCTCTCTTCCTCTGCGTGACGCGAGCCATCGCGATGGCCTCGTCAGATCCCCCGAATCTAAAGATAGTCCGCAGGGATAAAGGGACCCTGGGATGCGTAAGTGCCAGTCGGCTTCAAAGGCGCTCGGCTATCAGCCGATCATATCTGGGCCGCGATGGGACAAAAAGATAGTGGCGGTAATCTGTGTGGAGAAAGAGATGGCGAAGCCTTTCTTAGAGGCCCCCTTCCCTTTCTCTCTCGAGTGCACTCTCTCCCTCTCCCTCTCCCTCTCTACAGGGCCCTTCATCCTCCCATCCTCTCAACCTTCTAGTCATCTTCCTCCTCCTCCTCCTCCTCCTCCTCCTCCTCCTCCTCCTCTTCTGTCTTGTCCTCGCTGTCATTGGTTTCTTTATCGTTTAGATTGATACATTTCCCTCCTAGGTTCACAGTTGTGGGGAAAAAAAATCCTCAATTACTTCTTTCTGCTACTGCTGCAGCTTTTGAGTACAGCAGTATGTTATAAGCTTGGATGTATGCACCATCGACCCCCCCACCCCCCAGGTTCACGGATATACATGCCCATTACAGCTGGTTCTAAAGTAGCTTGGACTTCTCGGGTTGGAGTTAGGGTTAAGGTTAGGGTTAGGGTTAGGTTAGGGTTAGTGTTATCTTCGCTACGTAACATGCAGTATAACACCATGCACACCCAAGCCCTAGTTTAGATGGGTGCAGGATCCAAAACAAAAAAAAAAAAAACAGTCAGAAATGATCTCCCAACTGTATAGCTCCTATTTAGTAGTTTAATAGCGTAACATTTAACACTATTACCCGTAACATTTACCACTATTAAACTACTAAATGGGAGCTATAGGCTGCGGCAGTTATTTCCCAACTGCACTACTGTACTGTACATCATCATCATCATCAGCAGATCTGAGGCCTGTCGGGCCTCCAGAAATGAGTGCTATGCGTCCGCATGTAAGGCACCGCACTGCACTACGGCACATTACCACCTATAGAGTTCAGAGCCTGGAAACGCAATTAAGAGTGCATTTGCATGGAGGTAAATGAGTTACACACAGTTTAATGAGCTGAAATGGGAAGAGTGCTTCGCTCATGTTTTTTTTTGCTGACTACATACTCCGAGTAGCCTAGCAGGGGAGGATGAGAAGAAGATCTTAAGGAATATCTAAAACGGAACAGTGTTCTATGGCGTAGCGAAGTGTAGCTTTATTTCTGATCAATTGCACTTTCTTTATTTTATTTTATTTTTTTTCAAGGATGATGACCAAGATTATGAAGTGAATCCCTTTTTCATCTCCAAAGTACAAAAATTAAATAAATAAAATTATACAACCAGAGACAAACAGAAAGGGAGAGAGATAGACAGAGAGAGACAATGAGGCAGAGAGAAAGAGAGAGATGGAGAGAAAGAGAGAGAGAGACAGAGAGAGAAACAGAGAGAGAAAGAGAGAGGTTTGATGGCAGAGAGAGAAAGAGAGACAGAGAGAGAGACAGAGAGAAAGAGAGAGAATAAAATGGAAGTAAAACATTCTCTGAAAGCTTCTGAAAAGGAATGAGTGGGTGGGAAATGACTCCTAAAAAAAGCGTTATGGACAGTAATGGAAAGGCCAGGACAGCACAGATAATAAGAGGTGCTGCGTGATCAGGTGAATAAATGATCCTTTGATAATGGATTACCTCGACACATCCCTTTTAATCCCCTCCCTTCTGTCTTACACGGACAAAGAGAAAGTGTGCATCTCACCATCTTACTGTATGTCAAGGTGATGTATGGCGGTCATGTGACTGTAACTCGTTAGGAATTTACATAGCGAAGAGGGTGACAGAGGGTGACGAAAAAGAAGAACAAAAAAAGAGTGTATGATGTAGAGAAGTTAAAGGAGACTACCTGTGTGTGTGTGTGTGTGTGTGTGTGTGTGTGTGTTTTATGTGTGCATGTGTGTGTGCATGTGTGTGTGTGTGTGTTTTATGTGTGCGTGTTTTATGTGTGTGTGTGTGTGTGTGTGTGTGTGTGTGTGTGTGTGTGTGTGTGTGTGTGTGTGTGTGTGTGTGTGTATAGACACAGAGGGAGAGAATAAAAAGGGTTGGAGTATTAGTAATGTGTCTGTGTCATGATAGGCGCCCACAGAAAGCTGTACATGTGATTTTGCTTTGGGCCTTTCAGTTTGCAACAGCCTCCATGTATTCTCACTTCATTTCCTACCCGAAACCGGCTGCATAGTGTGTATGTGTGGCTAAGACTGTGTGTGTGTGTGTGTGTGTGTGTGTGTGTGTGAGTGTGTGTATGTGTGTGTGGGTTTGTGTGTCTGTGCTTATTATCATGTGTCTGTGTGTGTTTGTGTGTGTGTGTGTGTGTGAGTATGTGTGTGTGCTTGCATGTGTGTGTGTGTAGGTTTGTGTGTCTGTGCTTATTATCATGTATGTGTGTGTGTGTGTGTGTGTGTGTGTGTGTATGTGTGTGTGTGAGTATGTGCGTGTGCTTGTTTGCATGAGTGTGTATGTGTGGGTTTGTGTGTCTGTGCTTGTTAGCATGTGTCTGAGAGTGTGTGTGTGTGTGTGTGTGTGTGTGTGTGTGTGTGTGTGTGTGTGTGTGTGTGTATGTGTGTGTGTGTGTGTTAGCTCTACAACCCCGTAGGTGGTGGGGAGGTCAGCCACAGGTAACAGCTTGACTACGGTCTGCTTGCCTGGGCCCCAGAGACTCTCATTAATCCCAGTCTGGCCCTCGCCGTTCCCTACTCCTCACTGTGCCGCTATGTCCTTCTATCCCTCTCTCTCTCTCTCTCTCTCTCCTCTTTCTCTCTCTCTCTCTCTCTCTCTCCCTCTCTGTCTCTCTCTCTCTCTTTCTCCTCCACCACTCTTGCTTCTCCTCTCTTCCTCCCAATTCTTTTCCTCCCCAAATTCTCTTCCTCCTCTCACTCTAACTCTTTCCCTCATCATTCTCTCTCTCTCCCCCACTCTTTCTCTCTCTTTCTCCCTATCATTCTCTGCCTCTCTTCTTAGCATTTTCTCTTTCCATCCTTCTCTCCCTATCACTCTCTCCATATCATTCTCACCCTCTTCCTCTCTCTATCACTCTCCCTCT
>CM059284.1:20229027-20231527 GCA_030347295.1 Setipinna tenuifilis
GACGGAGAGACAAAGGTGGATAAGTGCCGATGGATTAGCGAAGTCTCCGAATGACTACAGTGCCTCTCGAATTTAGCCCACAGCTTGTCAACATCAGCTGTATGTCAGACTGTTCCGAGTGTTAATTAACTGCCCCCATGTCGTGTGAAGAAAAAGACACACATACACACACACACACACACACACACACACACACACCTGCACACACACACATGTGGCCACATCCTTCAGTCTTTCAAACACTTGCACAGCCAACACATACACACACACACACACACACTTGCACGGCCAACACACACACACACACACACACTTGCACGGCCAACACACACACACACACACACACACACACACCCCCACACACACACACACACCCTCACACACACACACATGTGGCCACATCTTTCAGTCTTCTGCAACACCTGTCTTCCGGTTGATTTGACAGGGATCCAACTTGCCAGAAGCGCTGAACCGTGGCCAGTCGCCAAAACACAAACCGGTAACGCGGCGTACGCACGTCTGCAAAGACACCGAGATCAGCGAGAGATCATCTGACATTGATGCCTTCTCTTGTTTTTTTTTTTTTTGGGGGGGGGGGTAAAAAAAATAGCAATTTCCATCACTGCTCTGAAGAAGTGACCTGCAAAATTGACGAGCAACTACAAAGGCTTTCAGAATGGCCTGCCTCTAACCTCTGATGAATGCCAAACAAAGGCTTTAAAAGTGTAAACAAGTGGAGGATCATACAGATAAACAAAGGTGAAGAGAGAGAGAGAGAGAGAGAGAGAGAGAGAGAGAGAGAGAGACAGAGAGAGAGAGAGAGAGAGAGAGAGAGAGAGAGCAAGAAGAGAACCTACAAAAAAAAATAGGCTACAGAATATATGGACAAAGATTACTGGGGCGGTAGAATGAGGTTTTAGGGTGTCTGTGTGTGTGTGTGTGTGTGTGTGAGTGTGTATGTGTGTGTGTGTGTCACAAAATAGCCCGGGCCGTTTCATTTGACACCATGGCTCTGGCGGACACAGCTATAGGCCCTGAGACGAGCTCTAATCCATTCAGCCTACAAACTCATTTTCATTATTGACTGAAGGAGAAATGAGAGAGGCAAGAACGAGAGAGCGGCAGAGAGAGAGAGAGAGAGAGAGAGAGAGAGAGAGAGAGAGAGAAAGGGAGTGAGAGAGAGAGAGCAAGAGAGAGCCTGAGAGAGCAGAAGAAAGAGGTACAGGGTGAGACAGGGTGAGACTAAGTGTGTGTGAGAGAGAGAGAGAGACAGATAAAGAGTCAGACCGAGAGAGAGAGAGAGAGAGAGACAGAGAGAGAGCAAGATGGAGAGAGGGGAAGGAGGGGAAAGGAGAGAGAAAAGAGTGACAGATAGAGAAGTCTGGGATAGTAAACAGAATGAACGAGGGATCGCAAGGGTGAGAGAAAGAGAATAAGGAAGATGGAGGGAGAGATTGAAAGAGAGATGGGAGGAGTAGATTGAAGGAGATGCGATGTTGGAGAGAGAAACGGAAAGAAAGAGAAAGACACACATAGGATGTTAGACACAGATAGAGACATAGAGGGAAAAGAGTGAGATAGAAAGACAGCACAGCCGAAAAGGACAGTTGAGCTGAGGAGAGGAAGAGAGAGAAAGAGACAGAGAGAGCGAGAGTGTGTGTGGAGAGAGTGGTAAAGACAGTGAGTGTGTGTGAGAGAGAGAATGGAAGAGAGAGAGATAGCAAGAGAGAGAAAGGGACAAAATAAGAGACGGGGAGAAAGATAGATTGAGAAAAAGAGAGAGAGAGAGAGAGAAAGAAAGACAGAGAGAGAGAGAGAGAGAGAGAAGAGAGAGAGAAAAGAGAGAGAGAGAGAGAGAATGATAAGAATGGAGAGGAGCACCTGTCTCTCATCAGCAGGGTTGAGGTGCCATAAGGTTGTGTGACAGGTGTGGTGTACCTCGCCTCACCCCTCATCTATCTCTCTCTCTCTTTCACACACACACACACACACACACACACACACACACACACACACACACTGCTCCAAAGTCAACACACAGAAGCTCTGCATGACAAATGAACCCTGTGAACACACTCTGTGACAGCGATGCCCAATAATCATTCTCTCACTCCCACACACACACACACGGACGTTTACACACACATTCACACACACACACACAGAGTTGTTCACACACACAAACACACATACACACAAATACACACGGACATTCACACCGACACACAAACTCACACACAGACACACACACATACACACACATACACACACACACACACACACACACACACACACACACACACACACACACACACTCCTGCCTCCTTTTTTTCTCAGCTCCTCTCTCATCACCTCCCCTCTTCTCTTCCATTCTAAATGGAGAGGGAGGGGCAGGAAGAGAAGGAGGAGGAGAAAACGAGGAGGAGGAGAAAAAGAGGAGGAGGAGGAGGAGGAAGAGTAGCTGGATAAGGCAGAGGAGGAACAAGAAGAAGAGGAAGAG
>CM059284.1:20244027-20246527 GCA_030347295.1 Setipinna tenuifilis
CATCGCTTTAGACAGAAAAGAGAAGAGAAAAGAAGAGAAGAGAATTTTCCTTTTTGCTTTTCCTCCTGCTTCTTCAATGCAATGGATGGCCACTAGTTCTTAAGGGGGGGTGGGGGTGGATAAAAATAGAGCGTAAAACTTTAAGCCTAATTATGCTTTTTTGCCTCCATGACTGATGCAATACTCCCTTTTTAATCACGCAGCATGTTGCCGCTATTAGACCCAATATGCTGCAAAAATCCGAGACGGCTGAGTCTGCTTTCAGAAAATGGGGTCAGCCTGCACCAACAGACCAACTAAATGCATGTCCATACACATCTGGACACTGGGAAAATGTCTAAATGAAGAAATAAATAAACAAATATTTAGAATATTTAGAGAGTAAGAAAGGAATAAGAAATGAAATAAAGATGTTATAAGATGATGTACACAGGGAAGCCATGGCAGCCCCCCCCCCCCCCACACACACACACACACACACACACACACACACACACACTCAATTTTGGGCCAATCGTGTTTTTTATCCAAAAAAGCCTGCTATAGCACAAACACACACACCTAAGCCCTCCTTTGAGCCTCTACGGGGGAAAGGACGAGAGGCCAAGAGGTCAAACACCTGAGCGCCATAGCCTCCTTTTCATTTCCTCCCTCCCTGACCTCACCTGTGATAGCCTTCATCTGGCTCTGTGTGGAGATTAAAGACTAGTGTGTAGGAAGGGAGACAGAGAGACAGAGAGAGAGAAAGGGAAAATCCTGACAATAAAGAGAAGAGTTGACATTAAGGTGTGTGTGTGGGGGAGGGGGTGGGGGGCTGTCATATTGGTAAGAAACGGTAAGAAATGTCTCCAAAGGGAATCAGTGAAGAGGCCTCAGCATGCAAGAGAGAGAGAGAGAGAGAGAGAGACAGAGAGAGAGAGACAGAGAGAGAGAGAGAGGCATGATGGGATAATGACAAGTAAAAAAAGGAGGGACTGCACTGAACTCGAGCGCAACCCACTAGAAGTTCGTATAAAGGGGAACGGGCAGGTCAGTTTGCTCCTCCTACACCAACACTTGTAGAGGTAGAGGTAGAGGTAGATGGAGATGGACATGGACATGGAGACAGGGGTGGAGTCGGGTGAAGAGGCGAAGGCGGAGGAGCGAAGGCAGAATTGTTGTTGCCAACTTGCTGCGGGCGTGTTGGCCCCAAACATGGCCGACGCCAAGCATGAGTCACAATGACTTCTGGAAGTAAAGTGCCACTCAAAAATCATGCCACGGCAAGGAGGTGCATGCCAGTGAACAAAAGTATGTCTGTGTGTGTGAGTGTGTGTGTGTATAGGGGGGTTGGTGTCTTTGTGTGTGTGTGTGTGTGTGTGTGTGTGTGTGTGTGTGTGTGTGTCTGTGTCTCAGTCTGCATCTGCATCTGTGTGCCCGTGTGTCTGTGTGTTTGTGTGTGTGTTACTGTAATGTGTGTGCCTATGACAGGGAGATGGGAAGAAAAAAAACATAAAAGTACCAAAAGCCCCTCCACTTAAAAGGGAGGAACCTTATAGATTCACTTTGGAGATACACTTCAAAGAAGAAACAACACCTCCACCCAAAAAAAAACTCCAGGTTTCACACAATTACTGTAAATATCACAGTCACAGTTTCTTTGCTTTCCGCAAGAAGAACACGCAATCATTTTGATTGCTTTCACCAAAATGAAAGGAGGCCACATCTGTCATTCTTGCTCCTGAGCCAGCGTCTCTACTGCCAGTCAAGTTAATATAAATGGCCTCTGACATGACACTGCACTACTTCAGTTCACTATACTACATTAAACTACACAACACTATGCTACACTATATCAAACTAGGCCTACTCGACACACTATACTGTGCTGCACTGCTGTACACAAAACTACGCTACACTACACACAACGCTACACTACACTATGCAACGCTACATTTCTACAACACTGTGTTATGCTATGCTATGGGTGTGCTACACTACACTGTGCAACATTACAATACACTGAACTACACAACCACACACTGTACAACACTATGCTACTGTAATACACCAGACAACAGTACATAAATCTACCACTCCACTATACAACATTACATTAGGCTATGCTAACCTACGCTAAACAAGTCTACATTACACTACACTGTACAATATTATGTTATGCTTTGCTATGCTTTTCTACACTACACTGTACAACACAATATACAACACAACACCAAAACAGTGTGTATTTCTCCAAGAAGGTTATTCTCATGTTGTTTTTTCTCAATGTCAATGTCAAACTGCATGTCCAGAAAAGCTAGCGGGTTAGCAAGCAAGTGAGAAGCTTCTTTTTTTTCCCTCAAAGTTAAAGGATGTGAAGTCAGATCAAAGGAAGGACTGAGGCCCACTACTTCAAAGTAGCAGCGCACATCCGCACATATGGAGGGTAAAGGACCTTGATTAACCTATCCTAGCAGGCCTACTCCATCCCACCAGCAGCACCACCTCAGGCTTAGCCGAT
>CM059284.1:20256527-20259027 GCA_030347295.1 Setipinna tenuifilis
TGCTTGTGTGAATCATCATACAAATATACCATGACACCTGTGAATAAAAATACACATACATAGATGCATACATACAAACACACACACACACACGCACACACACACACGCACACATACAGATGCACGCAAAGGCATACATACACACACCCACACAGATGCACACATAGGCATACATGCACACACACACACACACACACACACACACACACACACACACACACACTGCATCCAACTCCTCTGGTCCCCTTTAGGTGATGCAAAAGGTGTGTGTCAGAAGAGTAAGCGAGTGGGTGGACGTGACTGAAAGAAGAAGACGAATGAAAGAGGAGAGGGGCGCTGGAGAGGGAAAAAAGCAACCTTGCCGATGCGCACATGACATGAACATAACTGAAGCAGCAAGCATCTTCCCCTTCTTCTCTTCTCATTTCATTATCCTTCCTTTTCTCCCTTTCTCTCTCTTTGTCTCTCTCTCTCTCCCTCCCTCTCTCTCTATCTCTCCCCACAGTGTTGTTGTTGCTTTTGTTGTTGATCACAGTATGAGTTCGGCCTTCGGGTAGCTTGATTCTTCTTTTTTTTTTCTCATCTCATCGCATCTCATCTCTCTTTCTTTCTCTCACTCTCTCTATTTATCTATCTCTCTCCCAGAGAGGAGGATCAGGACTATAGACAAGGCGAGGCAGATGGGCATTGGAGCGGTTTCTTTGTGGGCCTCAGGTGTAAGCACAGTAAAAGGGAGAGAGAGAGAGAGCGAGAGAGAGGGAGAGAGAGAGAGAGTGAGTGAAAGAGAGAGAACAGCCCATGGAAAGAAAGAAAAAAAAATCACACACAGCCTGAAGACACACCACCATGGTTCTATCAGTCCATACCATCTCCTCCCTTATCCTGTGTCGTCCCGTGTCTCCCTTCATCGTCCACCCCCACCCTCTACATATGTACCTGCCGAAAAGCATGGGATCCCACGCTCTCCTCTACACCTCCCTCGTTCCCACCTGCCCTCCCTCCCTCCCTCCCTCTTTCTGTCTCTTTTGCCCTCTGTTCTTCAGAGTCCTGGCGATAAGCTGGGCCAAGCTAGTGCTAAGCCAGTACATCTGGTGCTGTAGTGGATGTTTGGGTACGGCTGCGTGTTTGTTTAAATTACCCTTTATCTTGACACAGTAAAACCACAACAGATGGGAGTACGAAAGAGAGACAGACAGGTAGAGCAACCGAGAGAGAGAGAGAGAGAGAGAGAGAGAGAGATTGTGTGAAACTAACGAAGGTGTACTCCCATTTTGTAAAATGGAGGACAGAGATAGATATGAAGTCCATAACCATTATATTGTTCAGCAAAAAGGATGGCTAAAACAACCATAAGTGACCATACAAAAAACATACCATTTGCCATACACTCTATCTGAAAGGGCTAACTGACCTGTACAAACACACACACATACACGCACATGCACGCACACACACACATGCACGCACGCACACACACACATGCACACACACACGCACGCACGCACGCACTCACACACACACACATGCACGCACGCACGCACGCACACACACACATGCACCTACACACACACTAGTCATTTTCAACATGAAACAAATTGCTCTGCTAAACAAAACCTTGCACTCTGGAAAAACGCAGCCAATTTCAGTCCGTAACAGGCCAGGGGAGGAGAGCAAGATAGAGGAATGGGAGAAGAAAAAAAAACGAGTTTTTGGCACTGGCCTTGGAACATGAAGAAAAAACATGATTTTTTTTCTTCTTCTCCTCTCTCCCTCTCTTTCTTTCTTTCTCCGTCGTAAACTGGATACATTAGAAACAATCTCTCCAGGGGTCCAGTTTTTTTTTTCTCTCTGAAGCCTGAAAGGCTTGCTTATGGAGACTGGCCAGTCCAGATATGTCTAGACGTGCCCAAAGGTGTGTGTGTGTGTGTGTGAGTATGTGTGTGAGTATGTGTGTGTGTGTGCGCGTGTGTGTGTGTGTGTGTGTGTGTGTGTGAAATGAGTATGTACAGACAGCAAAGAAGGGAGAGAAAAAAGGAGAGAGAGAGAGATTGGGAGTGAGAGAAAGAGAGACGGAGAGAGACAGAGAGACTGAGAGAGAGAGAGAGCGAGAGAGACATAGAGAGAGGGAGAGATGGAGAGAGACAGACAGATTGAGTTTGAGAGAGAGAGAGAGAGTAGGGAAACTGCCCGTACCAGGTGCTCTCTATAAACACCTTAAAGCCCGCCAATCCTTCTTGTTTGTGCAAGTGTAAAATATGACGGGGCCGTGTTTATAACATTGATCCCTAAGGCCGTTAGAGACAGACTCCCATCGCTGTGGGCGCCGAGGTAACCGACTGTCTGCAATTAACGGAAATCCATCCATGATCACGCTCTCATTAGGAGCACGCATAAAAAAAACAAACAGGCACTCCAGGGACACCTATTTCCACAATGGCCGTCATACACACTTGAGGTAGTCATAAATATGATCTAACATGCATACACAGGCGCACAGACT
>CM059284.1:20271527-20274027 GCA_030347295.1 Setipinna tenuifilis
CCATTTCAGCTCATACCTTCTGGAATATCTGAGTCATCTACATCAGACTTTAGCATTTCCAGACCATTTCCTCACCAAAACAGTGTTTTTGTTACAGCTACACCACAAGTCAACCAGTATCAAGAGCCATAATCTGATCCTGGGTCAGAGATTACAGTCTGTTTACATCAAGTATTATAACTACAATGACAACTATAACTATATCTTTGTGAAAAATTATTCTCGCTTTAGGAAATGGCACTGTTCACACATCAACTTTACCGACAGGCTGAACAATGTCAGGTCAACACTTTCAAAGCAAGTTTATGAACTATAAAAGAGACTCAGCCAATCAGAATTCTCTAGAATTTACCGGAGGCCATGTTCTATCAGTTGTTCCTAATGAGAAACGTGTCACTAAAATGTGATTTTTCAGTGTGGGTCATATCGTTATAGTTAAACTGCCCTACAAACACAAAAGATTTTGAATCAGAGTGTGAAACTGAGAAAAATTATTTTAAAACTTCTGCCTGCATGTGTTTCAGTGTTACAGCAAAGACAACATCTAATTTTCAAAAAAAAAACCCATCAAAATTGACATGATATTGGGCACATATTAAAATTGACGTCTACTGTTCCAAAAACGCCAATTCTTCACTTTTAATCAAAATTGAAGTTACTGTCTTTTGCCTTTGCACAGCACTATAGTTGTCATTATCATTTTAGTTCTGACTTTAGTTCGTGAACCTTTAGTTGCTGTGGACAAAAGGAGAAAAAGATGAGATCGCCTTGGTTTGGAGATGATTCATAGAAGACACTCGACTGAGACTCAAGGCTCACGCTAAGACACTAAGCACAAACGCACTTCAACACGCAAAGGGCTTCCGACCAACTTTGATTTTTTTGACACAAAATGCCACTGTGACATTTGGCGGGTTGACACAGTATGTCCACCCCAAGAGCTTCGCACAACTTTCAACAAATTACGGTGGATTTATTCCCTCTCTCTCTCTTTTTTTTTGTTGCATGACAAAACTTCTAACCAGGAACACATAGGTGCACACATCATTTACGAGTGAAATGTGTTAAGATGGAATGCACTTCATTTGATTGATTTAATCGAGTCATCACTCAAACACGCACGTCGTTGTCTCTAACCATATATTAAAACACAGACAGTCAGGCACACACACACACACACACACACACACACACACACAACACACACACACACAACACACACACAATACATACAAACACTGGCAAGATACGAGCGTTTCCCTCCTCAGCAACATTCCTATTCCACGCGCTGGCCTAATCACAGGGGCGGGACGTGAACATCAGCCGTAAATCACCACTTAATTCCTCCTAATGAGAAGTCAGGAATGCTGGGCTACGGAGAGCATGAAGGGACAAATAAAAAAAAATGAAAGGAATCAAGATGTGGGTGATAGGGGGATGAGGGTAGGAGGGTAGGAGGGTGTGTGTGTGTGTGTGTGTGTGTGTGTGAAGGGGGTGTGTGGGGGTGTTAGAGAAACGTCTAGAAATTAGCATTCCTGAAAGGGCTCGAGGGACTGCATAACTCAGCTGGTGCTTTATAACATCTCGCCGCATGCCTCTCATAAACTCCGCACGCGTGACCTTCATTTTTCAACGCCGCTTGCCCCCCCCCCCCACCCCCACCCCCCACCCGTGACAAGATTTATCGGGGGACACTAATAGCCTGCACACACACACACACATGCATACACACACACACACACACACACACATGCACGCACGGCACACACGGCACGATGTCTCAGGTGTGGGGTCTCTCATCTATGAGTGCACTTCCTGGAATCGTTGCCACTACAGCGCAAACGTCACTGTCACCAACTCGGACTCCCACCCACCCCACCACCCCACCCCACCACCCCAGCACTCCACCACCCCACTCCACTCATCAAGGTGTGAAGCCAGAGACCTGAGACTGGTGGGGTCTGTCCACATACTGAGTGGCTCTCAATAGAAGCATATTAGACACAGTGTAAAGAACCTGCATATTGCATGTCAAACGCTGGCTCCTGATGCATAACATGAACATGATCATGCGTCTCACGTGGACAGGGGCTTGAGACACACACACACACATGCACACACACATGTACACGTACACACACACGCACACGGGCACACACATACAGCACGCACATGTAGTACACACACATACACACACACACACACACATACTGTAAACACATATGAGCATACAGGTGTAACTAAAATAGAAACGTTCTGAAGCATGAACAGCCATGTAGAGCGTAGCTCGGGAAGATAAATTGGACACTTGGCCATGAATGTGGCTGTCGACGTATGGGGACCTCAGATATGCGGCGTGAATAGAACACTACACATGAATACTGACACACACTCCAAGCAAGAGATTTCTCCTCTGTGTATCTTTCTGTGTACTGTAGGCATGAATGGCTGTAAGTACGTAACGTATGTATGCGGGTGTGGGTGTGTGTGTGTGTCTGTG
>CM059284.1:20276527-20296527 GCA_030347295.1 Setipinna tenuifilis
AACACATGGAAACTGTCAAAACACACAGAAACTGCTAAAATGTACAACACTTACATACCAAGAAAAATGAGTACACACACAAAGACACGAATACACCGATCTGCACATACACAGACACAGAGACAGAGACAGAGACAGGCAGCCACACACACACACACAGACACACACACACACACACACACTTGCCTTGCCAGTGAAAGCACACACCATGCCCTGACCCGGTGGGGAACATGACATTTTGAGAAGAGTGTGAGGCTATGACTTGCAAGCGATAGAGTAATTTCTGAGCTGTTTGCTACTCAAACGAAAACAAGAAAAAACACGACGCACACCTCGACAAATGACGCCAGACATGGCGCTGACAGCCCCTGCTATTCCCCCGTCGCCATACAACAACAAGCAGACGCAATGTTCTTTCTTTTTTTGGGTGTTTTGTTGATTTTTTATTTTTTCCATCAACATTACCACCAGTCAGTTAGATGTAAAGATGGGGGGAGACACACACATGATGCGAATAAAGATGACAAGCACAAAGAAGAAATGACGCGACAGCAGGGATTGGTGAGCACAGGGAGGATGCGGAGGTGACACTGTTGACTGACGGAGATGCGCAGCGCAACACTGCACAGGATCGACTGTTCTGGCCCCTTAGAGAGAACAGCATGGCATGTGTGTGTGTGTGTGTGTGTGTGTGTGTGTGTGTGCGTGATGTGAGGTGCAAGCACTGAAAGCATGTCAGGAGAGGCAGACAAATGAGACAAAAAAGACAGAAAGAGAGAGAAAGCGAGAGAGAGAGAGAGAGAGAGAGAGAGAGAGAGAGAGAGAGAGAGAGAGAGAGAAAAGCATGTCAAGAAAGAATGAAAGAGTGTGCGAGAGAGAAAGAGAACGACAGAGAGAGAGCAAGAGAGAGAAAGAAAGAGAGAGAGAGAGAGAAATGTGTACATGTACATATTTATCCTGCCTACTTGTCGGTAGTCTATGTCTTGTGTCTGTGTTTTCTATCAATGTAACAATTGTTTTGCCACCACAAATCTCAAACTATATGTTATGCCAATAAAGCACTTTTGAAGTTGCAGTGAAAGAGAGAAAGAAGAGAAAAACAGAGAGAAAAAGAAGGAGAAAGATGCAGTATGAGGGCTTTGCGGGTATGAATAAATAAAGGGCCATTTTAACAATAAAATCTTCCCTCTGTGCTGTTGTATGCAATGTATGTGCCGCCTCGTAGGAAAATGAAACTGCACGTTGGAAGTCATCACAATCGCGAACGAAGAAAGTGAGGGCCTCGAAAAATAAAAAAAAACAAAACAAAAACCCCTTCTAATCATGCTCTCAGCCAGCCCAGAAACAATAAGGCTTCCGTCTTTTTGTGAACGCCGGCAGATTCGTTTCTCTCCTCCACTCTCTGTCTGTCTGTTCCCTTTTGCTTGGCCCTGTCTCTCTATGGCTCCCTGCTTTTCATCAGTGCAAACAGTCTCTGTGCCTGTGCATACTTCCACATCCAATCAGCTCTTTTTTACATCCACACTCGAGGAAAAAAAAAGACCCCCTCCCCCCCCCGACAAAGAGACGAAACATACAGAGATAAAGAGAAAAGGGGGTAGTGGAGGGGTGAGCAACTGCAGAAGTATAGAAAATACGTAAGACGTAAGGGAATGCAAGAGAAAAGAACTGAGTAAATTAAGCCAGAGGGGCATGGAAAGAGAGAATGAGAATGGGATAGAAGGAGGGGAGAAGAGAAGAGGAGGCAGAAAGACAGGGAGCGAAGGAGAAAAAAGAAAGGATTTAGAGGAGTTACTAAAAGGGGAGTACTAGAGGTCACTAGTAGACCAGCACATGGTGTGTGTGTGTGTGTGTGTGTGTGTGTGTGTGTGTGTGTGTGTGTGTGTGTGTGTGTGTCTGTGTGTGTAGGGCAGGGTGAGGCGGGGTGATGGGGTGTGATGTCCAGTGTCTACCTAAGGAGATATGTACACAATATTAAAAGCAGAGGAACATAAAAGCGCTTTCCCCTCTCAGCCAAGGCTGTTACACTGTCAGACATTCACAGTGAACTTATTGAAACAAGCTTCTATCCATGAATTGATATGCCATACTTTTAGTAGCAAAGGAAGTGCTTATTGTGTCACTGTATTTCTGTCTAACAGCTGTGGTTTTCTTGTTTGGTCTGATTTATGTACAGAGTTAGTAAAAATACTGTCTTTTATTTCTTTTCTCTATATTCCTTCCAAAGTAATATGTCAGAATTTATTTGTGTATTTGAGTATATTTGTGTGTGTGTGTATGTGTGTGTGCATGTTTTCCTCTGTCTGTTTTTAGTGTATTAGCTCAGTTTGTTCCCTGCGGTCAGGAAATCCTCTCTCTCAACTAGCATCACCGTAAGGCTAATGTATTCAAATTAGCAAACCACACTATGCATGTACAGTAATTTGCAAGGTAGTGTAATTCTGATGGTTTGTTTTCACCATTTTCCACCTAATCCCCCTTTCTCTCTTTCTTTTTTTCTCCCCAACTCTCTCTCTCTCTCATAAGCACAAACACACACTCACAGACACACACACCTACACACACATTCTTGCACTCCATCTCATTTCTTTCCACCTCTATCCCTGTGGCCATGGCGATTATTTACGCCATGACTTAAATCACGGCATCCGCAACAAATTTGATAAAATTAGCATTAGCAGCCAGCGGTAAACAGACTGCGAGCTTTCCTCATAAGGCGGTAATAAAGCTGGAGTCTAATCTAATCCAACCACCTATTTTCACTCTCACTTTTTATAGACCCTTTTTTTCTGTCTCCTTTTCCTCCTTTCTCTTCTTTTAGCTGTGCGCAACCTCCTTCCAACTCAGTTAACAGGCTATTCCTATCGAAAATCACTTCTAACCCGCTGGTGTCTTTCTTCACATTTCTCTGTTGTGTAGCATTGACAAGCGATGCCTCCAGGCCTTTCTGTCCACTTTGTTTTGCTACTGACTGCTCCCTCATAGTGTAAAGTGCCGTACAATGACACACAGTTTATTCACATACTGTACATGTATTAATGCTGAGGTTCAATGTGATGCGCAAATGCCTGCTACAGCTACTATTACAGTTTTTTTTTTCCATTGGTTTGGCTCATTTTTTGAAACTGAGATGACATTCTCAAAACAACATGGACAAATCCCCAAACCAACTTGCAGTTTGTCACAACGGAATGGCATTTCTCATTGCTTTCATCAAATTTCAAATGCTTTGTACATGTCTTAAGTGTCTAGTGCATCTTTGCAATTGGTTATGTAGACTTACCTACAGTTAACACCATCAGCCCACAATTAACACATTTTCTTATGACTGAGTTGGTTTTGTTTTTATTTTTTTAGAGAATAATGGCATTGGAGGGAAATGAAACACCTCACATCCTCTTATTTGTTGATGAGGCTGGTTTCAACCTGGCCAAGGGCCACAGGTGCGGTTACTACCACCATATTCTCGGTTCCTCAATCCCTTTGAGTTTTTCTCCGCTTGCAGGTAGAGAGTTTACGAACACCATGCTCAGTGGCAGTTCTACAGTATTTTACTCCCCAGGCAAGACCACCTCTGTAGTTAAACAAATACTAGCCACTGGTTTTAGAAGGAGGCTTTTTTTGTACCACACATGACTATTAACTGTTTTTTAACCTCCACACAACCATACAAAACACAACCTCCATTTGCATCCGAGACTTAGCAACTCCATTGTTGACACTGACCCCAGTGATGTAACATGAGGGGGCCTCGGCCTGGTTATGAACAACCTTTAACTTATAACATACCAGCAGAGAAAGATAGAAAAAGAGAGATGGAGGGAGAGAGAGAGAAAAAAGAGAGTGAGAGCAATAAAGAAAGGGAGAGAGAAAAAAAAGGACATCTGGACTGTGTAAGGGGACATACAAAAGATTGCTTGACCATGGCCATTGCAACCATTACACAAAGAGAGAGAGAGGGAGAGAGATAGAGAGAGAAAGAGAGAGAGAGAGAGAGAGAGAAAGAGAAGAGCCAAGCTGACATTAACCTGGGAGGGGATCAAAGTACTGGATTAGTTTCAGCAGCCGTTTTTCAACGTCAACGTGTGGCCACTCTGGGACGGGAAATAGGATCCCTCTCAGGGGCAGATAGGTATTAGCTCCAACCTTTGGAGCACAGCACCTGAGGATTTCCTCCCCCCTTCTTTCTTTCACTCTTGCTGCCTTTTTTCATGTAAAGTAAAAGGGCAACACGGTCTAATTTATTATCCTCACTCCAAGCAGGAAATCACTCTTCGGCTTTTAAAACATGGCACATTTTTTTATTCTTACTTTTTTTTTTTGATAACAAGTGTTGACAGGATTTCTGTCACACTATCGAAATTGATTCGTTAATGAGAGAGCAATGTGTGTGTGTGTGTGTGTGTGTGTGTGTGTGTGTGTGTGTGAGAGAGAGAGAGAGAGAGAAAGAGCAAGGCCGAGAGACAGAGAGAGAGAGAGAGGGAATGAGAGAAAGAGAAAAAGAGAGAAAGAAAAAAGAGAGACGCTAATCTCATAATAGACCCATAACAGGCCGAGGGAGACTGGGAAAATTAGCATGTGAACAGAGAAAAAGAGGCCGGTTGTGTCACAGGTGAAGGACAGTACATCAGGTAAAAGGTACGTGACGGCCTCCTTTTTATAAATCCTCTAGCAGCTGGTCCCCCCGCCCCCCCGCCCGCCTCTCTCCCTCTCACTTTTCCTGTGCTTTTGGGGTTAGCTTAATGCTGGCTTAAAAGTCTGCTATGCTAAGCGAAGTGCTGCAGCAATGGCGCTAAACTCAGCTCAGTTGCCTAGTTACCTGCCTGAGTGGCCTGTGTGCAGTTTGGGAGGATTATTAGGTAGGCGAGGTCTCACTAAGGTAACCTGAAACCAACCAGAACACTCTAAGGGATCTCTCCCTCTCTCTCTCTCTCTCTCTCTCTCTCTCTCTCTCTCTCTCTCTCTCTGGAACAGTAGAAACCTTTCTCCGCCAACGTAACAGGGCTCCCTTTCTTGTATCTGTCGTTCTCTTTTTCCTCTTCAACAGATTGAGGACATAAGATAGACAGGATGTGAAAAAAAGACACAAAGAAGAAGAGACGGTGCAGCAAAAAAAGCAGGGGCAGAAGGAGAGAGAAAAGAGGCAGAGCGGGGAAGAGAGAGAAGGAGAGAGAGAGAGAGAGAGAGGACACAGACAGTATCTTGCATGTCAAACTCCGACTAAGAGCGAGTGAGGGCCCTGAAATCAAAACGCATCAAAGGCCTTCATCGCCCAGCACGAATCATGCACCACACTCGCAGAGATTTTTTTTCAGGAGTTCTTTTTGAGCACAACCAAAAGAGAGGCACATTGTTTGGAGGGTAATACCAAGATACCATCTAAATTCAATGAAATGTCCTGTTTATTTTTTGTGTGTGTGTGGCAACAATTCTGTTCTGAGACTGTGTGTGTGTGTGTGTGTGTGTGTGTGTGTATGTGTGAGTGAGTGAGTGTTTGTGTGTGTGTGTTTGTGTGTGTGTGTGTGAGTGAGTGTTTGTGTGCGTGTGTTTGTGTGTGTGTGTGTGTGTGTTAGCGCGTGCGTCAGGTGACATGCCGACTGCAATTAAACATCTACACTTGTCGTAACTCTCAGTGAGATTGCAGAAAGTGCTTTGCGTGTTGAAAACAGGACAGTGTGTGTGCTTGTGTGTGTGTGTGTGTAGGTGTGTGTGTGTGTGTGTGTAAAATCCTGCCCCTTTTTTCCACAAACCACCATGATGAATCATTCTCATTAGCTTCAAAAACTCCTATGCAGCCTGTGTGGGCTACACACATATGATTCCCATTAGCACGTAAGCTAAACACAAACGCCCATAGTCTGCCTAATCCGAGTCACTCTCATCCACCATACAAAACACCTAGAGTATTGAATTAGCGCCAGAGACAAAGTGCCTGCGTGGAAACAGGAGCCCTCAGGCCTTCAGTCATGAGGCAGAGAATAGGTCGGGTCCTTGCGTCAAAGACAAGGCCCTTTTAGGCACGCCAGGGAGGAGACACACGAGGCCGATTAAGCCTCTGATCCAATAAGAAGATAAGACTCCTTTTAATGTTATAATTGCCCGGGACAAATATGATCCTGTCTACCGTCAGTAATCTGGCTCACGGTTACGGGGCTGTGTGTGGGGGGGCAAGGGGGTGGGGGGAGTAGGAGGTAGGGTGGTGGTGGTGATGGGGAAGGGGTTGGAGGGGGGGAGAAATTGGTCACAGAGACAGTTCTCTTTCAATATCAGCTCAAATGTCAATAGAGAGAAGTCCAATTTTCCCTGACAAAAGCCTTCCTCATTACAAGCTCCCAGCAGTCGGCAGCACAAATTAAATACTAATGACTTTTCAGACAATCCATTTGATATTGACTATTACGCTTTCGTTTTTTTTTTTTTTTTAATTCTTTTTTTACTCTTAAGCATGCTGTAGCCTTGATAGTGATTAATAAATTATCAAGTGGGGGGGGGGGGGGGGGGGGGGGGGGGGGGGGCTCTCAAGTTTGTCAGCAAGACAAGTCATATGAGAGGCAGGGGTTTGATGTCACTCCAAGACGAGGGACCTCTACCTACATGCTGGTTTGCTTTTCACACCTTTGCCTTTGTACAAAACTAAGCCCCGAACCATCCATCCACTCCACCTTGGAGCAGAGACTCCCATGAAAAAGTGATATGAGAGTGGAATTATACAACAGCACAGAAAAAGCAATAAAAAAAAGTAAATAACAAGCACATGGAAGTGAAAAGCACGCAAATGTACTGTACCAATACACAGGCTCTGGCACCAAATACAGTAGTGGAAGCTGTAAATTATGCATAAGACATCTACAAGGAACCGAAGCAACAGCCACATCCTCACACTCTCTGCTTCTGCCTCCCCAGGTAAAATAAGAAACATTAAGTGCTGTTAGGGAGGAATGGAAGGAAAGAGAGAGAGAGAGAGAAGAGAGAGAGAGAGAGAGAGAGAGAGAGAGAGAGAGCGAGAGGAGGTGAAGCACGATATCGGAGAGGGAGAAGTGAGTGATGGTCTAACGCTGAGAAGTTGAGACAAGAATAGAGAGGGGAGAGAAAATGTAAAGATAGGCGAAGGATTCGAGAAAGGAGGAAAAATGCAGGAGAGAAAGCGAAGGAGGGGGGAGTGTAGAGGGTTAGAGTAGCATAGGGGATGAGCAGAGAAGAGCTGCAGAAAAAAAAAAGAAATTGATCCACATGAGAGTGCCTGAATATAACAATAGTACATCATAAGAAAAGACAGGGAAGAGGGAGAGGAATAGGTCAGAGATAGACACTGCAGGAGATGGTGAGAGAGACGGAGAGAAAGAGAGGGAGAGAGAGAAGAAGAGAGAGAGAAAGAAAGAGAGCGAGAGAGAGAGATGGTGGCCATGAAATGGCTAGATGCAGAGGTAGATAGAAGGACAGGGGAGAAATTGCTATACGGAGGATGGCATGGAAAATGGAGAACCTGAGAGGCAAGGCACTAAGTGAAAGATAAGAGCTAGAGGGAGATGAAAGGAGGAAAGGAAGGCAGAAAAAGAAAGCAGGACAGCAAGAAAGATGGAAATCAGGACCTCTGCTGAGAAAGACAGAGAGAAACAGAGAGAGAGGGGGGTGGAGAGATAGCACTCTCTCGGAGGGGGGGGGGGGGGCTGACTGCTTACACCATGTTAAGGTAATCAATAATGCATTAAACCACCACTGAAAACACTTGAAACAACAGGATAAGTGTTCTTTTCCTGGCAAATGCAAAATAAAAGGATATACCTCATAACGTATTAACCCCATCGCTTCTCTCTGTCTCCCACGACTCCAAAGGAACAGACAAAGAGGAAGAGAGCGAGGACAATAACGATGAATTGATTAAGTCGCGAGCAGTCTGGCAGAATATGAATGTCCTGTCAGCATTGCAGCAGCAATAGCGTTTTTACATTACAAATGATGCCGCGAATATCGAGGAGGCAGAGAGGAGGGAAAGAGATATGAGAAGAGATAGAGAGAAGAAAAATGGAAGGAGCAAGGGAATAGGGATGAAATTAATAAATGGCTGAGATGGCTGCAGCTGAGGGAAACAACTGGGGAGAAAGAGAACGAGAGAGAGAGAGAAGATGGAAAGAATACAGAGGAGAGAGAGAGAGGAGGAGAAGAGACAGAGGGAGGCAAGGAAAGGGAGTGAATGAGAGGAACAGAAATGCAAAAAGAGAGAGGGAAAGGCAGGCATTTCACAGCTCAGTTGGTGAATTGATACAGATGCAGGTGTGTGGAGGAATGTCAGACGTGACCTCCTGTCCAGATGTTCCTAGTCAAGCACAGCAAGCTCCCTCAAAAACACAAACACCCTGACCAGCAGTCTTCAAAGGGCTGCTCCTGCACTTCATTTTCAGTGCTTGCCTCTCTCTCTTTATCTCTCTCTCTCTCTCTCTCTCTCTCTCTCTCCCTCACTCCTTCCTTCCTCTCCTTTTATTTCTTTAACTCCTCTGCACTGTTTGATCCCACAGGAAGAGAGGGTGGCCTTTTCCTCCAAAGACGGGGTCGTGGAGGGTACTGACCTAACACTAGGGGGGCAAAGTAGCTGTTTGAGGACTGCTACTGTGATAGAATAACTGCAAACCAAAGCCGTTTGTATGAGGCATGTGTCTTTTATACACACACACACGCTCCCACCACCACCACCACCTCCCCACAAACACACACACCCATACCCCCCCACACACACACAGACACACGTACACACACATAGAGGCACACACACAAATGGGTTCACTAATGCTGACACTGTATTCTTTGTCACTCAGCTTACGTATGTCTCTCCACACACCGCCAGAGAAACCTGATACTCTGTCATAACTGCGCCCTTGTGTCCTTTTCGATATGCCATGTCAACGCCATTGCAAGGCTAAACAGATCAATGCACTCAGGCCGCCGCCGCCGCCGGTCAGTGCTAAAACGTCAACAACAAGCCATGCACGCATCTGACCCTGTTAACCACTGCAACTTGGAAAATGACAAGAAAAGAGGGAATGAACATCATGACAGAAAAGAAAAAAGAAAGAATAAACAGACACAGGAACAAAACTTAGACAGAAAACAACACAAGAGTGGAAGTCGGACGTGTCCCTCTTACCTGTTTGTTGTATTTGTTGATGGTTTGAGTGCTGTACTCGGAGCAGTGGTCCGATCCTAGGGATATGTTATCTCCGGTTCCCACAAAGGTGTTGGCAGGAGGCAGATCCTGAACGGCTTGGTGCTTTTTTCCCGCCGTGGGGGATTGTGGGTGCAGCTGCACGGTGGGCAGGGGCGAGCTGGACTTGTAGTGCCGTGCCAGGTCGGGGCTCCCTGGGCCCCCGTTGACAGAGCGGTAGCGTCCCATGCCGGGGCTGTCGGACAGCTTCTCGTTGACGCCGTCGTAGCGCTGCCCGTTGGGCTTGGACGCCTCCACCGTGACTATGCTGCTGTACAGTGGCTGTTTGGTTTTCTTCTTGTTTTTGTCCTTTTTGGGCTTCTTGCCCTTGTCGTGCTGCTGTGGCGTGAAGAAGTCCTCGTGGTCCTTTTTGCCCGCCTCGTAGCCGTTCTTGTTCTTGGGGCGACAGTAGCGTGCCATGACCACCACAAGGATGATGAGGATGACCGTCATGATGCCTGACACCACGCCGATGATGATGCTCAGCTGCTGCTTGCTCCTGTCGTAGTTGGGGTCACCGGCGATGTCGGCGTTGAGTGGCGTGCCAAGGCTCTTGGCCACCAGCGCCTCCACCACCGAGGAGTTGGCCACGCTCTCGTTGACAAAAACGTGGACCAGTGTGGTGGTGCTCTGTGATGGCTGTCCACTGTCATTCACCAGGACCACCAGCCGGTGCAGGCCGTAGTGCTTCTGCTCTATCTTGCCGACCAGTGAGATGACACCTGTGGCACGGTCCATATCGAACAGCTTGTACGGGTTGCCGCCGATGATGCTGAAGTTCAGGTCAGCATTGACCCCTGTGTCGGTGTCTGTGGCCACCACAGTGCGCACCACTGTTTTCTCTGTGCTGGCGGGTGGCAGCAGCGTGTAGGTGTTGTTGAGGGGGAAGATGACGGTGGGCGGGTTGTCGTTCTCGTCAATCACAAAGAGTGACACGGTGGTAGTGGCAGAGCGTGGAGGGTCACCGCCATCCACAGCCTTCACCCGGAAGGAGTACTGCGTCTTCTGCTCACGGTCAAACGACACAGTGGAGAAGATGGTGCCTGTGTCGTTCTCGATGGAGAAGATCTCCTCCTCTTCCTCGATGAACAGGCTCATCTGGGCGTTGGGACCCTTGTCAGCGTCCATCACTGTTACCATGCCAACAGGACTGTTGGGCTGCAGGTTCTCCTTCACGTAGAAGGTGAACACATCCTGCATGAATTTGGGCTCGTTGTCGTTCTTGTCGGCCACCAGCACGACCACGGTGGCTGAGCCCTGCAGGATGGGCATGCCCTTGTCTTTAGCCACTACTTTGAACTCGTACCGTTCCGTCTGCTCGCGGTCCAAGATGGTGTTCACACGGATGTCCCCGCTGTCAGGGTCGATGGAAAAGATGCCATTCACAGATGAGTCAAGTGAATACGAGAGCTCAGCATTTTTGCCGCTGTCTGCATCTGTGGCACGCACTGTCACCACCCGCTCAGCAGGGGCATTGTTCTCTGGGAACGAAACCTCCACTGTGCTTTTGCTGAAAATTGGTGGGTTGTCATTGGTGTCGCCCACCTTGACCAGGAGGGAGTTGTTGCTGGACAGGCTGGGGCTTCCCGAATCCACCGCCACAATGACCACAGTGTACTCCTGCACAGACTCGTAGTCCAGAGGGGCGGACGTGTGCAGGAAGTACTTCTTTTTGTTCATCTCCCCATCGTTCTCGCTCGTCAGCTTCAGCTGAAAGGGCACGTCGCCCACCACCGTGCAGGTCACAAAACCGTTCTGGTCCTGGTCACGGTCTGACACCTGGACCAGTGCAATGGGCGTGTCCACCACCACATCCTCTGCCACATTGGCCACGCCGTCACGCAGGTAGATGCGGCCAATCTTACGGATGTCAATGGTGGGCTCGTTATCATTCTCATCCTTGATGTTTAGCACTACAGTGGCCTTATCTGTCTTGGGAGGCTGGCCGCGGTCGCGTGCCATCACAGTAAAACGCAGCTGGCTCACCTCCTCGCGGTCGATCCTGTGGAGTACGCTGAGCCAACCTGTGCTCTCATCCAGCCTGAGGAGCCTCCGCACAGACTCAGTGGCAGCCCCAAAAACATACTCGATTTGCCCGTTCACACCAACATCGGCATCCATGGCTTTTAATTGGAGGATGGGGGCGCCAGGGGAGCTGTTTTCCGGTAGGTCAGCCTCATATACGCTCTTCTCAAAGCGCGGGCTGTTGTCATTCACATCTGTGATCATTACTCTCAGGATAGCCTGGGAGGAGCGTGACGGGTCGCCCCCATCTCTCACGCGCAAAGTCAGCTCATAGGAGTCCCGCTGCTCTCTGTCCAGCGCGCCCTTAATGATAAGCTGCGGCTGCTTCTCGCCGTCAGTAGTATCGGCCACTTGCAACTCAAAGAAACTGTTCCGTGAACTGTCATCGAACCGCCTCTTGCCGTGAGAGTCCCCGTTGCTCCCCATGCTGGAGCCCATCCGTCTCGAGTCGCTGCTGTCCTGAATGAGCTCATATCTTTCAATTCCATTCCTGCCGAAATCACGGTCGGTAGCCGTGGGCAAAAGATAGAGCGTGCCAATCGGTCTGTTCTCTTCCACAGACAGTGTCAGAACGGGAGATGGAAAAGAAGGTGTGTTGTCATTTATGTCCAAAATAATGACTTTTCCCTCAAACAAATCGAGCCAGCTTTGCGCGGGTCCAATAACTGACACTTCGAAATCTATGAAACATTCATTCTCATCAAAAATCATCTGACACTGTTGTAGTTTTTCTCGGTCTATCCGCCTCTCATTTGTACTAAGCTCCCCGGTTATGTTGTCGATTTTGAAGTATTCAGAGCCTGACTCCAGGGTAAAAGTTACCTCGCCAGAGCCCGCAACGATGCCCAGGTCGGCGGCTACATTTCCTATTCGGATATCGGCGGGACCCTCCTCTGCCAGTCGGTAGCGGAGCACTTTCTTGGCGGCGGGCTGAGTCAGCAGCTGCAGGATGAGCATCGAGTAACACAAATAGTCCACTGCGCCAGTAGTCCTCATGGTTCTCGGCAGTTGTTAATCTTATTTTTGCACTAAAAATAAAAATGGGGAATAGCAATAATTCAGTTGAAATGCTAAATTTTCTCAAGCGGATTCAAAATGCGTCTGATTTCAGAAGGCGTGTGGCTTCATGATCCAAATTACACGGCTTCGCCCGCATTAGATCGCAGCCAGTGTCCAGATTTTGCACCTCCTTCCCCGCTACGGCGGATTCCTTTACCCCCTCTTCTGAGCTCGGTCTCCTGTCAGCAGGACACGAACTGTCCGTTTTTTCCAGCCATATGTCATGAATTCATATCGATGTTTTGCACATAAATCAAAAAGAATCGAAGAATTGTTTTCAATGTTCTATCATTTCCAAGGTTGTAAAATATCAGAATTTTGTGCGTGAGTTCGTTTTCTCCCAATAATGGGTCAACTTACACTCAAAACAGCCGTTGAAGGATGCCTACGAGTAGACTGATTTGCAACCCTTTTAATTATCCCGTTTATTGTTTTCCTTGCCAGCAAAATAATAATAAAAAAAATCTTTCCAAAAATATATAACGCATCAAAAAGGCGCAAACGGTGAGAAGTTTGTGGGGCTGTCCCTCTGTCGTTGCACCGTGCGGCGTCAGGTTAGACAAGGATACACTGTCCGGTGCCCCGTGCAGACGCTTATTAGTGCTCAGATTTTTCTTCCACCCACGGCTTAACACATGCACACGTACACTCCCTGCCGTGGAGTGCTCTCAGTTGGCCAGCACAGGAGAGAAAAAGTCCGCAGCACCGCAATGTTTAGTGATGCGAGAGCAAAATCGCAGTGATTAGTAAAAAGGAATAAATTCTGAGTGCACTGTAATCCAGTTAGTTAACGTCTGCGAAAGCTTCGTAAAATTCCAGCGAGAGAAGATTATTTCCTCTGTCCCGCATTCTCCCGGTCCTCTGGTTCTCACGGCCGATCCGATCCGCGCCTCTCCTGCAACAGCAGCGCGTCTGTTCGCAGCCCCTATCTGCGCCACTGTGCGAGCAATTCACAAATGATATTGCAGTCTCCCTCTCTTTCTCTCTCTCTCTCTCCCTCTCTCGCTCTCTCTCCCTCTCTCTGTGTGTCTCTCTCTCTGTGTCTCTCTCTCTCTCCACCCCCTTTCGTTCGCTCCCTAACTCAATGTGTGGTGCGAGGGCTGAACTTGATCGCTCAGTTTAAAGGGTAGTCGGGAAAGTATTTGTCAGAAGCACGAAAGAGACATACACGGATACATTCTAACAAACGAAGGGTGCTTCGTTGCTCCTTGCTATTTCCTCTGTGGTCGGCGTTTAACCATCTACACGACCTAATGCAATTCCGAAAGTCTTCTTCCCAAACGGACGATTGGTGGTTCGCTCAAAGGCAGAGATAGCAATGGCTTGGGCATTCTCTCACGTTTCTTTATATCATTGGCTAAACAATAAGTATGAAAATGTTTAAGTGAGTTTAACCACTGCAGGCTATATAGTGTATGCATTGGTGCTCGGACTTAAAGTGTGAAACTGAACTGATAGTAGCCTATGGAGCCTGTCAGATTACATTATCGGACCTTCTCAAGATATCAACTCGTTTAAAAGCATGTACTCAAACTTGCACTTGATAAATATGCAAAGCGAGTTCGGGACTTGTTTACAGTGATTTGAACAGGTTGCGAATGGGCTTAGTAGTGCGCATAGCTGTGTATGAGTGGATAAAATACCCTTCTCCGTCGAGTCCCCTTCGGTCCCTTTCTCCTAGCCTTGCAGCGATAAAGGGGATTGCATTTTCTCAAGCTCCAACGGAACGCAAAAGCAGGGTGAACAGACGGTTATGAATGTGTGTGGTCGCCGACAGTAAGGCAGATGTTTGCGCTTTCATTTGTATTTATTTTTGGGGCTGTGTGCATAAAAGATATGTAGTGTACATTCGGGTAGATTTTTCTTTCCAACAGCAAATGTTTCGGAACAGCGAGGCAATGTTCGGGGACCACGGACAGCGCCGCAGACAGACTGCCCAGTGTGCAAAATCGTTGAAAAGAAGGAGATAGAAAAAGCGTGTGTGTGCCTGTGTGTGTGCGTGCGTGGTGTTGCACTTCAATACTCGGCTCTCTCTCTCTCTCCTCAGGCGTGTGTCTCTGCGTGACCGGCAGACCAATTTAAGCAATCAAATGTTTGTTTCAAAAGATTCAAACACCCATGCCCGACATTTCTGACGCCTGTCACGACATCTCGGTCCCTTACAAACACAGACCTGTATAACCCACTTGACGAGATTTATTACCCGCTTGCCACAGGCTTGACGGGGTTGCTGTTGTGATATTTACTCACTGAAATATACTCTCCTTAATGTCAAAGAAACACTGCTAACACCTATTTTCAAATTCAAAAGACAAACGGTCGTACGCGGGCTACATTTTAGGTTGGAGAGCTTGTAGGTATTTCCTTGTTAGTGGTCTAAAACAATGTCCAGATGACTGTGAAAAAAGGAGCTCCGGGACCCTGCCAACAGTGGCGATACAGTAGCGGGGTCTGGAAAGCTCCTTTGGCTGCGGCACTTTCCCCACTGCTGAGTATTCAATTCAGACATTACACCAACCGCTACTCCAGAGCGCCCTCTGTCGTTCGCTAATAATTATTGGTTACAACATTCAAATTTAAGGAAATGCATTTATGTGGATTGGCCGCCTAATATCAAAAATCCATAAACGTGAGCAGGTGATGTAATGGTTTTAGGTTCGCAGAACAGACAACTGTCTCTGAAAACTGTAGCGTGCAACGTAAACGATTTTCCTGCAACCTGTGTTAACCTAAACAAAATGCAGTGGTTGACTAAATCTTATGGCAGTCTTTCCTGTGTTATGAAAAAAAATGGTGGCCCTTAAAACTACATCATAATGAGACAAGGACATTCATACATTATCTGCAATTTCACTTCTCAGCTGATGCATACCCTGCTTGTTTTCTTAACCGTTGTTTGACTAATTAAACCATTAAACTTAAAGCAGATATTTTGTTGACACAGCAACAACAACATATTCATCATATACTTCTTCTTCTTCTAACTATTATTATTATTATTATTATTATTATTCGCAAATTCCAATGATCATTACATTACTCCTAAGCATACTGATGTGTGAGGTGCATGTCTGTTGAAATAATTAGGGCGGTTATTGCTTCTAAAATATTGGGTAGCCTACATGGTCCGTTGTAAGTACTACTGTACCTGTACTGTATGCATAATAAGCATTGAGCTCACCCATCAGCAGCACTGTGCTAGCACTGCCCCTAGAGCCCCGTGTTGGAGCTACTGCACCGGCCCGTTGCATGTGTTGTATACTGTTCAAATATAAATAACGATATAAGGTTTCAAAAGGAATGAAAATAGTATGGATATACACGTCATGGTCAGAACTGTGTAGGTTAAAACGTACCATGCAGAGGTTACTATATCATGGTGTTCAGCCAAATTCGAAGAGAGTAGATTAAATCTTAAAATAGTCTTTCACAAATCAAATGTGCTTGGGTATCTCTAGAGCACACGTTTGCTTTGATGATGATTGACATTTCAAAATATACTCTTTATTGCTTCACAGTCAAGGAGCTAATTCAGGTAACAGAAAACACCAAACATTTTTTATTGTGCGTGTGAGGCACCTTGTCATTGAAGTGGTGGATGTTTTGCTGTGCTGTTCCCCGAAGCCTATAGTATGTGCTATTTCTGCGCTATACTAAACTCGCAGGTGCCGGGACTGAGGGTAGCTTGATTGAATTAATTATGTACCCACATCGGTACGGTACAGTAGGGGCCTCCCTTGTGAGGGCAGGCGTCATTTCCATATCCTCGCTGAGCATCCCGGGTCATCAATCACACTCAGGAGCGATTAGTCAACCAGGCAGTATTAGACTTCCTCATTCCGAATTCTCTAGGTGCCCTCAGACACTCCGACCGCGAATACTTTGCCATCGCCTCCCCTTCAAAGTAAATTCAACAGCTCAGTTGGCAAAGGTGACTAATTACGTGGAGCGGAGTTGCTGTAACACGTCGGCTAGGAATGGAGAGCTCTTCAAAAAAATCTGTTTGTCATTATTTGTTTACACTACTTGTCTGTGTTATCATCGGTCAAGGCATGATGTTGTATGATCAAAATGGCCCCCATGTAGCATCCAAGAAAATGTAATGACAATCCAGGAAGATGATAGCAACACTGGGTCGGGCTTTAGTATAAATGTCTGCCTTTTGTAGGGATTCCTGAGGTGATTTAAGCTGACCTTGAAAACCATGCTGTTATGAGATAATGTCTGTTAGGTCTGAGAAACACTTGCCCCCATTTCAAGTAGTCAAACAGGAGCTATGACTATCCCTGCTACTGCTGTTAACCCCTTTATTCAAAGGATGGAACCATATCTGCTGGGTTGAATGCTTTTTTCCCTAGCTAGCCTCAGTGTCACGCTAGGTATCAGTTGAGAGATAGGTCTGTTTTATTTCTTGATCTGTGAAGTAACAGAGAGCTTTGCTATGCGGGGGAAGCAAACGATGGCAGTCTTTTTCACTGATTTTTTTTTCCATTATTTGGAGAGACACTCTGAAACCCTCTCCAGACTGTGCGGCCATCTTCACAGTGCCCTTAAGCATCTGATATATTTGGTACGGTTAGCTCTCCCTCAAGGCACAAGCCTGAGAGCACAGGAGACATCAGACAGCCGTGGCATTGCAAAGCAATGCTATTTGGGCCCAGGTCACGTTTGGTATCACACCCTCTGATATGACAGACTGCGAGGGAATACATGCTAATTGGCAACAAATATTTTATCTATCTATTTACAAATACATGACACTATGCCACTAAATAAATCAGACAACAAACTCTGAAGCACTCATTTGCATTCTGATATACTTTTATTCATATTTTATTTCCAAAATATGAATAAACATTCAAAGTATGTAAATATATAAATAATTACTTATTATTCTTCATGTTTTTTTAAATGTGAACATGAACATCAACAGCAACTTGTCGTGGTTATGGATGTAATCACAGAACCAACACCAATGGAAGACTGGTGGTATAATGTTCAAGTCTTCAGTGTGTAATATTGGCGGAGGTATACATCTGAATCTAAATTTTGGTGGAAGCATACATCCTATGTCCGTAACGAAACAGAGCCTGGTATCTATGTATGTATGTATGTATGTATGTATGTATGTATGTATGTATGTATGTATGTATGTATGACTTGGCTGATGCTATGACTACATGTTACATGTCATGGGCAGAGAGAAGCACAGCTGTAAGTCTCCTTCTTGTGTAAGTGCTAACCCAGCTGCTGTCTTATTCTGTGAGGGTACAACGGGAGACACCCACCACGTTAGACATCGTGGCTCTCGATGACGGCAAGCATTTGTCAGAACATAAATTAGCCAGATATAAAAAGGGGCTAATGTGTTTCCTTGCCCATCTGATTGATGATTCAAAGTCTGATTCATGTAGCCGTTCATCTGGTTCATCTCTCGCCTCTGCATGAGCGACGAAGAAGAGTAGAGAGTCATGACTCAGCGGAGATGTGCAAGCAGATCCAAGTGCCACAATATCCACATCTGTCACACCAGCCAACAAAGCAAGACTTGATCTATTGAATGCGCTAAATGAAGTTATTGCTCAAAGATATCTACTACAGGGGTCAAGACACAGTAGGATGTATAGTTCCTCATGCTGTGGAGCAGATGTATACAGTTTATAAGCTGCTGTTGCTCCAACTCCTTGTTTATTTGAAGGGCTCGTGCTGTGGAGGCCATGCAGGTTGGTCAGTAATCAAAGATGCAGCCTCACTTGCAGAATCCCAGACCTTTTTGTGGCCGTGACCGTCCACACAAGACGGGTTGAGGTCTTTGCTCTGCAAAACAAAACAATATCAGGTCCATTGCTGGCATGGGGACAAAATCGATATTACCTCTTATCTGGGGATGCTGGTTCCATCTAAAATTGGGGAGTGGAATCCAAAACAACCCCCAACGGCTTCTACAGAGGGCTCTGTCCTTTTTGGATGGTGGGCTTGGAAGTGAACATAACACTTTGTTTGGGTGGAAGGGGGGTTGAATAAAAAAAAAATGTGAGCACAGCTTTAATCCCATACCTATAGCCTGCTGATTAGCAAATCCGTGAAGACCTTTGTGTTAGGGAACAGAGTCCAAAACCCCACGTATGGTGCCATCCATTACCTCTCCTGCACAGGCTTGCTGATAGGATGGGCTGGGGGCACCACTGCCAGCCTTGGCGGCCCTTGCCAGATGCTCCTGGTGCTTGGAAAAGGGCAGCGCACTGCATCACACACACACAAAGGTACTCGAGGGGCCTCTTCCAAGTCCAAGCTGAGATCAAAGAGGCGCGACGGCGCTGGCGGTGCCATTAGTGATGTCCACCGGTTTGTTTTTCCGAGTGGAAGCAATCCCATCGCTGTGGCCACCAGAGGAGGCGGGGGGGCCTTGAAGGGTGGGTGTTATTATGTAAGAGTACCGCCTGTGCAACTTTTGCTTAAGATTGTTGATATTTGGATTTAACAGCCAATCAAAATCCGGCTCCCTCCTGAGGCAGTGCTGTGATTGGCTTAAGTGGTGTACGGCCACTGTGGTGTTTGTGCCACTTTTTTCCTAAGTGAGGGCTGCGCACTAGGTATGTTTGTTTATTTGTTTTCAACATTGTTTTTTGTGCCTTTAATGATGTAATGGTTTTAATTGCTTTGTTATTAATTAACAGTCTCTGTGTTTTGCTTTTTGTAAAAAAAAATGGATGTTTAATGCCATTTATTCTTTTTGTACTTTATTACAACAACAAGAAACATATTCAGAAGCTCTGTTGTTAGAATAGAATAGCAAATAAAGGGAATAGACCACTTCTATAATAAACATAAGTACATATATGTTCTCAAACAGTTGGTGTGAATATGTTTTTTCAACACATATCAGTATGACAGTAAAGGACAATGATAACTAAACTAATTTGATTACATTAGTGTGCAGTAATACATGTACGTATTGTATATAGTACAAATATATATAGAACAATATAAGGTTTCAAAAGGAATGAAAATAGTATGCATATACATGTCAATGCAGTTAACATGCACAAATCCATGAGCACAGTAAATTCATGGACATGGTCAGAACTGGGTAAATATATAAATATTATTTCTTGTCACATTACATTGTAAATATTAACAGCTGCATAAAATGTTCTAACCTAAAGACATGGGTAGCAGAAGGTGAGAGGGGGGTTATTTCCCAAGGCTGCTGGATCACCAGGCCAGAGTGTCATGGTTGGAGATAGAAACAATGTGAAATGACACATTAATCTGCCACCCTCCCACCCACAAATAAAGCAGCACACCATGCAACACACACACACATACACACACACACACACACACACACACACACACACACACAAACACACACAACAAGAGGGAGAGAGAGAGGGGGGAGAGAAAAAAAACAGACAGCTGAAACATCTGTGAGGGGCAATTTGCTGAAGTTGCCAAAAATAAGTGTACTGGATAGGAATCGCAGTCTTTACCTTTTAGGCTTGGAGGACTAAAAACATCACAGCTATGGCACAAAACTGAGAGGAAATAATGGCTTTTCTCACTGATGGGAAAATGCCAGAAGACAGCCACAGCTGTCGCTGATGAAAAAAAAAGGGTCTAAGGAAACAAAATAGTCCAGGAAATGGAGACAAAGATAGGACAGAGAATGAGCTATGAGAACGCCAGGGCTGAACTGGTAAAGTTGGGGAAAAAAAAC
>CM059284.1:20301527-20306527 GCA_030347295.1 Setipinna tenuifilis
ACCCTTAGGCGACTCATAATAGTCCCAGTGCACTGTCTCTCTCAGTGGGTGATAACATTATTCTTAAGTGTACAACCATCCGGAGATGCTGCAAAATCTTAACCAAAACTTAACCTTGGCTCTTAGCCCAAAACTGTGCCAAATCTGAGCCCATTTCATTCTGCCAAGTCAAAGAAAGGTTGTTGGTCGCTTGCAAATGACTATCACGGGTATCACGATCCGTTTGGTTTTGGGGGAAAAAAAAAGAACAACAACAACATCAAATAAACAACCTGCTTGAAAACCCTAGTTAGACATAACTATCTAAAGTTAGACGTAACTATCTAAAATCTCAGCTCATAGATTAACTAGAACTAAAAAAAGACAACACTTAGCTACATACTTTATTTTTTTGAGCTTGTGGTTCAACAGCCACTGTGTCAAGGTCTACTTTCTTTCCACATCGCTCAGTAGTGTAAATGGAGTTCCACACGCATTCCAAAACAAACTCATAGTGTTCAGAGGCAGCCAGAAAAGCATGGAAAACACTCAAAAACACCAAAATAGCCATTTCCTCAAAACAAATGCATTGCGCCCTGCCATACATTCCTCCTTTTCTTTAAAATGAATAAATAAACAAAACAAACAGACGAAACAGCAGCTTCCAAAGCTTCTTTTCCCCCCTTTTTTGTAAGCTATTCTTATCTTTGGCTAATTATAAAGACTGCACTCCCCATCGCTTGCAGTACTGGAATGAGACACACTACCACATCTGTTGTCTTCCAGCGTTGTTGGTTCGTATCTGGTGCTATTTCCATTTGTAAAGAGGCGCATCTTTCACAAATAGAAGGCACTTGGCGCCAATATCACTGGAACAGGCCTGGATCACATGAACAAGCCTGAGTATGTTCAGTAGTGCCTCAGTGGATGCTCGACTGGCATACGATAGTGGGATGCCTAGCTGGAGTGAAACATCTGCACTTCCTCATCGCCTCTCAAACAATTAGGGTTACAAACGAGAGCACTGATTGGGTAACAGTAAAGTAAGACATCTGGTAAGTTGATACACGTGGGGCCTACAAGGTAAAGGTTATACCAAACTAAATTATATTTTGTGTGTGTGTGTGTGAATATAAGTCATACACCGTACTACAGGAAAGATGAAATTGCTATTTTTTTACTTTGTTTTGTTTCCAACAGTTTTACTTATTTGTATCACACTGTTTTAGAGTGATGTGTGCCTGACTGAGGGACTGATTATTTAGAGTAAATACTTTATTTCAGATCATGGGTAACAGGGTCTAATCATTCAAATGTCTGATGAAATGTAAGTGATAATTATCTTTCTACAAATGCATGGAGCAAATTGCTTTTTTCCACTAGTGATTGTTATCCCTAATATTAGTTATATTCATCAAAGTCTTGTAATAATTAGGCTGTCAGTTTTTTGACATTCAGCTAAATTAAATGTTGTTTTTTTTCTACTCACATTTTACCCTTCAGTTTAACACACAGAGACTTTTGCATGAAAGCCAAGAATTTTTCGTTATCCTTTTCCTAAAACGACGTCTGAGACACATGAAAAGATTTGTGGAGGCATAAATTTTATGCAGAGACGAAAGGTTTATGGGGGTGAAATCCCTTTGTGTGGCAATGCCGTAGCGACCGATTCCCCGGGATTAAAACGATAGTCAGGATCGATCCGGGATTAGTGTGAGGGGAATGTTTTGGATGAGATGTGCCACGCAAGTAAGTGATTTTCATACAGTATGCATGATGCCTGTGGCGGTGACAAGCTTTTTTTTTGTAATCATTTTTTCATTCGTTTTTTTTTTCTCCATGCTGCCTTGTAATTTCATAACCCTTCCCTTTCCCTCTACACTCATAAGTTTCTATCTCTTACATGACATTGATAGACTTCTCTGCACATGTTAATGAATATTATTCCCAAAGAGGAAGGGAAAAAGGGGCTAAGTGTTCTGTGCAATGACTCATTCAGAAACAGATAATTGAGATTTTGAACATCATCAGACTGTCACACGTCATAATCTTTTTTTTTTTCTTTCTTTCTGGTATGAAATTAGCTCTGTGACAATGGGCGATGAGGATTAAAAATCATTATTAGTCTTTGAAAGCTGCCCTCTGAGAATTGTAATTGTGGAATCTCAATAGTCTCTCTTAGTCTCACTAAAGAATACCTCAGCACGGACTGTAAAAAAAAAGTGAGGATTTACAGTAAAAATTGTAACTGAACCATTAAAGAAGCATATCAACCTTGCAGTGGAGTATTTAAAAGATACATAACTATATAGTATAGAATATATGGGGAATTATATATATTATTATAATTGTATAGTATATATTTGTGAACTGAGATGTTTTTCTGACCCAAAAACTGGTAAAACTGGTCAAAACAAGGAGCGGGAAAAAAAAAACTCCTGAAGAGACAAGATTATGAGCCCTGTTACACTCAACCACTATTTTTCCCTCTACCACTGTGCCCCATCCTGAAGGAAACAGCACTTGACTGCGAGAGAGGCAATTTGTGGCCGACTGTCCCTGTCCTGGTAGTGGTGGTGAGAAGCGTGCCTGTCAGGTAATGCAGTGCTGGTGCTCCCAGAGCCCTCTCCTCCTGCATGTCATTCGTCAGTGAGCGAGCGAGAGAGGGAGTGAGTGAGCGAGAGAGGGAGGGAGGGAGTGAGTGAGGGAGCGAGTGAGAGAGCGAGCACAGAGGCTATTAAGGCACCAGATGCGTCTCGCTCACACCGACTGGGGAAGCCGGTCACTGGCTGGGTGCTTTATGCCCCTAACTGTGCAGAGAAACAAAAAAAAAAAAAAATATATATATATATATATATATATATATATACACACACACACACACACACCCTCTGTGCCCACTCCTCTCTGGACGATCATCCACTGCTCTGACACCGCCTGCCAAAACAGCAGCAGAGGTGCAGGAGGTGCCAGTGGGGTGGTGGGGTGGTGGGAGGGTGTGTGTGTGTGTGTGGGGGGGGGGGGCGGTGTTTTGGGAGGGGCGGAGGTGCCTGCTCTCTCTGCATGAGAGGGTTGATTCGTGTCTCTAGCCGTGTCTCTTACTGTGCCTGAGCAAATCACTGTATCTGACACCACCCTGCTGCTCCACTCTCCCCCCCGCCGCCATCCACCCCCCACACCCCCCACACCCCCCCAACTCACCACTGCCTCAGAACAACCACCACAGCCACCAACACCACCCTCCACCACCGCTGCTGCAACCAAAGCCCCCAACCCCCCCCGCCCCCCCCCCCCGCCCCCATCACCCCCCGCCATCGTCCTCCTCAAGGCCCATACATCTCTCGGCCACCCGCGCCACCTCTGCTCGCCCTGGGGTGCGATTCGTTGTGCTGCCCACTCCAGCTGGCTCTATTGATCAGGCCGACAGTGCCCAATTACACAGGCCATAGAGAGGAAGGCAGGAAGACAAGGAAGACAGACACAGAGACAGACAGACAAAGAGAGAGAAAGAAAAAGAGAGAGAGAGAAAGGCAGGGAAAGAGACAGACACAGAGACAGACAGACAGACAAAGAGAGAGAAAGAGAGAGAGGAAGGCAGGGAGAGAGACAGACACAGAGACAGACAGACAGACAGACAAAGACAGAGAAAGAAAGAGAGAGAGAGAGAAAGGCAGGGAGAGAGACAGAGACAGACAGACAAAGAGAGAGAAAGAGAGAGAGAGGAAGGCAGGGAGAGAGACAGACACAGACACAGAATAAGACAGACACAGACACAGACAGACAGACAGAGAGAGAGAATCTCTGGGTGTAAAAGAGTGTGTGTGTTTCTGTGTGTATAAAAGACAGAGTGAATGTCTGTGGGTGTGGGTGTGTAGACAGAAAGAGAGTTAGGTGTGAGACAAGCTGGGGAGGGTGTGGTGACTCAGAGGAAGGTGTGTGTATGTGTGTGTGTGTGTGTGTGTGTGTGTGTGTGTGTGTGTGTGTGTCTGCGTGTGGGTTAGGGGTGAAGAGGGTGACGTTGGGAAAACGGGCATCTTGTGTGGACGACTGGGACAAAGTCAGACTGATCCTGCCGTATAACAGCCATAATCGAGTAGGCTACCGTGTCTTTGTTGTTTAATAGCAGGGCTACACAACCACATTGGGAACATTGGGACCACATTGGGGACTATTTGGAAAGTCAAATTAAGAGTGAAAGTGGAAAAAAAAATCAGTAAAGGAAATTGGGAAAGTAAGTAACAGTGTGAAAGCTTGAAGAAGGTAGAAGAAAGAAGCCCTTTTCCTATTCTCGAGTCTTTCTTCTGTAGTTTAGATTTCCTTTTCTGGTCAGCCATATTTTTCTTTTACAAAAAAAAGTACCTAGGGGTTAGCTAAACAAAAGGGAGGGAAAAGGCGATTGGCGCTCGATAAGGGAAATTCAATCAGCGTCAGACATTTTGCTTCTTTTCTCCACATTCTTGTGGGCCAAAGGTCCGGTCATCCTGACATTGTCAGCCCCCAGAAGTCACACATCCAGCAGGGCCCCCCCTTCAATGAGCGAAGAGGCAATTAGGTTTCTCCCTTAACATTTAATACGTGCTCTAAAGAGGGCCATTGTGTTCCACCTAATGTTATTTTAGACTCGCCCTCTCTCCGTTTGGAAGATGGTGGAAAGGGGGGATTCATTAAAATCAGACAGATTACCGGTTCTTTTCATGCTGAACCGAAAAAGCTCTGAAAAACCTCGTGCACACATATACCCATTTCCCCTCTGTCACGAACCACTGGACTGCGGTCACCTTTTAAGAGTACCAAAAAAAAGTCATGCAAAAATTTTTCAAAAAGTAAATACTAGGCTTCACTGAAAAAAAAGAAATGTCTTTTACCTTCTTTTCAATTTTTGTTCCCAGCATTAATCTTGTGCACTTTCTTTTTTTTCTTGACATTGCTCGGGTCATAGCACCTTTTCGAAGATGGAGAAACTTTTTTTTTGCCTTCAGGAAATTTCTGTCAATCTTGTCCAAATGTTCTAAAAAGTTAGT
>CM059284.1:20311527-20319027 GCA_030347295.1 Setipinna tenuifilis
AACTAATAGAAAAACAGGGGACGAATTGCCATCTGTGGTTTAGTGTCACAAAAATATCTCTGCAAAAGAGAGTGAAGACAGTGCATCGCCGATTGAATGAAAATATAATAATAGAACACTAGAACTAGCTTAACTGGAACAAACCCAAAAAAAAGGAAAGACAACAAAGAAAAATGCTTTATACGGGAATAAACTGAAACTTTCAGTTTGCTGCATTGTAAACACTGGGCTGGCCACCCTCCCCTAGGATAAGCAGAACAGAATGGAACAGCCCTGACCCAAATGAGACTCAAATGAACTGAATTATCTCAAATGAATGGAGATAAACTGGAACTCTGGAGCTTCTCTCTCTCTGTCTCTCCCTCTCTCTCCCTCTCTCTCTCTCTCTCTCTCCCTCTCTCTCTCTCTCTGTCTCTTTATCTCTCTCTCTCTGTCTGTCTTTCCCCCTCTCTCTCTCTCTCTCTCTCTGTCTGTCTTTCCCTCTCTCTCTCTCTCTCTCTCTCTCTCTCTCTCTCTGGGCGCAGTGAGTGCTGCGTGACTGGCTCAGCCACACTCCATCAGGCTGCTTGAGAGGGTAAAGAAGGCGGCCATATGGAGGCGTTAACCCGTCTGATGACTTATCAGGGAAGCAGTGGGGGCCCAGCATGTGGGGTGGGGCTGCTGGTGGAGGTGGTGGTGGAGGTGGCAGTGGGGATGATGATGGTGATGATGATGGTGGTGGTGGTGTTGGTGGTGGTATGGAATGACAGAAGGAGGTAGAGGACAAGAGTTCTGGCACCGACCAACTTTAACAATACGCTCTTCACTACTCTTCACACATCTCCTCTCTTTTAGTGTCTCCTGTCACCCATCTCTCTTACCATCTCTCATTACGTACGATTGTGTACCTTGAAGAGTGCCATTGCCTTCACTATCATATTTTAACTCTTTCTAGTTGCTATTGTGTGTGTGTGTGTGTGTATGTGTGTGTGTGTGTGTGTGTGTGTGTGTGTGTTCTGTAGCTGTATAAGTGTGTTTTTTGTGTCTATCTGTGTGTGAAAGAGACAAAGAGAGTAACCTCTTGTTGTTGTAATTTTCTCCGTCAGTCCTTTGCTGCCTTGAAACTAGCCTTGCTCATATTTCAAAGCATTTTGTTAAATCATCAATATTTTTCTAAAGAACTTAAATCACAGCGCAATTAACCTGCAGACACAACGTCTGAGCAGAAGAACATTTTCAAGTTCAAAATTGAATAGTTTTGCTCTAAATACAACTACCCATGAACCTACTGATCTATATATTCATACTGATTTATGAATGTCAGTCTGTTGTGAGAAATCACATTAAAAGACACATTAGCACAGTACATAATGCTGTACGGCAATATCATTTGAACATCAAATGTTAAAGTGTGTTATCTGTGTCCATATTATGTCAATAATTGTATATTGTCTGAATCTATTTGTTTGCCCAAAACTCTATGGCAGAAGAGATGCTTAGTCTCAATGGGACCTTTCTGGGCTAAACAAAATAAAGGTTAAATACAAAAAATCTCCTTTCCCCTTTTCCTCCCTCCTTTCCTACCATCCTCTCTTCCTCTGTTCTCCTCTCTGCCTATTCTCTGCTCTCCTCTCCTCTGCTATTCCTATCCTCTCCAGTCCTCTCTTCTCCTCCACTCTCTCCTCTTCTGATCTCCCACTCCTCTCCTCTCCTCTCATCTCTCTCTTCTTGTGCTCCCCTGTTTCCTCTTCTCCACTGCTCTCCTCATCTCTCATCTCTCATCTTACCTCCTCTCCTCCCCTCCTCCCCTCCTCCTCTGCTCCTCTCCTTATGTCCTATCTCCTACAACATGGGCACCAGAAATGAAGGCTGCCCTTTGTCTCCTGCCCTACACTGCTACACGTGTGATGAAGTTGGGGTCAACGCTGAAAGCGTACGCACTGGGGCGTGGAGTACTACTTGCAGGTGTGGCATGGGCTGAAGAGTGTGGGGAGGTTGGAGAGTGTGTGTGTGTGTGTACGTGTGTGTGTGTGTGTGTGAGAGAGAGAGAAAGAGAAAAAGTGAAAGACAGAGCGAGAGAGTGAGAGACACATAGAGACAGAGAGAGAGCGAGAGAGAGAGAGCGAGAGAGAGAGAGAGAGAAAGAGAGAGAGAGCTAGGAGCTGTCCATGGTGCTAGTGTAATTGTCAGTAAGCCACCAGGGAGGAACGATCAGAAAGAACCTCTTTCACTTTCTCTATCCACATTCCTCTCTATCATTTCACTTTTGTCCATCTGTCACTTTCATTGACTCTCTCTCACACTCTCTCTCTTTCTCTCTTTCTGTCTGATCTCTGAATGTTATTCATTCATTACTTACTTTATTCTTTCTTTCTTTCTTTCTTTCTTTCTTTCTTTCTTTCTTTCTTTCTTTCTTTCTTTCTTTCTTTCTTTCTTTCTTTCTCTCTACCTCTCCCCCTCCCTGAGTGTGTGGTGGGGCTGGGTATTTGTATTGGTCTCCTCGTGTGACGGGCACATGTGTGTGTGACACACGTCCCACTGGGAACAGCTCGCTTGTCACTGTTTGTCAACCCCTTTGCCCCATTCACTGCGTGGGGGCCACCCAGCCTTCTGTTGACTGAGCAATGACACATGGACACGTATGGACACACACACACACACACACACACACACACACACACACACACACACATAAACACACACACACACACACACCAACAGAAATACAAATTCACACAAACACACACACAGACACACACACAGACACAGACACACACACACACGTCTATGCATGTACAAACACAAATGTGGACATACTAACATGCACTAAACAGAAGCATACAAATGTGCAAATGTTTTTTTTTACAATGTACCGACTGTAATGTTGTAATGTAATTACAAATTGAGACAATATCCATATTACTCACAGACCTCCTAGTCAATCACAGACTTTCTTGTCTCTACCAGCCCCAGCAGATAGGCTCCTGTTAGGGGCCACGGTTCTGCCTGAGATTTCTTCGTATACTTAAATAATCCAATGCAAACAGGGAGTTTTTCCTCACCCCTGTCGCCCCTAGGGACACGAGCAGGAACTGCCAACAACGCCCGAATGAACTTCCTCTTTCCTGGCGCTACCAAGCTGCAACAAATGCTATGTTGTGTTTTCCTACCAAACAGTTAAAGCACTTTGAGATACATCTTGTATGAATTGTGCTATACAGATGTATTACTACTATTATTATTATTATTATTATTATTATTGGTATCAGAATTATTATTAATAATAATAATAATAATAAGTAGATTAAGTTTTGCAAATAGACAAATATCCGGTTTGCAAAACAGCAAGGGTAGACATTGGGTCATTATCAATGTTAAAGACTTTTACAACTAATTTTATACCTGTTTGAGTACCTACTATATGGTTGGTTTGTATTGTATTACCGGTAAATTTTTTATGCCCTGCAACTAACTGTCTCGAGGTAGGCTTACTACATGTGACTTTTTATAGCATTCAATAATTTCATATGTTTACAATGGTTACACATATCCTTTTCCATCATTTTTAAAGTAAACACTCGTATAGACCTGCGTACTAACTTTCACTCACATTTCACTGTGTTGAAACCACTCAAGGTTTCCAGGAAGCTTTAATTAAATGCACAAGGGCCAACAGAGCATTTTCAATTAGAGGTGAACTTTTAGCCATTATGGATGTTCTAATAAATCCCATTTCCATTGGAAATAAACGTATTTACATCCATGTAGTTGAAGCATCAGGGCCAAATGCATTCTGTAGATTAACCACCTACACTATACTTAATGAAAGCCAATCAGCATGGCCCGAGGGTTACCTAGCAACCTGAGCTAATGGTTCCACCACTGTTGTTGATCTTGTTGTTGTTTTTATGACGCCAAGACAGAAGAAGTGTGTGTATGAGAGAGGGGGGGAAAGAGAGAGAGCAATACTGAGAGAGAGAGAGAGAGAGAGAGAGAGAGAGAGAGAGAGAGAGAGAGAGAGAGAGAAGAGGAAGAGAAATGCTAGGCCTGGGTGGAATTAGTCAGCTTAATGGGCATTATGTGTCAGTATACACAGGATTTAATGTTAAGTCTGGATTATAGCCTTGTGGTGTAATATAGAGAGAGAGGGAAGAGAAAGAGAAAGAGAGATAGAGAGAAGAGAAAGGAAGACGGAGGGCAAGAGGGCGAGAGAGAGAGAGAGAGAGAAAGAAACGAGGGTTGTCTGCAGATGAAAAGCCTTGATTTCTTTTTCACTGCCATGGTTTAGAATGGCAGCTTCCTGCAGTGTTTGGATACTGGTCTGATGAGGGAAACAGCAGAAATCTGCCCCTAGTGGAGCCTTGGTGTCTGTAGCACTCTATAACACAGACACCACATCTACAACACAAATAACACACATTTGCACACATAGACATGCATCAATACAAACACATACCCAGGGCACTCACACGCATGCACACACTGTCACAAATATACACACACTCACACACACACACTCTGGTACCAACAGCTAACCCTAACCACCACACACCGGACTCTCAGTCTCTCTCTCCTTACACACACACACACACACACACACACACACACACACACACACAAACACAGGACTTACAAACAACCACATGTCCATATAGTCCAATATACTCACAAAGAAATGCATAACCACTTGTCCCCCCAACACACATACACACACAGACACTCACAGACACACATATACACACACACACACACACACACTCATACACAGACACTCTCACATGCACACACACACACAACACAAACACAGAACTCGCTCTCTCTTACACAAACACTATTTGTAAACATTTCACCAGCAGACATGACCTCTCCTCCCCCTCGCCTCTGTTCTGTGTTGCATCCCTCTGCTTTTCTGCTGGCCTCCTCACCTCTGTCCAGTCAGTGTCTGACCCCACAGCAGCCAGACCTGGGTGTGCCACGGGGGTCAGCATGTCTTTGCACTGACCCAGGAACAGATCCAAAAAGGACCAGCCGGGCAGGGTCAAACACGGTGCCCACACACACATACAAAGCCAGAACCAGTAAAGGCGAGCGCTTGTTTGTTGCCTAATAGAGCGGTGACCTCTGACCCCAACCCCTTTCGCCTTTCCTCCTCTAGACCTGTCCTTGCATCAGCATGCTTTTTAGCTACCAGAGAAGACAGCTGTTACAAAAGGAGAGGAGCCCAAACTCACAATCAGAATTGTTTTTTTGGCCAAGTATACTTAGATATACAAAGCATTTGAGTATGGTAGATATTAGATCTCTGTACATTCAACAAATAGACATGTAGTAGTGTACATATAATACAATATACAATACAATGCAATAGACAAGTAGAAATATATAGACTCCTACTGTACAATATACTTGTAGGCACCTAATATAGACAGTAACATGCATACAGTATAGGCATATAATATACAAAAGGGACAAATATACAAGTAGGACAATATACAAGTGGGACCTAATATACATAGTAGACATAATATACAAGTAGGACATAATATATAAGGCAAGTATGTATAGAGTGGGATGTAAAGTGTGCCTAATAGTGCAATGTAGTATGCAAGATACATTAGAATGATAAAGTATATAATGACTCGAGTCAGCCATTTTCACCCTGCAGATCATTTTAGCTCAATCCATTTTCTTTTTCTCTGTTCTTCTAGTTCAACTAGAAAAAAATCCAATCCTACTCATAGACATACAGCAGTAGCAAATCTGACAGCAATGTCGTGACCACAGAAGTAACACATATTAGCAGTACAGCACATGACCATATCACTGTTTCATGTTGTACAGAGTAATGGCTAACTGAATAAGATGCAAAATGATTAGACAAACAGCATATTGGTGTTGTAGAATTTTACATAATTTTCTGTATTCTGTGAAATGAATAGCTTTCAACTGTACCCTGATTTTCTCTCTGTGCAGTAAGGGTCTGTGTTAGACTGCTAGACTAAACTGAGCTGGCGCCAGGCCAGTAACTGATATCATGAACGAGCGCAGGTGCAGGGCCTAGTAGATGGGTTAGAATGTTGACTCTATCATAAACTGAGCACTACGAGTGTCCATGAACTATGCTCATACAAAGTATGCCCTTCTAGACATAGAAACTGTTCTAGTTATTTTCCACTGTTTTAGACAATTGGTGTTTTGAGTATATCTACCTCACGTTGTCTTGTCCCGAGGGAGACGGATCGAACCAGTATAGAGACAACATCTTACAGTGGTGTGTGTGTGCGTGCGCGAGTGCGTGCTTGTGTGTGTGTGCGCGAGTGTGTGCGTATGTGTGTGTGTGTGTGTGTGCGCGAGTGCGTGCTTGTGTGTGTGTGCGCGAGTGCGTGCGTATGTGTGTGTGTGTGTGTGTGTGTGTGTGTGTGTGTGTGTGTGTGTTTGTGTGTGTTTGAGGGGGATTGGTCAGCACACTGAGTCAGAGCAGCTTGATTATAAATGTGAGGGAGGTGTGTGTGTGTGTGTGTGTGTGTGTGTGTGTGTGTGTGTGTGTGTCACGCTGACCTAGTCATACCCTCATGCCATCCACTCTCTCTCCCTGGTGAAAGCTCCCTCTGTCAATTTAACTCCAATCAGAAGCCACTTAGAAGCATGAGGCAAAATGACATGCTCTACAGTACAATCCATTTACAAGATGAGCCAAATCCTGCTTGTAATACTGCAAAATCTATCTATCTATCTATCTATCTATCTATCTATCTATCTATCTATCTATCTATCTATCTATCTATCTATCTGTCTGTCTGTCTGTCTGTCTGTCTGTCTGCCTGTCTGCCTGTCTGCCTGTCTGTCTGCCTGTCTGTCTGTCATCTGTCTGTCTGTCCATCTATCTATTCTATGACTGTAACATATGAATGTTATAACCAAAGTAAATGACAATTAAATAGTTTGGAAAACTTATAGTACATTATCTATTATATTTTTAGTTTCGGAAGGTTGTAGTTGTGTTACCTGTAATCTCACCTTCCATGGCTGCTGTACATTTGCATGTGGATGATGATAAAGACTTCAACAGATTCCAGTGCTGATGTAGCCTACTGCCATATCACGGCCCAGAGACCAACCTTGAAGAGGAGGGGGGCCCTCAGGCTTATCCTGGCTGGCCTTTAGTGGCTCTCTTAGAAACCCATTACACACACACACACGGACAGTGCAGATACACACACATAGACACACACACACACACACACACACACACACACACACACACACACACAACCACACACACAAACACCCTCAACCCTCTTCACACACTCTTCCCATTTCATCTGAGGCAAAAGCAGGAAGCTCTGCATCAGCACAAGTGGTGCTCCCTCTCTCCTCTCGCTTTCATCCTTTGAGTAGCACCTCTTCAGGGTTCCCTGAGAAATGAGAGGACATGAGGGAGAGAGTGTGACAAAAAGGTGGAAATGAAGAAAGAGGGAGAAAAAGAAAGAGAGAGAGAGAGAGAGAGAGAGATGAAGGAGA
>CM059284.1:20324027-20359027 GCA_030347295.1 Setipinna tenuifilis
TCCATTCAACTACATTGTTTAAATGTGAACATAACACGATAACACTATCCACTATAACACTATAACATAATTACAAAGATATAAGAGATCTATTCATTCTCAGTTGTATTTCCCTTTGCATACTTTGAACCTTACAGACAAGAAGAGCAGAACCCAGATAAACAAATCACTGACTCATCAGCAAAAAAGAGGATCTTTTCATGCCGCGATCCTATCCGACATAATCTACAATGATGCCCAAGCGCAATATCGAAAGTGCATTCTTACAAGTGAGTGCCACCACTGCTGCCCATCGTGATAATATTGTTAGTAATAGGGGAGGGGGGGGATTAAAACACTTCCAGGTCTGCAACTGTGACCATCTATAAGTTTCCCACTGAATGGCCCCAGTGGCAGATTTATGAGAAAGCGAAAGACTCACTTTAATAGAATCAAATTGAGAGGGAGTGTTTTCTTGTGTGCGCGTGTGTGTGTGTGTGCGTGTGTGTGTGTGTGTGTCTGTGTGTCTGTGTTTCTATGTGTGTATGTGTACAAAAAAAGAGTTGAAAATGATAATACTCTTAGGAGGCCATTAAATCCTCAAATCTGGGTGTATTAGACTGCGATAATTCCTCCCCTCAACCCCTCCACCCCCCTTCCCTCCTCCCCCATGCTGCCCTGAAGAGAAGTGGGCCAAACTTAGCCGAGACACCACGCGTGATAAGACTCACAGCGCCAGATGTTCCTCATCTTTCATAACATGTTTGTGTCACTCTCGCTTAGGCTTCATTTTGGCCCTGTGTCAGTGTGTGTGTGTGTATGTGTGTGTGTGTGTGTGTGTGTGTGTGTGTGTGTGAGAGAAAGAGAGAAAGAGAGGGAGAGAGGGAGAGAGAGAGAGAGATTTTGTGGAAGATAGAGTGATGTGTTTTCATCAGAGTGAGAAAACAAACATGAGAGGAAGAGTACCATTAGCATCAGACTATACTGAAGGGCACTCATGGCTAGAGAGAGAGAGAAAGAGAGAGCGAGAGAGAGAGAGAGAGAGAGAGAGAGAGAGAACGATAGAGAGAAAGCCAGCAGGATTTTAGATGTCAAAAAATAACATCAATCTATCTGTCTGTCTATCTGTGTATCTGTATATCTATCTATCTATCTATCTATCTATCTATCTATCCATCTATCTATCTATCTATCTATCTATCATCTTGTGACTTTGCTGCTGTGTTGACCCTGAGCAGAGCCTTTTACAGTAAAATGGCTTTCCTGCAGCCTATCTTTACCTACATTCAGGTGCCTCCTGGCCTGGGCTGACCAATCAGACACATGGAGACGTGGGCCTCCTGATAACTTCCCCTGTGATCAGAAACCCCCCTCCAAGATTGCTTATCGAACAACTCAGGAAGATTTGTATGTGTGTGTGTGTATGTATGTGTGTGTGTGTGTGTGTGTGTGTGTGAGAGAGAGAGAGAAAGAGACAGAGAGAAATGAAAGACAGACAGAGAGAGTGAGTGTGTGTGTCTGTGTGTGTACACATTAGAGATAGCATCTTTTTTAAATTCACGCCCACGATAATGGTACCAGAAAACACAACCAGATGACACTGGGGCCTCTGTAATTTTTTCATCGTTTAAGGCGACCCGTAATTAATCTGTCTGTACATTTAATTAAAAAGAAAAGTTGTGGCCGTAATTGAAAGTAATGCGCTCCTTGTAAGCATCCACTAGAAAAGAGATGCGGCTAGTAATGCGCACTGGCAGTGCAGATACATCACAGCTTCTAATCCAAAGTTGACCCAAGTCACGCGGAGCCCGAGGGTGGGGTGGGGTGGTGGGGGGTGCTGGGGGGTTTGGTAAGAAGGGGGCAAGGAAAAAACGAGTAAAACAGACATTCGCTAAGCGTTTCTCTTGTCTTTCCTCCTGTCACAGACGAAAATGTGTCCGTCCCCTAGACCTGGGGAGTCAGAACAGCAGTAGGGCGTCAAACACATTTGCATCCATCTGTGAGAGCGTGACAAGGGGAGGGGGGGGGTGGCATGCACAGACGGAAGCGCTATCTCCCCCAAGACTACGTTTTTTGCGGTCAGACAACAGCGCCATAGCGGATGGCCAGCGGGGGGGTTTACGTGCTGATTTTTTTTTTTTTTTTTGTGGCAGATTGCACTTCACACTTCTTTACAAGAAGTAACTCAACGCCAACACCTTTTCTTACTAAGGACGGGATAGGATAGCAAGGCGAACCTTGGTCACACACACAACAGCAAATATTTGTTCTCTCTATTCCTTTGTCAATTCGCCAAAGTTTCAGTGGATTCATTTTGTTTTGACTTGTTAGTCGGAACAAAGCTGAGTGACCTTGAAACTTCACTCAGTTCCCAAGCCAACGGTTCTTTGCTGTGTGCTAAACTAAAGATTCTCTGGGAAAAGCAGAATTTTCCCAGTTTGAATGGCCAAATAACAATCGGATGATCATGACGGCACATAGCTGACATTTAACTGGTCTGTGGTGCTCAGCGGGAGATAGCGCTAAATCGGTGTGGCCAAAATGGCCGACAACAGCCCCCTTTCAGCATGGCACAGGCAGAGAGCCAAAACAAAGTCCAACACAAGCTGTCAAGTTCGCAGCTTGCCACCCTCTCTCGCAGCAGATGAAATAAATTAATAATGCAATTGAATAATTAAATGATGGCAAAATAGAGGAGAGGAAGGGGGTGAGAGAGTGAGTGAGAGAGAGAGAGAGAGTGAGTGAGAGAGAGAGAGAGAGAGAGAGAGAGAGAGAAAGAAAGGCGTTCAGCACAGTCTGCCTGATCGCTAATGACAAGTCTCGGCGTACAAACTCCACAAGCGCAAACAAAACAAAAAGTGACATATGTGAGTGCGAGCGAGGAAATGAGGCATTTTCCAAACTCGTTTCTGCCGCATGGTTGAAAAGGAGGTAGATGGGAGGGAAGAAGAAAAAGAAGAAAAAAAAAACAAACTGAAGGATAAACAAAGGGAATGAATGAATGCGCTGAGAAGTTTGAGAGATACACAAGCTAGTCACAGGTTTAAGATAGAAACATTTGAAAGGAAAAAACAGAAAGAATTCCTAAGTAATAAAAGTGTGTGAAGTAGTGCAAAAGTAAGGGGAATAATAGAAAACAGCAAAAGAAAAACAGCAAAACAAACATTTCAGGGAAGAGAATAGGACAGTAGGAGAGAAAATGACAGAAATAGAGAGAGCAAAAAGAGCATGGAGAGGTGCAAATATGGCATGACATTTTTTTGCAGAAGAGGCAGCTTCACCGGTCACGATTTGGCATGGCGGGGGCACTTGCGGGGTGGCACCATATGGCAGGTGTGGTGAGAGGCTCACGGTGAGGCAAAGGCCCGGCACATCACACAGACGCGCCCACGGTGGGCACGCCATGCCACCCTGGATTCGCCAGCCTGGCTCGCAACCGTTCACAGCGTCATACAGCACCACTGTAACACCACACCGGGACCACCAAGTAAGCCTCGCATGGTGCCTCAGTGACACCCTTGCCAGCTTCACAATGATCTCCTGGAAGACCGTCTGTTGTGTCAGAGGCATTTTTAAAAAAAAGATTACGCAGAACAACGCCGCAGGCTGCCCAACCTCCTGCTTATGCGTAATTCAGAGGCCCATTATAGCTCAGTATGAGAAATGGCACACGTGGAGCCACGATCACCCCGTTTGATCGAAAGAAAACGTGCCAGATAATTCTCAGGTGCAGCGGGAGGTAGAGTTAGTCACTCTGGTCACGCGTGCATGAAGTTTCGCCTTCTGGAGTGGGAAAATGACTGAAAATGACTTTGTCCAAAAGTGACTCATCAATTAACAGTTTCATGCCCGGACAGTCGAAACATGCTACATCAGCGAACCAGATGATGCTTCAGTGTGACCTGATCCCATGTGCTGCACCCGCCCCCTCCACACCACCACGATCCTTCCCCCTGTCATGCACTATTGGACAATCCATCTAAACAGATGTGGTGGTTCGATCAATCTACCAGTACAAGCCAAAAAAGACAAAAGAGAACGACAGCAATTGGATTATTGAAAAGGAGCTTCACCTTTGTTTATGGGGGTTGAATGGAGGGGGTGTTTGGGAGGACTTGCGATCAACAGACGGCCATCCAAAGATATCCGTCTTTTTTTCTGTCATAGTCATTCACCGGCGAGTGTGCCTTTGGCCGAGAGTGTGCCTGGCTGTACAGACAGATCCGGAGGGAAGCGCCGAAGCTAATTACTGAACTAATGATTTAGCTTTACAGCTTGTCAGCCCCGCCACCTCTACCGGCCCATCCCTCACAACGCCTCCATCTTCTGCTGGCTTAGCAATTAAAGCACTCGCCCAAAAACACATGCTGCTTGGAGCTGTACATTCAACCCCACCTCCACTCCACTCTCAGTCTCTCTCTCTTTCTCCCTCTCTCTCTGTCTCCCTCTCTCTCTTTCACTTTATGTGTTATACTTCACTGTTATTTACAGTTGTGTAATTGCGGGTGCAGATAGGGCATGTGTAATTAACCCCATACTTTTGCTTTATTTAAATGGCAAATGGTGTCTTGCGCAACATGGAAATGACTCTGTTTGTTGTGTGTGTGTGTGTTCGTGTGTGTGTGTTTGCCCGCAAGAGTGTGCGTGTCTGTCTGTGTGTGACACAGGGACAGAGAGAGGGAACATCATGTTCTGTTTAGACAAGTCCACTGACAAAGACATTGCAAAGACACCACATAAGTTAGTGCTTTCTATGTCAATCACCTGATGCTGGTGTCACATAGCACAGTACATAAGGCAACTACAGCACAGTGAAGAAGTCAATAATGAATCAGTCAGTCAGAAAGGCTTCAGAAATGCATCCTTATCTCGTTGGCATCAAAACAAATGTTGCCGGCGTTGCCCAGTAACACTAATCTAAAGAGGAACATGACACTGGCAAGTTCCAAAGCAATCTGTTGAAAGCAGTGTGGTAGTTGTTTTATACAGTATTTGCTAGGAATGACTTAGTCTGTGGCACACTGAGTCAAATAATACCCTTGGTCCCTCCACTTCCTCCCAATCTGTCTCGGTAGAACAGGTGCCTGTGAGGAGGGTGCAGTGCCAGTCTGAAGTCATTATGGTGTTCACCGTGTGGTCGTCAAACTTTTTCCCTTGTTACTTTCTCACATTATTACTGTGCGAAAGCTCCTGTCTCGGGCACGGTGCAATGTGTTGGCACTCAGCCTACCTGTCTGAAAGGAGAGAGAGAGAAAGGGACAGAGAGAAATGGACAGAGAAATAGAGAGAGAAAGGGAGAGAGAGAGGGGTAGTCGAATCAACTGTCAGAAAAGTAATAAAACAAAACCACATTATGATTAAGGGTGGGCTGGCTATTTCTCTCCTGATTTCTCTCTCTCGTGCTCTCAAACATATACACACACACACACAAGAAAACACCACTGGTCTAATTTGTTTTTCTCATGTGGTGACTTTAATAACATTGCAGCCCAAATCCATACAGATCTGGCATTATGAGATAAAGACCGATTATAATGCCACTGTATGGAAAATGTCTAAACGATTCGCTCATGATCCCTCCTGATGAGAGCTTAGTCCATCCACCTTCACCTCTCTCTTTCTCTTTTGTTCTTTCTCTCTCTCCTTCTCTCTCTCTCCCTGTTTCTCTCTCACACATACAAACACACACACACACACATACACACACACACTCTTTCCATTAAGCTGTAGCTTGCAACTGGTAAGTGCTGTGAGGCAGCAATGTGGTCACGTTTGAGCAGAGGTCTTGAATGAATTTCGAAGCTTATGCTGATGATTAGCTGCTTTACAGTAAAAGTTTGCCCGCAGCATACACACGCACACACCCAAACACTAAGGCACAATTTAGCTTTCCTTCTTAATGAATGTTAGCTAGCTTACCCATTCCACTTTAGCATAGTTAGCTACTATATTTCATCCAAGGGGCTGAGTGAATTTCCTATTTTTTTACTGGTTTCAGTAGTTTAACAAATATTTGTCATCTGTACATGTACTGTACATTTACAAGGCAATGTAGCTATTGCGGCCAACCTATAATAGCAATCGCTAGCTAGCAAGGATGTGGAATAATGGGTTGTGTTTGAGCAGGGAAAAGTGTTTTTAGTAAAATATATAAATGAATCACTGTTTCAGTACCATATTTTAATTAATGATCTATTATTTTTGATAGGCACAACCCCTGCTATTTAGAGAAAAGAAGATTTTTGATACAAACCGCCCATGATTCACCATTCATACTACACCAATGGCCTAGCCCTTTTTAAAAAAAAAAAAAAGAAGTCAAGTTTAAATAGTCCTTTAAGGAAAGTTTTGGTGATTAATAACCCGTGTTGTGCTTTTTATGTCCATGTATTTGCTCCTCCATCTCTTTGCGAGGTAACGTTTCTGTATATGCGAAATGTGTGTATGCTACTGGAGACCTTAATTTCACATGGGATAAACACAGTATCTCTACTAGTATGCAGCTGACCCGGAGGTTTATAGCCAAATTGACATGGACGATTTTGGAAAGGACTGTGGACTGTCGTCATGAATGAGCTAGACAACCTGGATGTGGCCTTCGGTCTCCTTATTATGCCCAACACCTAGACCATTGCAAGTTCATGATACTCATGTATACACAAATACACCTTTTACTACCAAAACATTCAATTTGATCATCGAATCGCTGCAACGCTGGTAAGTTACAGTTTTTAAAATGCCAAGTTAACACTAGTCAGTGTTCTTAGACATCTTACCAACCCACTCTGTTGCATGCACAAAGATAGATGTTGTACCTAGACGCTGTACATAAATAAACAGGTATGGTGGCAAAACGCTGTGTACTTGTCCTGTTTGTTTTCTTGCGTGCATGTAGAATGTTGTGCGTGGGGAGGTTATGCTAGTGAACTTAAATATGCGTGTACTCATAAATTAAGCCAAGACGGCACATAACTCCGCATACAAAGGTGTTCAAATTTTACTCAAGAGTTTGTTATCGCATTCGACCAACACGTAGCACAGGCAGGAAAAATTTCGATTGAGGGGTTGGCGTTTCACGTGTTCAATGGCGGCCTTAATTAGGATGCCGTGATGATACGCTGTAGAGCTGCATCATCACAGTAGTGTTTTTTTTCCTATGCAATAAAAGAAAAATAAAATGAATGGATGTCTTTCTCTTGTGTAATGGCCAGTCACTTTTTGGAAACGGCATAGCTGACAACTCACTTCTACTGGAAGTTTCTTGAAAATGTGGTGCATGCACACTAAGCACATCGACATAGCCCTTCGTAAGCCTTGTTTGCATTATTGAAAACCATATTTTCACATTATTCATGATCTCCAATATCAGATGAGATCGCATGAAGTTTTGTTTTTACTTGTCTATTTGACCCTTCTACGTGGACTAAAGGCTTTCTTCCCATTTGTTTAAACAGGACTTAGCACTTGTTAACCCTAACTTGCTAACTCCCCCGCCCACACACACGTAGGCACAAAGACATAACAAAAAAGAACGAAAACACACTGATTGTGATCCATTACTATACAGTAATATCATGGTGCAACAGCAAGTAGCACTGTGTGTGTTCTCTTTCTCCTCTTATTCCCTCATTTTTCACACATACTTCACACCCACCACGGTCTGGTTGGTGAATTTAGCTACCAAAACAATTGAGAAGGTCACACGTGACTGAATTAAATGATATCAATTGCAAACTTCTAAACATATTATTACATAAGAATAGGACTAAAAAAATATAAGCCATCCACAGATGTATTACATTTATCCACTGCTATGCAATTCATGATCATGCTAACATATATGAACAACAGCTATAAAAGGATTTTTGTTGGCTTGCATGAATCAGTAAATTAAGGTCAGATCAAAGCATTCTTGAGAAAGCCTCAAGGATGGAAGTCAAAGGCTGGAGCTGAAAAGAAAGAGAGACAGAAAGAGAGAGCTTTTCGAGATGTTTCAGGCATATATAGTCTTGTCATCTGCTTCTGTGCCTAGTATTAAGTCAGTTTTCTCTCTCTCGCTCTCTTTTTTTTTCATATATTTAATTGAATTTCATTTCGAAATTAAACTCCAGTATTCATCAAGTGGCGCAGAAAAACAAACACTTGAAAGCCATAAAGTGGGAGGGAAGATCAGAGCCACATTCTGGTTCAATCAATTTCAGGCTCGCCAGCGCCGGTTTAATATTTCTCTGCCGATGACCCCCACTGCTGCCGCCACCGCCTCCCCATTATTGAAATGGGTGCTTACATCATGTGAGATATTGCATCTGAAATTGAATAAATAACACGCAAAAGGCCTCTCACTACTCTTGAAACATTTTAACATGGTCCCATAATGTAATGCATGTTCATTTGATTTCATTTATTTATTTATTTATTTATTTTCTCCCCCTAAGGCTTGGACTGACTCTGCACTGCATGCAGGTTTACCTAGAGTTATACCTCCACACCGCACTGATGGGACTCTGCTTTGCCTGTGGGCAATGTGCCGTTGCTAATGCCAATTGATCAAAACAGTTTGGAGTCATACCACCCAAGCAATCATTTATTTCTGTCTGTCTGTCTCTCTTTCTCTCTCTCTCTCTCTCTCTCTCTCTTTCTCTTTCTCCCCCCCCCCACTCTCTCTCTCTCTCTCGCTCTCTCTCTGTCAGTATCTAACCTGTCAATGTGTGTGTTCCTTTCTTCAGACCCTATTTTTTCCCCTAAATCACCTCTGCAGAGTTGCTATTTGATTTGGGCTTTGTCCATCACACCCTTATTGGTCTTGATAGCTACTGATGGCTTTCGATGAATAAGAAACAGGTTGTGCAAAAGGTCATGTTTCTATTCAAAATATTAATGATTTTCCTCTCCTCACTCTCTCCCGTTAAGTCCTATCCTCTTGGTATTTCAACTAATACCGATGGATTTGGTGCGCAGGGAAAGGCAAGAAAAAAAATCAGTAATACCCCGGTATTAAACTCCAAATGAATGTCACAAGGGACTTTAAATTTGACTTGAGATTTGTTTTGGATAAACAAATGAAAAGGTAAACAGCTGATTACACCTCAGCAATGAGCCTGCAACACTACACAACCCCTGGGCAGGCACACATTTAACTTTTTATTTATGTCCACTTGTTTTATAAGTACGCTGATATGGACTCTCCACGGTTATTGAGTGGCAGAAGGCCAAACATTATGCTGAATGTAAATATGTCCACAGGGTGAGGCTTCTGCACTTAGGTCCATTAGGAGTGTAAGTCTGGTCACTTCGCTTATCTGCATCCCATGATTTGTGGAAGTACATTTGCATAAGTATTAAACTTACATTTCTAAAGAACCAAGCTTCATTACACTTATGCACCTTCTGCAAAGGTAATTCATCTAAATATGGTGCTTGGTTTTTTTTAAAAAAAATCAAAATAGTCTGTAGAAACTTGAGTGTTGTGGTTGCACTCTACTTAGACTCATTACAGATGCTAGTTTAGCTGTCCAGTGGCGATGGCTGCCTTTTGTTCTCTGTGGAAGCTAAAGGCATCTTAGCATCACTTCTTAATTAGAAATGACATGCTGTGTTTAATGTAAAATCTTGTTAATTCAGGTAACAAATCATGATGATGAAAAGATTATTAGCAAACAATTAAGGAATAATGAAGGCATGGTAAGTTTCCAACAAAAGCATGTAGATATGGGGGAGACAAAATTACTACAGAAATAATAGCAGCAGCAAATACACTGACAACAATGGTAAATAACAATGGTAATGATAACATTATGCACATACTGTATATCATATTTATGCACACACACTTTATATATACCTCATTGCTTCAATAAGTCTCAAAGTCTATTGATCTATTTCAATTGTGCACTTGAAAACATCATTGTAATAAACTTAGCATTGCAAATTACAACCTTTAGCAATTCGAGTATTCAACAATCACATTCAGCCAAAAGAAACAGCATGAATTGTTTATATACGGAAATGAGATTTAGAGAGCAGGGTGACCCTGACTTTACTGAAGAGCAAAAAGAAGCCGAGCAAAAAGATTATGTACTCGGATATGCACTTTTTCCAGTCAGAAACACTTGAGGAAAGAAAAAAAATCCCTTCCCTTGCAAATTAATGGCTTCATGCGAGTTTAAAAGCATTTCAATCAATGTGGTAGACCTTGCTAATGGGAGGCTCCTTTCAGAAGAAGAACACTGAATGTACGTGTTCATTAGGGCCGGACAAATGGTAGGTCAGCTCATATTAAAGCAAGATGCGTTTTTTGGACTCCCAGAGTGGAAAGCAGCTTTTTAGAGAGGCAGGCTACCACCCAGAAACCAACTGCTTTTAGCTCACTCTATTCAGTGCACACTCTTATTACAAGTTCTGGGTGGTGAGGCAAAGCATGCTATTCGTTTCTGAGTAGGCCTACCTTTTTAGCCTCTAAGGGCGAATACACAAGTGAATTGTGCTAATCAGTGTATTTTAGTCATGACAGTGCTTAGGTTGTGTTGGGGTAACTCAGTTGCTCAGGAGGTACAGTCAACCAGCAATTAGACAGTCGCTAGTTCGAATTCAGCTTCTCCAGACTAGGCTGAAGTGTCCTTGAGCAAGACACCTTAAGCAACCAGATACTGCTGCTGATGTACTCACCATTGGTGTGTGAATGACCGTGTGACTGGGTCAATAGGAGAGAATGAGGTTTGAGCACTGTGGGACACTCTGCTAATGTAAATGCAGTTTATTTACTATTTTACATATCCAGATAGACAATTCAGTGCCTTTAGCTATGCTATACAGAATGTCTCTTCCAGTTGTGTATGCCATAACCTATAGCAAATGTAATGTTCACCAAAAGGCAGAATACAGTTGAAGGTAGGGAACACATTAGCCTTGTATTTTTCACATGGAAAAAGTATGTAGTTCCTTTCATACATAGGGCAGGTATAAAAATATTTGGCCGGTGCTACTGCCATGCTGCATTCCATACCAGTTGAATTTTTTGTTGAATTTGTTTGCCTTTGTTTGTCTAGCATGGTGGTGCCAGTGAGTGAGAGAGTCTACAACCTAGAGAGGATTAAAAAATAAAGTTTTCCACAGTAAAAACCAACCTCCCTCAAACCGAGTACTGGTTTAATTGAGCACAAGTCTCCGTTTGTGTTTCCTGCAAAACTTTTGAATTTTCCCGAGTAACAAGCAGCCACGAAACTAGTATATTTTTCAACATGGAGTTCTTTTTTTTTTTCTTCCTCAAGGATACGGATAAAATTAAATTTTAACAACGGCAAAAAAGTCATTGAGAACCAAAAAGAGTCAAGGCTTCAACTGGATGATAAAGGTGTACAGGCGAGAGAACGGAGGCAGTCTATTTTAATTAGTAAGAGTCAGGTTGAGGTGGGTGGGTGGGTGGGTGGGTGGAAAGGGGGTGTGTATGGTAGGGCTGTAGATGGCATGCGAACGCAGGCACAAATGCACCGTAAATAATTTCTCACTGAGCCACAGGAGTTTTAAAATACCTGCTGTCACTTAGATGTGGAGGCCACGGTGGCGTGCGTCTTCATTTTTTTTTTTTGTTAAGCGAAAAGGAAATGAACTCCTCACTGGCTTCAGAGTGTGGCTTGTCAGGAAAAATACTGAGTGATGCTGAGCGAAACACTGCATTACATAGAAAGAGACAATAACGTGTGAGGGGGCTAAAAAATTAAAATCAGAAAATGAAGACATAAATCTGATTTTCAGTCTTTTTGTTATGCTTTGCATTGATGTCGGTGATAAATTAAGAATTAGCATAAATTGAATTGCACTTTGCAGAGCTATTAGTGTTATAATTATGATAATTTTTGGTGTGTCTTAGTCGATATCTGTGTGTGTGGCTGTGTGGCTGTGTGTGGCTGTGTATGTATGCTGAGTGTGTGTGTGTGTGTGCAAGTGTGTATGCAAGTGTGTGTGTCAGAATGCGTGCATATGGGCAGGCCTGTGTGTTTGTTTGTCAGTGTGTGCCTCTGTGTGTGTGTTTGTGTGGGTGTGTGCGTGTATGCCCATGTGTTTGTGTGGTCCTTGTTTTCTCTGAAAGGCACAGTTTTCTCCAGTCTAGAGTGCCCTCAGATGAAAGGGGACACATTGTTTTCAACAAGGACAGACCACATGGTGGCTTGGCTCTAAAGCCTCTTGAGAGTAGATATGTGTTAGGAGAATCGGCCTTGCCTGACAAGTGCTGCTGTAACAGAAGTGGCTTACTGGACGTTAGCTACAATGAGCTAATGGCTGCTATGATCACCCTTTATTCTGTATAGCAAATAATGCAACCATTAGGGCATCTGCACTCTTTGTGGCTTTTACAGGTAGGTAGGTTTTACTTTAAAGATGGCATATCTTTAGCTAATTTAGCTAGTTGTACAATATTAGAAAAAAATCAGACTGTCCCTGACCCCAATATGCCGCTCAGCTCCTGATACAGGCTACGGTCACCTCCCGCCTTGATTACTGCAACTCCCTCCTAGGAGGCCTACCTGCTTGTGCGATCAAACCATTGCAAATGGTCCAGAACGCAGCAGCGCGACTGGTTTTCAATCAACCCAAAAAGACACGTCACTCCACTTTTCAGCGACCTGCACTGGCTGCCGGTAGCTGCCGGAATAGAACACAAGGCTCTGACGGTAGCCTACAAAATCGTTTCTGGATCCTCCCCCGCCTATCTCAATGTCTTACTAAAGCCTCACGTCCCGTCCAGGGTGTTACGATCCGGTCATACAAACCGTCTAGCTGTGCCCTTGCCTCTCACAAAGCGAGGTCGCTCTAAATTTTTGTCTGTGGTTGTCCCCAAATGATGGAATGACCTACCAGTTGCTACAAGAACAGCAACATCCCTTTCTACCTTTAAAAAGCTTGTAAAAAACCCTTCTCTTCCGAGACTGCTTCCCTTCCTAACAAAACTAACAGTCACTAAACCAACTCTCTCTTACTCTGTCCCCATGTGGGAAGTATGTGTGTCTGTAGTGTCCCTGCTCTGGGAAACTTACTTAGGCACATGCATCTCCCTGTATGTATAAAGGTAGTCTGCTTACTCTGTGTTCCTCTACACCTCTGTCAGCTTATGTCCTCCTAAAAGGTGACAAAAAGTAAGTCGCTTTGGATAAAAGCATCTGCTAAATGTAATGTAATGTAGTTGTAGGATGCAGTACACTGAGTTAGCTGGTTGTTCTTGGACGTCCCACTGCAATACTGAGAGCATAAGAAGTGTGGGGAAAAACTTCATTGTATGCACTGGCATATGCACTTAGTTAAGGGCCCTCGATGTGTCTCTCTCTGTGTCTCTCCCCCTTGCTCTCTCTTTCTTTCTGTTTCTCTGTTAGTATGTTTGTGTGTGTAAAGAAACAGAGGACTACTCCCTGATAGCAACACACACATGCATTGCCATCAACACAAACCCATATGTAGCTTCCTTTTTTACATGAATTTCAATCATATTTCTAAGTCAGTGTGGGTGACTAACTTTCCCAGGGCATGTAAGCCTAATTAGATCAATCTCTGGCATATGATTTCCATCCATACATTTACATAAATTACCCTTACAGCATGTGAATTTATAGACAGGCTTTTGTGCTAAAACTATTGAAAATATATCACCCATGTGAAACTATACGTGACGCAGAAAGAGTCAGTAGAAGTCATCTTATACAGTTTAGCAACAGTTACTCACACTTGTGATACTCAACATATGACACAGTTATAGCATATATTATAGCATGTATAGTCAGAAGACAGTTGATAATAAATACCATGATTATACAAGTTTATACAAAGCTTCCCAGCGATTTGAAATTTAAATTTAAAAGTGGCAAACTACATCATCACTATACCTCTGCTTGTCAGAGGATTTATGCTTTGCTGAAATGAGAATCGGTGCACAAGCTCTGTCTTTTTATAAATATAAAATAGATGAGGATGGATGGATGGATGGATGGATGGATGGATGGATGGATGGATGGATGGATGGATAGATAGATAGATAGATAGACAGATAGACAGACAGACAGACAGACAGACAGACAGAGAAAAGGGCAAGGAAGAAAACACTACTTCATTGAATAATTGTCATTTGCTCTAACAACATTACATTTTCCCACCCTACTCCCCTGACAGTCTCCATCCACTCAACAGGAAAAGAAAAGATCTCTAACACCTTAAGACCTCTTTAACACCACGTTCCCCTTCTCAGTGGCCCTTCTCCTCAACACCACCACCCCAACCCTCCCACAACAGTAATAGTAAGTAATTTATCAACTTGCATATTAAATCTTGATGGGGCCAGCCATTATTCCCCTAAAAACCCCAGTGGGATCAAGTTACCCAACTTCCAGGAAGAAAGATAGAGAGTAAGAAAGAGAGACACAGACAGAGAGAGAGAGACAGACAAAATCGAGAGAGAAACCAAGAAAGAGAAAGAAAAAGAAGAAAGAGTGAATGAGGAATTTCTTAACTCTGACACAGGGAGAGTCTGATGCCTGTTTGTTTTTGGGCCATAATCACAGAGCAACTTTGACACCGACTCTTGCTTCATTCTTGCATGCCGCGCGTTTTGCCAGCGCGCTCACTGATTGCGCTAATGTTGTCGCAGTTGATTAAAACTCTGCGAAGAGAGTGGAGGGAAAGGGGGGGTGGGTGGGTTGGGGGGGGGGGGGGGGTGGGTGAGTCGGGGTGAAATAATTACTCCCAGCTGTGTCGAGCTGACATCCGATGAGTGACAGACAGACCTGGGGAGTCCTCGAAAAAAAACCTCGCCCAACAAAGCCGCTCGTGCATCCCAAACTCTAGCTCTCCCTAATGTTCGACGGCAGCTGCCCTGTGCCACCTCTTGCTGTGTGTGTGTGTGTGAGTATGTACAGGGAAGTTAGTGGTGTTTTACATTTCGGTCTGGGGTTTTTTAACTATCATGACTGTGTGTGTGTGTGTGTGTGTGTGTGTGTCTGTGTGTCTGTGTGTGTGTGTAAATGAGTGAGTGTGTGCACACACAGCATCAGCAGGGTCCTATCTAAGCCTGCGGTGCTAGGAACACGGTGGCTGCATCGGTCACTGAAGTGTTTCCATATAATTGACGCAGTTTAAGTACCACTGAGACTTATAATGGAATCTGTGTACCCCACTGCTCTCTCTCTTTCTCTCATTCTCATTCTCGTCCTCATTCTTATTCTCATTCTATTTATTTCTCCTCCTCTATGTTTCTGTCTGTCTCTGCCTGGTGGCACAGTTAGCCCTCTGCTCAGTGTTTACACCCAATTGTCTCGGATATCAGGGGTAGAAATATCATTTTGTGTTTGTTTGTTTGTTTGTTTGCTTGTGTGTGTTTGTTTTCTTTATTTTTTTTACACATCTAGTCCTATCACCTTGTCCTATTTAACCAATGTTTGCCACAACGGTTCAGGAGGTGGAAGAGAAGGTTGAAGGTTTGGCCTTTTGCTCTGTGAGGTTGTCGGGGAGGCTCCACTCTCCTTTTCACTCGGTCATGGTGGGGAGTTAGAGGGAGGAAAAAAAACCTCATTGAGGGTGGGGGAGCCATTGTATGTTTATGACCCCACAGTGGTCTGTGTGTGTGTGTGGTATCCGCAGTTAACTGATGCTCAATACACCAGCGCCCTTGGGGACGCTATTATTGAGCATCTGGACCAGAGGAGGAGGAGAAGATGTACTTGTGTGTTGTTGTTTACTGTTCTTGCAATTGCAGACAGCATATGACAAGACAACACACATGTGCCTCATGAATTACCTGTGTACAAGTGGATTACTGCCATGTGGCTCACCATGAAAAATTACAGAAGCTAAGATTTCTTTCCTACAATATTTTATATAGATGTGGGTGTGTTACATACACAAAATGGAAAAAAAAATCGTGTGTGTGTGTGTCTGTGTCTGTGTGTGTCTGTGTGTGTGTATGTATTTATTGTTTATGCAAGTGAAAAATTGGAGTAAGCAGTCTATTGCAGGAAACCATCCAACCAATAGTATTTTTTTCCATCCTCCATAATATACCATCAGTGCTCCTCAGTGAAATTCCAATGACCAGATGATCCATCAAGAGTTCTGATACTCATTCTGAGAAGCCAAACGTTGATGAGACCTCATCTGTCGTCTTCTCAGCATGCTCCTGTAATTAAACCACTGGAGGAAGAGAGGCCCTCTCTGCAATGGAGGTTAACTGCAGGGAAAAAGAAAAACAGACAGACTGATTTCTGGCTTAATGATGAGGCTGGATGTTGATGTTGATAGTGTTTGTTTTGGCACAGAGAGGGGTGGTGGTGGTGGTGGGGGGGGGGGGGGGGGGGGGGGGGTTGAGAAAAAGAGAGAGAGGAGGAAGGAAGAAGAGGAAGGAAAGCAACGAGGTAGACGTGTGCCTCATTTGGAAGCCATCGCTAATTTAGTCTGCGTTTACTTTTTCTGCTGCTGATGGAGTGATTCATTTGTGAATTACTGCTCCAGCTCCTCACCAACAAGGAAAAAAAACAACATCTGCACAAATTAACATAAATAAATAACTATATAAATAAATAAATAAATAAATAAATAAAATATACATACATACATACATACATACATATATAATATATACATACAAACATACATACATACATACATACATACTGTACATACATACATACATACATACATACATACATACATACATGCATACATACATACATGCATGCATACATACATACATAAATAACCTCTTAAAGTAAATGCATACCTAGGTAAAAGTGCAGACAGAGAGCAGCAATTGGGTTACTATCAGAGGAAAAGAAGTGCTCTGGCCAGAAGTTTACTCTTTATGCGAATGAATAGTTTATCATTGCCTTACACAGCTGCATTTTTCACAGCAGACTGCTCTAACACAGACATGCCTGCCTTGTTGCCTGCCTGAACCTTAAGTGAACATTACCTCCACTTTCTTTGCCATCAGTCTCCATTGACTGGCTGACTGCAGCGCCGGGGATTGAAATCATCACCTCTTGTCACGCTGGACTAACCTTTAAAACGAGCTCCTCTTCATACCCCCAAACGTCTGAATTGGCGCATATAAAGGCCCCCACTGATCCGCTGCCCATGGAGAAAAGAAAAGCTGGCCTTTGCCTGCTTGCATACCCCTCCGATACACACACACATTCATTCACACTCCACACACACACACATACACACACACACACTGCAACTCGGTTGTACTCACTCGTTATCACAGACCGCTGTCACCGAGACGGCACGAGTCAGCTCATCTCGAGACAGAAACGGCCAACAAATGAACTTCTCGGGATGCGGAGGATTATGTATAGTCACTTGTTACCCTTTAACACGCCTGACAAGGACAGTGCAAGCAGACGCTCTTTCTTTCTCTCTCACTCACACTCACTCGCTCTCTCTTTCTCTCTCTCTCCCACTCTCACACACACTGTCCCTCTCTCTGATTTTTTTCTTTCCTGGACAGTAAATGTAAGGTTGCAGTAGACCCAGTAAGTCTCTAAGCCAGTGAGTGTGTGGGAGAGAGAGAGACAGAGAGAGAGAGAGAGAGAAAGAGAGAGAGAATATAATAACAGTGCATCCATATGAAAAGGTGTGGTGAAAAGAATCAGTGAAAGGGCACTTACATAACTCCAGATTCTCGCTGACCTTTACAAGAGAGGAAGTCACAGTGGATGGGTGAGCAACTGCTTGTCAGATTTGGGTCTGACGGTCAAGCTCAGTCTGAGACTGCTTCATGCTAGTGGATAGCTTCATGCTAGTGTTCACACAAAACCAGTATCATTATAATGACCTGTATGTGTTACTCGTGTGAGACACACACAAACAAACAACTACCATCACACATAGATATCTCAGTGGGGACCTCCCATTGAATAGCTTTACAATATTGCTACAGAATCTTAAAATGTGTTTGCCAGAACTTACTCTTTGACCTACCTGATTTTTGCACTTTTATTTTCAATAGTAAAAACAATATACCATTCAAAATGGTATATCAATTTGGTTATTAATTGTGACCATTTTTTTTTTTATCTTAGTGGGGACATACAGTGCCTCTATGTATAGTAATTCAAACACAGTGCTTGATTTTTAATTCTATGGGAAAAACATTGATTCACCTGTCACAGGAAAAAAGAATATCTCCTTAAAATTCTAAAAGCAACCTCTTAAGTGTGTTAGAAACATAATTGTTGACTGTCCTTAAACAAAGCGGGGTTAAAGGAGCATTAAGCCTTCCTGACTAAGCATGCCTGTCCCCCCTACTCCCGTAATCCCCCCCACGCCTGCCTCCCTTACGTCCCTAAGACCCTCTTGTCCTTGATGGGGTGCATTATGTATAGCCGCTCCTTTACATTTTAAAATCTTTCCTCCGCCGGCTTGCGGCATTATGGGAAGAAATGATTAATATCTAATGGGCCGAAAGTCCATCTGCGGCTGTGAGCCCAGGGCCCCCCAGTCAAGGTCGGTTAAGCTCCTTGCTTTTCCTTCGGGGACCCCGGCGAAGAGGACACACGTACGAAACGAAGTTGGGCCAATGACAAACGGGTCAGTGCCAGCCAGCAAGAGAGCCAGCCAGCCAGCCTGCCAGCGTGGCCTGGGCCGGGAGGAGAGCTGACGGGAGGGGTTTGGGACGCTGAGATGAGCAGAGCGGAGCAGAGCTGAGCGGAGCATCACTGGAGGACATTACAGGAGGATGAAGAAGCGTAGTGGAGATGAATCATCAAGAGAGAGCAGCTGAGTATAACATGCATTGTCTTGGAACGCTTCCTCACTAACTTCAAATGAAAACTTTTTTGTTTTTCACATATGCGTCTAATTATGCAAAAGACGCAAACAGCCCTTGTCAGCAGTGACATTTTGTGACCCCAACTGAAATATTTTTTTTTTGTTTATGCAGCAGATAAAGTCCGAGAGAAATAAAAGAGGAAAGTTGTTTTGGGCTCCCTCTAACCAAAGCCATGCTAAAGCCATTCTACTTCTGCTTTCCTCAACCAAAGCATACCGTGGTGACACATCGTAAGATTGGGCATTTTGAATCACAGCTATTACAGTAAAGCACACCCACAATTTTTGTCCATTTTCTGGGCTTTGGTGGTGTGATTCAGCGGATGTGCATGTGGATAACTTGATCATTACACTGCAGCAGCATGGCACTGAGGGGCAGCCGGAGGTGTACTGTAGGGTCTGTGGCACTGGAAGGCAAAGGTGTGTGTGTGTGTGTGTGTGTGTGTGTGTGTGAGTAGGAGTGTAAGTGGGGGTGTGTGTGTGTGTGTGTGTGAGTGTGAGTCAGTATGTGTGTGAGTGTAAGTGTAAGTGTAAGTGTGAGTGTGTGTGTGTGTGTGTGTGTGTGTGTGCAAAACTTGTCAACTAACGAGCACCGGCACCGACAGACGGCGCATCCCCGTCGGCTCCATTACCGCCACCTTCCCCTGGACCCGCTCAGATTACCCCCCCCCCCCCTCTCTCTCCTTCTCTCTCTCTCTCTCTCTCTCTCTCTCTCTCTTTCTCTCCCTCTGTCTCTGTCTCTCTCTCTCTCTCTCACTCTCACTCTGTAACAAACTGTGGATTATTATTTAGCCGGGCGGCTTCCTAGAGTGGAAAATGATGCCGCTTCCACCGCCGCTCCGCTCCGTCGTGTTTGCCAGCTCTGCCCGGTCACGTGTGTAACGCTCCCCGTGACGAGCCTAATCACAGGGACAATTACAGCCTCACCCGAAGCATCGCCACCGCAGGGCCCAAGGAGGAGGAGGAGTAGGAGGTGGTGGAGGTGCTGGTGAAGGAGGTGGTGGTGGTGGGGTAGGGGCGATGGGGTGAGAGGAGCAAGCAAGAAGCCCCTGGGTGAAGCGCTGAGGGTAGGTTGTTGAATATTGTTGTGAAACAGTGCACTAAGGAAGTAACTATACTGTAGTTGCATAGTCACTTTGTAGACTTGCATATAAAGCACTGTTTACTGTATGTGTACAGACTTCAACTACATACATACTTTACAGTCACATCTGATGTCATGCCCTTTGTATGTGAAGCAAAGTTATCCTACCAAAATGCACATATCTTGATTGTCATTACTAAAATGAGTCTTGGCAACACTTTCTATGAACCCAGCCTTAAGACCATATAAATACATTAATAAAAGGTTAATGCTTTAATAAAGCTTAATAATGATTGACATAGTAGTATTCACAACTATTTATACATACACATGACTGCACTCAGAAAGCATTATGATGCTGTGTTATAACTTTAAGTGACAGTGTATTATTAAACTTCTTTGATCTTTTTCACCTCATCGCGTTCGTCATCAGGAGATTAAAGAAACTTTATAATGCACCGTGTCACTTTAAGATGTAAAGGCTTATATCATTATAATGCTTTACGAGTGCAGTCATGAGTATGCATAAATAGTGGAGCATACTTTTGCAGAATAAAATGCATTATAACCCTTTGTGAACGTGTTTATATGAACTCAGTATTCATAAAACCATATAAAGTGTTACCAACGTCTTTTCCTAGCATTTTCTGTAAAAGTGATCCCTGGTTGTTTTCAAGTCAGTCTATAGAATACTGCTGTGAAACATTACTCTGATATCTGATATTACAGTAGAAGCAAAAAAAAATGTGGGAGGCATAAGGTGCCCTGTGCTAGTTAGCATTGATGGGGGGCAGTCGTGTGTGTATTTAGGGTCCATCTCTCCTCCGCACTGGGTCTGGCCAAAATACTTCATTCACATCACACTGAGGAAAGAATCTTCCTGTGTGGTGTATCCAACCTTCGATACAGGCAGCATCAATGTCACTACATGCTTTCTCTGTTCCCTGGAGAAGTTGAAGGTGGGCATAAGGACAATGATCATATATTTTCCATCACCATATTGAGAAGAATTCTTTGACTGGGTCAAGTACAGCAGTTACTGTTTACACATACGAGGACAGAGTGTAAAGCACTGATGAATAACTGTGGCATTTTGATTGGTTGTGTTTGAAATAGGAATTCACGGTACTTCCGGTTAGATTTGTTAAGGCATAAAATGATGTGTATTGATTTACAAAAAGTGAATAGCTAAATTGGAAACTGTGTCAAGGCTAAGAATGTAGGAGTTGTGATGTTTGAGTGAGAGGCATTAGAAATGTTATGCTATATAACGCTTTTGTGTGCAAGCCATTGAAACTGTAACAGTACCTTATGTTTACATCCAAGGCACTGTGTATATGCAGCAGAAATAATATTGTTTTATTACTGTCCCAAAAGGCAGATATCTATTTTAGAAAGCTATGTGTGGAAAAAAATGTTTTTTTTTTTTTAATGAAGTTTTGTGTGAAAGATATGTTAGAACTTTTAGAAAGCAGTTGTTTGTGTAAGAGCATCCATGTGTGCACTTGCCTGTGTGTGTGTTTGTGTGTGAGAATGTGTGTGTGTTTGTGGTGTTTGTTAGTGTCTATGTGATTGCGTGTGTGTGTAGTGATAGTGTGTCTGTGTGTGTGTGCGTGGGTCTGTGTGTGCGTCTGTGTGTGTGTGTGTGTGCATCTGTGTGTGTGTGTGCATGTGTGTGTATGTTTGAGCATCTTTGTGTGCGTTTGCATGTGCGCAGTCGTTGTGTTTGTGCGAGCACGCCATGCACCCGCTTAGTAATTACCGCTCTGCGGCAAACTGCACCATTCGCCGCTCCTCCACGCTCCACGCCGCGCCTGTTTGATTTCCCCTCGAGACACACCAGCGTTCACCGTCACAATGGATACCGTCGCCACAGCGCACCCACCCCCCCCCCCCCCCGCCCCCCCTTCTGTGTGCTGACAGGGGCCCAGCAGAAAAAAAAAAAGATCTGTTGTCGTTTTTTCACGCTTTCCCTTTTCTTTTTCTTCCCTTTTCTATTCTTTTCTTTTCTTTTCTTTCTTGCTTTTTTTCTTCTTTTTTTTGTCAAAATGCAGCCATCTGGACCCGGCCGCCATTAACTTTGGCGGAGCGGCGCCTTGCTTGTTTGACTTTCCTTGTCGCCATCAGTAAACATTTAATCGCCCACCCCCGCCCAGCACACACACACACACACACATACACACACACACACATAAGCAAACACATAGAAACGCATATGGAAATACACGTAGACACACACACACACACACACACACACACACGCACATTGAAACACCTTTCCACACACACACATACACACACACATATACACATATATTAAAACACCTTCCTGCACAGAGGGACACATACACTGACACACAAAAATATGCACACACAGGCACAACACACACACACACACACACACACACACGTAGCACAAACACAACTGCTCCCAGCCCATGTTAGCGACAAAGTTTGTTTGTTTGTTTGTTTGCTTGCAGGGGAGTCCCTCCACCTTCACACCCCCACCCCCCACCACCTCCCCTCCCACCTTGCACCTTTACCTCAGCCTTATCAAACGAGCCATGAATCATTCATCCCTCAGCAGTAACAGCTCCCTCCCTCGCTCCCTCGCTCACACCCTCCCTCGCTGCCTTGCCCCAGTGCAGAATTCCGGCCGCCAGCATTGCCCGGGAATGATCACACGGAGAGGCGGATGGCGGGGAGAATTGAGGATTCTCTTTCAGGGAGGTCCAACTGTTTGTTGGTGGTGGTGCTGGTGCATTGGTGGTGGTGGTGGTGGTGGGGGGGCGGTGAAGGGCACTCATCAGATGGGGCAGTTATGGTGGAGGGTGTGTGTGCTGCTGATTTGAGTGATCTGAGTCACAGACAGCTACCTCCACACACCCTGCAGGAACACACAGCTACCCACCCAATCTGTGTTGTCCCTGGTAAAGTTCTGTGTGTGCCTGCATGTTTCTGTGTGTGTGTGTGTGTGTGTGTGTGTGTGTATGTGTGTGTGTGTGTGTCTATGTGTGTGTGTGTGTGTGCGTGTGTGTGTGTGTGTGTAGAGGAGCGAAAGCTGTTTAAAGTGATACACAGAGACAGCTGTGGAGTGGCAGGGAGGTAGATGGGGTGGGGGGGGGACTTATCCTTGGGTGTCAAAAGAAATAACCTGCCGCAGTCTAACTGAGCCTCCCTTTTCAAATCATGACACTCACTTCTATTACTCCTCTTTCACCCCCCCCCCCCCCCCCCAACTCCCCTCAACTACCTACACATATTCAACATCTCCCACAGGAATCTCTCTCGCCCCTTCTCTCTTTCGCTCTCTTTCCTACTTTCTCTCTCTCCCCCCCTCTTTTTCTCCTGACGCTCTCTCGTCATCTCTCTTTATCTGAATGTTTTGTTTTTGTAAAACAAGTGGAGGGACATTAGCATTGGGTTGTTAGTGTGTCCTCTCTTGCCTGTGTGGACATTAGCACATAGTCTCGGCAGAGTGCTTTTTATCCTCCCTCGTAATCGCCCAAATCTGCCCGTCCCACGCCCACGTGTGCCATCGCCCAGGTCTTGGGAGAGAAACTGGGTTGCAGGCTGCGGTTTTAAAAATACCCTCTCTCCTCCCTCCCTGTGGAACGCCACTAAATTCAGGCCTGGCCTCACCTTAAATTCTCCATCTCCCCTGCACCCCTCCGCTCCCCACCTCCCCATCAGCAGCAGCAGCAGCACCACCACCACCACCTCCCCTACACGGGCATTGTGCCTGTGTGCACATCTCATAATACATACTCTCCCACACTCTCTCTCTCTCTCTCTCTCTCTCTCTCTCTCTCTCTCTCTCTCTCATTCTTTCTCTCTCACACACACATACACAAACATAGTCTGTCTATCTATCTATCTATCTATCTATCTATCTATCTATCTATCTATCTATCTATCCCTGCTTTTTTGTCCTTTCTGTAGAGGGATGTGAAAGGTATGATCAGTTACAATCTCAGTCTGTCTCTCTCACCTTCCTTTGCCCCTTGGCATGCTAAGGAAACCACATAGCAGATACGAACACTCAGACTGGCCTTTTGCCTGTGTCAAACACAAAAACATGCACACGAGCACACACACACACACACCCACACCCCCACACACACACTCATACACACCGCCTACACTTACCACATACACCGCATACTACAGAAACTCTGTCTCTCCTCTCCCCTTTTCTCGCAGAAAAGATAAGTGTGAAAAAAGAGAGGCCCTCAGGGATTCGAGAAAGGAAAAAAAAAGTTAAGACATTAACTCATCATTATCTTTAAAATCTCAGAAGGACCTACCTGCTAATTAATTTAATGATATTAATATGTCGTAATAAAAGGAAGCAAGCCGGAGGTTATAGGGGAACGAGGCATCAAGGTAGGAGAAAGAAAAAGAAGACAGGACCAAAAAAAATGGAGGAAGAGAGAAATGGTGGGATGGTGAAAAAAACGACAAAAAAAAAACGTGCAAAAGGGGATTATGGGAAGGAGGGGAGCGGAAGCCTCTGGGGGGTTAGCGAGGCTCGGGGGCAACCTTTCCTCTAGGCCAGCGCTTCACAGCGCATGTAATTAGATGGGAGGCCCACCGCTTTCGCTCGAAATCTCTCACAGTTTAATAAGTGCGATAAGTCTCCGTCGAACATGCCATTTTGTCCGTGAGAGAAACAGAAAGACATCAAAAAAAAAACAGGTGTGAGAGCGTCAAGTTGTGACTGTCTTTGCGCATACGTGTCGTCAAAAGGGTAAGAAGTGTTTTTCTGTTTTCTTTTGATTTGTTTTAAACGACTCAACTTTGTTATACCAGTTTCCTTTGTATGGATTGAGTCTACACCTAGACTGACAGCTTTTCGCAATGGAGATTTTCAATAGGCTTCTCTTTAGGTCTTAGACTATGCTTCATCCACATCTTCAAATCTGTCCCTGTACATCTGCTGTGGCCTGTCTCTCTCTGTGCATTTCCTATATCTTTTTAAAAAAGCATACTGTATAAATCCAAATGAAACAAGATGTGTAAATCCAAATATTTCAGCATGCAAACTAACTGAACATTCTATATGTGCTCTAATGTGATTTTAAAAAAATATCTTGACCGTAGGTGGAGTTCTGTGTAATGTCTTTACCTTCTATTGTCTGCAGGAGCTTAGTAGAGCTCTTTGTGACTGTGCGGCAGATTGGTGTAATTTTTTTCTGTAAGCCCTCCCTTAAATCACCTCCATTTATGCAACAGCAGCAGCAATTTGCACTCACAGTTGCACAGAACAATAACCGGGACCCTTTCACATTTACTTAAGGAGAGACTGGAAGGAGAAATCTGAATAGCCCAGTTAAAGACCATTTGAAGTTAACTCGATTCCTGAAAATCCATTGTAAGCATGTAAAACCTATTTGTAAATCACATTTTTACGTAAAGCACATCTTTAATGGATCATCGTGCTGCACAGACAACATGGAACAGAGTATAATGTATACATGCATATGTATGCAGAATGAAGGCATTTACCAAAAAAAATGTCATATACTAAGTATATTAGATCCCAAAACTGACACAAAAACAAGAACTAAGAGCAGTGAGGAACAGACACAGAGATCACACAATTTATCACAAGACAATTAGCCTGGTAAACCAGCCCCCTGTACCTCATTTCATTTTGTACAGAGGGTCTGGCTGTGCTGTATTGAGAAACGTTTTCTTCCAGAAGGTGTAGACTCTGCTGAAGTTTAAAATGATTGGATCTGCCTTTACCCAATCGCTAACGTCTGGCCCTGACGTATGCAATTAGTTTGGCTATAAGCAAGCTTACGCACATTCAAATGTAGCACACAAAGTCAACGTCATCGCTCTGTTTGCTGATTAGTTAGGCAAGATTCTGCCTGAGAAAACCATATCAATGGAAACTCAGCCAGGCCCTCTGGACAAAATGAAATGAAGTATGAGGAGCTGGTTTACCAGCTATAAGACATGAGTATGAGAAAAAACACTGCTGAAATCAAACTGAAACTGAGATTGGTTGAAATGATATTGTATGGATGGTGTAGCTGTGGCCTAGTGGTTAGATAGTTGGTTTTGGGGTTAGAGGATCGCAGGTTCAAATCATGTTCCTGTAGGAAGAATACAGCTGGGGGAGTAAACAACTAGTGCTCTCCTGCACCCTTATCCATGGCTGAAATGCCATTGAGCAAGGCATCTAACCCCATATTAACTCCAGGGACTGAACATTCTATATTTGCTTGCATCAACTGAAACCCTGTACCTAACTAACTGTAAGTTGCTCTGAATCAGAGCATCAGCTAAGTGTAATGTAATGTGTGGTTAGTGGCTGCAATGAGGACACACAAGACAGGGCAGATCTTTCTTGTCCATCGTATACACTTCTTAGCTGCTGTGTTTTCAAACCTTTCTTTTTCTCAACTATTACCTTATCTCTCTCCCTCCTTTCATTCTCTTTCATTCTCTCTCACTCTTTCTGTCCCCATCTCTTGCTCACTCCTCTTTCTCTCAGTTTCTCTTTCACTCTTTCTCTCTGTCTTGCTTCATTTTATCTCTTTCTCTCTCTCCTTCTTCAGCTCTGTCTCTCGCTGTCTCTATCTCTATCTCTCTCGCTATCTCTGTCTTAATCTCTCACTCCATTTCTCTATCTGTCTGTCTCTCTGTCTCTGTCTCTCTCTCTCTCTGTCTCTCTCTCTCTCTCTCTCTCTCTCTCTATCTCTCTCTCTCTCCATCTAAAAGTTCAAACCTATGTTGTATACCTAATCCGCGGTGGCTGCTGAAGGGATGACCTTGAGGGAGAAGAGTGATTGAGGTGCTCAGGGCCCCGACGACAAAAAATGAGGGGAGCAAATTGATACAATCAGGCAAGCAGATGACTTCACATTGTGAGCACAGCCCATGACCCGCAGATTACAATGAAGATAAGCAGCAAGCACAGCATTTGAGGTAGCGGAGGGGTGGGGGGGTGGGGGGGGCGGGATACAACACCAGGGAGGCAAGCACTGTAGGATATAGAGGGAAAGATTTTTTAGAACAGATTTGTACCTTTATTTCTGATAAGTAGCAATTTCATTTCTGAAGGAAATGAATAATTGTCATGAAATGTCCCTTTTACATGAGTGAATGTGCTAAATAGGAAGAATAAAACATCCTCTTGGATCATGTGAAAAGTGAACCTAACAACTAGCAAATGTTCAGCACACCTCTCTGTCTTTTTTGACTTGAGCGAGATGAAGGTAGAAGCGCATTCTGGGTGTGGAAAGATTACACTCTGTGGACTGCGTTACTTATTTCAGGAGGTTGTTCACACATTTTATTTTTGGAGGGTCTTCGGTGCGCCAGTGTGTGTGTGTGTGTGTGTGCGTGCCAAGTCTCCTGGATCAATGGGCTTAAATGCTTTATGGAGCCAGGCTGTAATAAGTTCTGGGATCTGTGCAGCATTTGGCATGCATGTAAAGAAAGAGCTAGGGCATTGCTCATTCCCTTTCTGCCTCCCTTTCTATTCAGCACACATGCTGAAATCCACATGTCCTGGGGCATAAACATGGATGTATCAATGAATTTCTGCACTGAGACACCTTATTGCATTGCATTCCCCTCACTCCACTATTTTGATGAGCTGGACAAAGTCAGTGTAACATGCACATGTCATTTAGCTTGGTGATGACCACAAGTAGATGGACCTGCCGTCAGTTTTCGGCCTACTTCAGTAAATCCACATAGACTCATACCATTGTGTGATGTTTGATTGACAACTTAAAAAGCGTTCTTTGTGCTTCTTTTGTTTCGTTCTTTCTTTCTTTCTCCACAACAAAGTGCACTTTACAACAAAGTCCATTTTTGGTTGTGTAAATGTCCTCAGCACGTACTGTGTGGCCGTCTGCTCGTTTCTGGCATGTTGAAAGTGCTGTCCCACTCTTGGCTCCACTCTCCCACTTCAATTTATCACTTAGGAAAGATGCGCCATTATTTCTCTACCCTGGGAGTAAAAGGAAAAAGACAAGTGATGGCACACGTTGCACAAAAAGGAACTTTTTTTTTGTCCCTCATCTTTCCATTCCATTATAATGACCACAGTCATCCAGTGGCACAAGGCTTTTTTTTATTATTAGCATTATTTAGTGGTATATAAAAAATGCTTTACTTTTTCCTTACATATTCTGAAAGCTTACCCCTAAAGAGTCTAGGTCCAAATCTCAAATCCAGTGTGCAAGTCAGATACTACTGATAGAGTTTTCGGAAGCGTCGCTGTGTTAACAGAGGTAAAACGTTAGAAATTACATAACTAGCCTAAAAAGGGGGTGACAACAACATTTACTTATGTTTTTGAATATTAGGAAGTTGTCTCCAGTGTGGTGTTTCAGACAATTGTATCCCACATTGCTTGGCATGAGCTTTAACAGAATGAGTGAGTGTATGGGCGTACAGTTTGGTCGTGTTAGGTTGGACAATTTTGACATTACCATGATCTGTGGTGTCTCTTGGGGTATTAGAAGGATTTAAAGGAATTAAAAGGAAAACAAATCAAGGAAATAATGGCCTGTGACTTTTAGGTGGTCTCTCTTTAAAACAATATGTACAAAGTACCATATGGTTTGAGGTCACGACAGAGACATAGCAATTACCCAAAGTCGCATATTTCCATTCTCATACTGTACAAGGGTAGAACACTGAAATCTCTTCCCTAAACGTCACAGAGTCTGACAGCTCAGTGGGTAATACTCAGAGTCAAACAGAGGACAATGCCAGAAAATAAAAAAAGAAAAAGAACTAAAATGCTGAATGTTTTAGTGGAGATGGAATATTTTGTTCAAATGCCATGAGGGGCTTCACAGGAAATTGACGAGAGTGACGAATTAAAATTCCCTTTGTCTCCCAGTGGTCCTGTAAGTAAAGATGCCTTTGATGAACTGCAAACGAGAACACAGAAGAACTGCGCTGACATTTGAAAACGAGGAGAGATGCGCGTTAGCAACCATCAGAATTGTGTGGGGTGCACGAAGGTTACCTGTGGGTCACTGGAAGGGATCATCGGCAAAGACATGCTGTCTTTAATTCCATTTCCTTTAATTTCATCTCCCATCACCTTCTTTCTCTGTTTCTACTTTTTTCTCTGCCTACCCATATCTCTCTCTATATATGTGTGTGTCTCTCTCTCTATCTGGCTTATTTTCAGTCCAACGCATCTTGGTCTCTTTTTCTTGTTATATTTCTCTTTATTTTAGTCTCAGATTCTTTCTTTATTTTTGTGTTTTTAGTTTTTTTTTCATATCTTTACATCAGTACCCTCCACTTTTCCGCTGTGTTTCTTTTTCCCTTCCATCTCTTTTTCTCTCTCTTTCTCTCTCGCCCTCTCTCTCTCTCTCTCCCTCCCTCGCTCCCTCTCTCCCTCTCTCCCTCTCCCCTATGCCCTTTGTGACCTCATTGTGATGATGTCTGTCCCGCCAGAGGAGTCTACATTAATCCCCCTTGCTTCCACCACTGGCTGACCACCTGACCACTCGCCGAGCACCGCTGACCTCCGCGGGCTACCTCAGCCATTACTCAACCCACCCCAGAGCAGCCCAGCCTGGCCCAGCCCAGCTCGACCTCTTCCAGGCCTACTCAAGCCCACAGCTGGTGACGACGGTATTGGCGGTTTGAAGCGGTCAACCAGAGGAGAGAGAGAGAGAGCGAGAGAGAGTGTGTGTGGAGGAGACGAGTGAAGTTGTGCTGCGTTGCACTTTTTAAGCGCCAACCTTATAAACCCGTCCTGCTCCTAACCCCAGGGTAAAGCCTCATCCGTGGAGACCCTGGAGAGGGCGGGAAAAGACAAGACGTTGCATCTTTCTCTCTCTCTCTCTCTCTCTCTCGCTCTCTCTCTAATTCTGTGTGTGTGTGTCGGTGTGTGTGTTGGTGTATGTGTGTGTATGTGTATCCTTTGTCTCTTTTGGGGCACGTCAAGGACTACAGAGAAGGTACAAGACCAAAGGAGATGGAAGACAAAAGAAAGATTTGAGTACATAAAAGAGGTAGAGGAAGCAGTGCTTGACTAAAATGATATGATCAGTATGCTGAGTTAAGGTGATATCAAGAGACATCTCTGACAGTACAACCAGCAAAACGCAACTGAATTGAATTGAGAACAAGAGGAACTATCAGTGTTGACAGACCTCAGAACATTTTCCACAGAGACGAACACAACTAAAATTTAAATTTGAAATGAAAAGCTTCAAAGAAAAGTGAAACCCCTTCTGAATTCGTTTATTTGTTTATTTTGTTTATTTGTTTATTTGTTTGTTTTTTTTACCCTTCATGGCTATTACGTACCCATGACCAGCTGACTCCAGATCAGTATCGTTCTCAGATTCGTTTGGCAATCGCTTGCTCAGTGGGACATGAACGTTGACACATGCAGAACGACAGCATGGCTCATCGGGACAGAAACACAAAAGTACATCACTCGTCACAACACAGGGCAGGGAAAATCTACATGTAAATTGCACTTGTGCGTGCAGCGATCGTGCTGTTGTGCACACAAATCCTGATGGGAGGAAAATACGCTTAACAATGTGTCACGTGGGTTTTCACTAATGCATCAATCACAGACAAATTTGTTGGTTTGTTTATTTACCATCACATTTCCTGTCCTCTTTGAACTTTCCGCATTTCTTCCCCTCAATTTCTCTCTATCACACAATTTTCCCACTTTTGTTCTGTTGGTTTGTCTGTTTCATTTGCTAACACAAGCCAAACTTACATCAGAGTTCATTTGACCCTCCCAAAGGGACAGATGAAACAGTGATGAAAGTGCATTCCATGTCACAAGTGTCAAAGAGAATATACTTCCACACTGCCTCTTCGTGATGCTGGTTGGGGCTGTTTGTTTACATGTAGCCGTTTAAAGATGCAGAGATAGTCAGACGCAGGGGACACTGATGGGAGGAAGAGAAAGAAAGAGAGGGAGAGAGAGAGAGAGAGAGAGAGAGAGAGAGAGAAAGAGAGAGAGAAAGAAAGCTAGAGTGTATGTCAGTCTTTTCTCTCCTCAGCATGTTGAATATTAATGACTTAGGGTGTCTAGGTGGGCACGCAATCATCCCCCACCTCCCCACGCTAAAGAGCACATCCCTTAATGATCGTCATCCAATTTTCATCATCCTGCGCTCACGCTGGTGCCATTCCAATCATTTCTCAGCCTAACACTCCTTGACAGGCCACTGGGGCATTGGGTGATGAGGAACCTCAAAAACACCAAGGGAGAAGAGGGATCACTTCATTTCTGGCCCTGACAAATGGATACAAATAGCATATTGACGAAAGGACGGACAAGAAGATATCCATATCAATATCCTTTGTCTGAGTCAAGGTGATGTTTTTTTCTTCTTCCATCTCACTTGGTGTCTTTCTGTTGTCCCTCCTTCTGTTTAGTGTTTTGATGGAGAGTTCAAAGTTTTTGTGTGTTTTTGTTTTTGTCATTTTGTGAAGTTTGACTCTATTTATTTACTTCCTACCCTTTTCAGTCTGATTTTTCATTCATTTTGTCTTCACTCGTTTTCTTATTTCTCTTCTTCTTTTGTCTTTCCACTGCTTACCTCCTCCATTTTCTGGCCTCAGGTCAGATGAGCTTCTTCTTCCTAACCTACTTTAGCATCTCTGCTATTGATTAGCCTGGGGTTGAAGAGAGAGTGAGAAAGAAAGAGAGAGTGAGTGAGGAGCAGCAAAGTGAAGAAAGAGTGGAGAGAAGAAGACAACAGCTCAGAGAAAAGAGTTGGTGGGGGGGCAAAGACAAGAGGAGAGAGGATACAACATGAAAGCGTGGGGTGAGAGTGGAGGAGAGGAGAGGAGAAGAGGGCATCGTTTTCAAATCTGTTTGTCTGGTCGTAGGCACCAAAACAAGCCAGACAAGATGAAACACTCGGCTCCTGACATAACCAATAGTGGAGAAGAACGCTAGAAGGAAGAGCTGTAGCTAGAATGAAACAGAGTGCATCATTTTGAAAATAAAAGACAGGAACAGAGCGTGCTTTAGAAGCCTGGTGTGAAATACAGAAAGACAGAGAGAAAGACAGATTTCAGAGGTTTTGTTTGGATAGGTTGGACTAAGACCAAGGCTGCTGTATAGATATGTCTACAGTATCACTGCATCAACAAAAATAGCATTACACATGGCAGCATCTCAGTCACAAATTGTCTATATCTCATGATAGTGGTGAATGGAGGGTCTTATGCTTGATTACACCGCATTACTTCTGGCCAAACATCTTCAGTATTTCCTTGACATTCAACTCATTCAGTTCTTCTGTTCTCCATGAAAGTGCAAAAATAACTTACGATGCACTTTAAACTTTTTTTTCTTTTCCTTCCTTTATTTCAACAAGCACAAACTTGGCTTGCCTTGCAAATAATGAGGTCTGAGCGGCATTGACGTTGCCATTTCCGATGCCCTCGTCTTTGAGACGAGCAAGTAAACAAGATCACATTTAATTGTCACCTGCCTTGACAGGCTTTTTTGTCATGCCATGTCTTCTAAAATACATCCAACAGAATGCCTAACACACACACACACACAGACGTGCACGCACACACACACAGACTCACACACACACACATACACACACACCATCAAACTTTTCTTCCTGCTCTCACAATTTTCCTTTAATTTATGCCACTTTGATAAGAATTTGCACTGTGTGTTTGCCTCAAGAAACACTCAAATTACTCCTTTGATTTGTGCGATGGCATGACAACTGGGGCCAGCTCACATGAATCAATACCTGGCTTGCAGAGTGCAAATTGAAGACTATTATAGTCTTGCATGCTGTCTCTACACCCATAATGAAAGACTGGCAAGTCACGATGGCATACGAACGAACGACGTAATAATATCTCAAGAAAGAGCACCAATGAAGCGAAGGAAACAAGGCCCAGCCCTGCTTGGCAAGGTTATGTTAAAGTAAACAGACAAGAAAAGACATTTTCCATTTGCTGTGTGTGTGTGTGTGTGTGTGTCTGTGTGTCTGTCTGTCTATGTGTGTGTGTGTGTGTGTGTTTCAGAGCAGGTTCGTTTGCTGTGTGTGTGTGTGCTTGTGTGTGTGTGTGTCTGCCTGTGTGTCTGTCTGTCTGTCTGTCTGTCTGTCTGTCTGTCTATGTGTGTGTGTGTGTGTGTGTGTCTATGATAGCTGGCATGAATGCTATCATTAGGCCCTCTGTGTTATTTCATGGAAGAGAACACCAATCAACAGCAGGATTCAGGTGCTATCTAACACCTGTTCATCCCATCTTTCTCTCTCTCTCTCTCCCTCTCTCTCTCTCTCTCTCTCTCTCTCTCTCTCTCTCTCTCTCTCCCTCCCTCTCTCTTTCTCTGTCCCTGCCTTTGTGCATGCACCATGGTTAATTGTGTACTAAATGTATGATGAAGCAGTCATACTCATTCTAGCATCATCCACATCACATATTACACAAAAATAGCTTCTTGTTCAGGATGCAAGGATATTTTTAAAAACTATTTCAGGCTGCCTGTTTTGCACTTGGTCAAACTGAACTGAATATTTTAACAGCTGTGGGACATCAAAATTAAAGAAACTAAAAATGTGCTACATGAAATGTACTTCATAAAACCGAAAATGTGATCGAACACTGCTGTTAAATCACTAAAAAGAATTGTAAATACTTTATAATAATATTAATAGAAGCATTGTGCAGTCTTGCTAGACCACAGTGTGAAAAGGGCCTGTGTGCTTCCATCTGGGAAGATCAAGCTTTTGAGGTGTGTTGTCTCTTTATGTTGGAGATTATTAGGAGAGCTACTGTATGAGGTGAACTTGCTGAAGGCTGTGGAAGCATGCCTGACTCGTCCTCCTGTTGGACCTTCATACATACAGTGACACAACTACACAACGCTACAGTGAGTTTATTCCAGTTGTGCCTACAGCCATGGGACGTCTACATGGGCGAAAGACCTGAAAATAGCAAGTGTGTGATTTCATAGACAGCATTTATGATAATTTATGAACTCTCAGGAAACATTTACCACAGTTTTACCTTGTCCCTCGATAAAACATTGACATTTATTATTATGCCGAGCAGATTTTTGGTCAGCTAAAGTTTGCTTAGGATATTTAATTAAGGGTACAGTCCAAAGACATGGAGGGCAAGATTATCCGAAGGGCCCATGGGTGGCTGTGTTCTCCTCACTGAAGCAGTCACGCTTTAAATGCTCAGTGACCCTCAGCAGTTTTACACTAAACTATAATAATCATTAAACTGATGGGTAACACTTTCTATGAGGCTAGTATTCACTCTATAAACGTATTCACTCATAAAGTATGTAAAGTATTAATAACTATTTATATGACTGTACTATTGTTATTATAATGCTATGTCATAATTCCTGTTCCACTTTCGAGTAACACAGTGCATTCTTGGTTATAAGCTTTACCCTTTTATGAGTGTAATAGTGAGTATGTATAAATAGTTATGAATACAAAAGTCCACCATTATTAAGCTTAATGAAGGCATTGGAACTCTTTCGGAATGTGTTTATAAGGTCTTATGAATACAAGCTTTATAGAAAGTGTTACCAAATTATGCAATATGTCATCTGGAAAGGACTTTTATCGTTCGCTTTGTTTTCATTTAAATTTTTGTCACATTCCATTAAGGAGAGTCAACTAGTTAAAGTGAGGAGGTTGACTATTCATGATGAACCGCTAAGGTACATTTCATGGGTTCAATGTAGATAGAAAGGGACAGATGCTACAGTTGATCGCGACGCATACATTTAGAAAACAGTGTAGGGGGTTCAAGTGATCTGATTTGACCAATCGGAGCGAAGCACCAAAAAAGGTGTAACTCAGATGATATCACAATTCATCAAAGATGAGAAAACTCCCTCCTGCCATTGGCTCTTTCTCAGTCTGGGAAGCACTCCATCTGCCAATCAGTGTCCAGTAGCCCTTCTCCACTCACCTGCTCTCTGATAAGGCTGTCTGAGTCTTGTACCTGTAGTCCTTAAACCCATGTACAGAGAAAAGGAGAGAAAAGACAACAGTGGAGACAGAGAGAAGAGGAGTTTAATAAGGAAATATCACCAACTATATGGACGAAATACCACAGACTATAACAATAGTCAAAGATCAATAATACATTTGACAAA
>CM059284.1:20364027-20409027 GCA_030347295.1 Setipinna tenuifilis
TAAGCTGCCATCAACATAATTAACACTTCCTGTATACAGACACTATACATGCATACAAGTTGAACCTCACTGGTCAGACACAACACAGCATTAACATTAACAAGGGGTGACGTTAGCAAAGATTGAACTCAAAATAGACATACATTACAATATTATAGACGAGACTGTTGGAGAGTGGGAATAACTCTATGGGGTACGGGCTGGGACTGAGCCAGAGCACCGGTAGAAGTTTAAACACAAGTGCAAGCGGAGCTTGGAGGAGCTCCAGACCAAAGGGTGTATAAAACAAAGCTAAATTCAATTAAACTCTGCGTACCCAACCTGGCCACTTCTCAGTTAATTCTCCTCGACCCAAATGTCTTAACAATGTAAAACTCCCATTTGGAATGGATGTCAATAGCAGAGGATAACAGGCACTCGAACCATAAATTCAAAGATAGGCTCTTAATGTTTTGTGAAAAAAGGGGAGATTTCAATATCACTGGAAATATACATATATTCCGTAAATTAAAACAAAGCTAATCCTTTATAAGTATGCTTGTTTTCCTAACCTACAACTACATCTAAAGCTTTTAGAGTACTTCACAAATGCTAAATCAATTTTAACTGAACTGATTCTTTAGAGAACTATAAAGTATTCCATACAGGCTAATGAGGCCATTCAGACTCAGCCTAGATTCCTGGGTAGCAGAGCAAGACCACCTTGTCTCACTTTTTAATGGTCAATCAATAGCTCTCTCTCTCTCTCTCTCTCTCTCTCTCTCTCTCTCTCTCTCTCTCTCTCTCTCTCTCTCTCTCTCTCTCTCTCTCTCTCTCTCTCTCTCTCTCTCTCTCTCTCTCTCTCTCTCTCTCTCTCTTTCTCTTTCTCTTTCTGTCTCTCTCTCTTTCTAACACTCTTTATTGAAATTCAGGAAGTATTTGGCACTGGTATTGCTTTCTGCCTCTGTTTTGTGTTTTGTTCATACAGTTCTGTGTCTTTGGTTCTCTTTCTCTCTACATCTTTGGCTCCCCCAAATCATCATCACACACACACACACACACACACACACACACACACACACACACACACACACACACACACACACACACACACAAAATCTCTCTCTCTCTCTGTCTCTCTGACTGAGAGAGGGAGAGAGAGCTGACCTCCAGCTGCTCTTGGCTAGGCCTCTGCGTCTGCCTAAAACTCTGAAGGACCCTCAGTGCCTACGGTTTACTGAAAGCCCCTACTCTTCCCCCCCCCCCCCCCCTCTCTCTCTTGCTTTCTCTCTGTCCTCTCTCTTTCTCTAAATGGCCTAGCTGATGAGAGGGGAGTACAGGAAAAAGGACACAGTTTCAGACAGACTGAAAGAGGTTTTTTTTATTTTTTGGTTTGGGGGGGGCGGGCAGTGATGAATGATGAATGTGGGGGTAGTGGTGGGTGTTTTTATTTATGGCAGATGGGAAGACAGCAGACTAAGTAGTCAGCTGAGGGTCCACACATGGAGTTTTCCAATGACAAACAAAAACAAAAACAACAACAACAAAACCCCATCAGATAAACCAGATCTCCTCAAAGATGGCCCATGGGTTGTTGTTTTACTGATACAGTCAGCTCACAACATGCCACTAAACATGCACTGAGACCATGCAGACACAGTAAATAGATTATGCAAGTAAATTGAAATAAGGACACACACACACACACACACACACACACACACACACACACACACACACAGACATACGTGTGAGTTGGCACATTGCTTTATTACTTGGTGAAATTACTTACTTTGTTTGCCTCTGGATACAAATGCTAACCAATTGAATTTGCTTCTCTGAAACCCAAAATGCCTCTCGTTCTCCCATGACTCTTAAGCACGATCAATACTGTGGCGTGAAGCCGCGCATACAGTGTAGTTGCATATCGATTGCTTCCTTTTTTCTTCTATAAAGTGCTTTGACAAAGCGAAATGCTGATAGGTTGTGATAATCAGTCTAACGGCACCCCACTTTATCCACATATAATGAGTATGTGTGTGTCAGTGTGTGTGTGTATGTGTCCACGTGCATGTGTGTGTGTGTGTGTGTGTGTGTGTGTGTGTGTGTGTGTGTGTGTGTGTGTGTGTCCACATGCATATGTGTGTGTGTCTGTGTGTGTGTGCATGCATGTGTGTGTGTGTGTGTGTGTGTGTGTGGCTGTGTGTGTAAAGCCTACCTGCTACTGCTACTGCACTGCCCATGCGCGAGTGTATGCATGTTCATGCACTGCCCACGCTAATCCTTCAGGTGGCTGTACGCACTGTACGCGCTGCATTTACTTAGAGCCACCCTGAGCCATTACACAGCTAGCCGTCCGCTGACATTTCCGCTGATTAAAATTGATCAGATGCATTGTCCGACATCAGTATGCGCGGCAGTCCCAGTTGTTCTCTTAATTCGCCGGTACATTTCGCTGGAGGGAAAAGGCACATAAGCAAACAAGACCCCTTATACACAATCAGGCGAGGGGGTGTGTGTGTGTGGGGGGGGGGGGGGGGGTGTGGGGGGAGGGAGAGGGGGAGTGAATGGATGATTGGGCCAAACATTAAGCGACACATTCAGCCATAGCTGTGTGGGTCTGTACAAAAGACTCCCTCTCCCTTTTCTGTCTCTCTCTCTCCCTCTTTATCTCCTCTCTCTCTCTCTCTCTCTCTCTCTCTCTCTCTCTCTCTCTCTCTCTCTATCTCTGTCCCTCTTCCTTTCTCTCTCTCTTTCTTTCACTCTTTCTCGTTCACTCTGTCTTTCTCTGTCCCTCTTCCTTTCTCATGCTCTCTTTTTCACTCTCTCTTTTTCTCTCACATTCTCTCTCTATCCCTCTCTGTGTCTCTTTCTCTTTTTCTTTTTTGTCCCTTTTCCTTTCTCTCTCTCTCTTTCTCTGCCCCTCTTCCTTTCTCTCTCTCTCTCTCTTTTTCACTCTTTCTGTCTCTCTCTCTTTCTCGCTCTCCCACACTCTCTCTCTCTCTCTCACGTTTTCTCTCTCTCTCTCCAGCAGCTAAGCCCTGCCACAGCCACATGTCCTGCCCATTAGGCAGAATAAATGGTGGCCGTATTGTTGGGGAGGTGTATAAATATTCATGCTGTGTTCGCTCAGAGAAAGAAGGCCCTCTATCAGTCTCCATCTCACAGCCTCTAATCTCTTTCTTTCTCTCTTTCTTTCTTTCCTTTTTCTTTTCTTTCATTTTGTTTCTCCCCACTGTCGCTCCTCTCACCCGTTTCCCTCCCTCACTTCCTCACTCCCTCACGCGCTCGCTCGCTCGCTCGCTGCGTTTTCCCTTCATCTTGTTTTGTCCGTAACAGTAATGCATAATTCTTTTTTTCTGTAATCACATCCCTCCAGCTTGCTTTGCAGTTCTCTTTTTCTTTCGTAGCCACCTTAGGTCATGTCTTGTTGTGTGTGTGTGTGTGTGTGTGTGTGTGTGAGTGTGGGTGTGTGTGAGTTTGGGGTGGGGGTGTCGTGGGATTTTGGTGTTCAGGTGGTCCTGCTGCTGAAAATTTGCATACAAGCCTTTTTTCTCTTCCTATTTTGACCTCACTCTTCCTCGCTCTGATTGCCACTGCATATGTTGTATATCTGCATGCATTGTGCATTTGTAGGCCATGCCTATGAGTACTGACACAATGTATGCGTGTGTGCATGTGTGTGTGTGTGTGTGTGTGTGTGTGTGTGTGTGTGTGTGTGTGTGTGTGTGTGTGTGTGTGTGTGTGAGATAGAGAGAGAGAGAGAGACAGACAAACAGACAGAAAGACAGACACAGAGTGTGTACATGTGTGTGTCTGTGTGTGTGTGAGAGAGAGAGACAGAGAGAGAGAGAGAACGAGAGAGAGAGCAAAAGATCCATAGAGAGTGTCCATGTGTGTGTGTGTGTGTGTGTGTGTCTGTAATGCTGTGCGTAAGCTGTGGTCCTGTGAGAGTGGCCTATCTGCACGGCAGCGGTGCTGGAGCGGTTAAGGGGAATTAAATGGCACTTCCTGCAGGGGAGGGCGTGTGGTACGGAGCGGAGCAGAGGGGAGCAGAGCGGCGGGGGTGCGGAGTGGTGCGGTGCGGTGCGGTGTGGGGGTAACCACTCTTCAGAAAGTGCCCTGACGATGCACAACATTAGACGCCTCCACTGAGACGCCCTCGCAGGGGATGATCCCAAGGACATGCCCGTGTGACGCCGGCGACAACTCTCTCCACCGCCCCCCCCTTCCCTCTTCCTACTTTGCCTTGCCTTCTCGCCCACTTCCATTCCTCTCCAGTTTTAAACTCTCCACATTCAGTAGATACACTAGTCAGACTGGAGTCTATCCAGTTCAAAAAGACATTTGCGATGTTCTACCTGTGTGCTGTTGTGGTTATGCTTTCATAGTACATTTTTTATTTGTGTCTCGAAATGCACTCATTTAGCTCATCTTTAGCATCACAGGCCTAACATACATACCATTTTGATCTAGTACTGCGCTTCCCAAAGGTTTAACTTCCACATGCCCCCTAAGACCTGCACCACAGACAGCTTGCTGTAACAATTGATATTTTTTGCATAATTATTGTTGCATGAACAAAAGGTCAACACATATTATGTGGTGGTACCTATGGTAGAGTCTGTTGAAATGTAATGGGGGTAGTTTAAATGTAATATATTTTTCCATTAGTTTCTCTACCTCAACGATATCTTTATACTGATGAAAGCTAAAAACCCCTTCACAGATATATTTTGTACCCCCTTGAATTGATCCAAGTACCACCTGCCGTACTTGTACCCCAGTTTGACAGCCACTGATCTAGTCCATACCATATATGCTCTCCTAAAGCCTGTTTGTGGAGGGCAAAGAGTTCAGCGAGGCCTTTATTGACACACCAGTGTATCGTATGTTATTAATTTGTTGGTCTGTCAGGGCTATCAATCTTTACACAGAGCTGTCTGTTTTCAATTCTGAGCTCCTCTCAGACTTAATCAGAAGGCGGCGTTATTGTTTTCTGATCATATTTATTTTGCTCCTCTCTTTTCATTTCCGCATCTCGCTCGAGAGATTATTACCGACCCAATATTCCCTGTTCGGTGTATATATATACGCAGCTTGCTGCTGGGAAAAAAATTTTGAGGGCTAGATTGATTGATCGAAAGAAATAAATGAATACATATATAAATAAATAATGTATGAAATTCTCCTCTTGTGTGCCTTAAGGATGTTATTGCTCAGTCTTCATGTGTTCCACTGTTCCAGCCCTTATGTGTGATCACCATGGGAACTAAAAGAGTCTCATCTAGTCTCCTACATTCGACAGACACACACACACACGCATGCCTTTCTCCTCATCGAGGTTGTAGAATCACAAGCTGTAATGGGCCTCCTCTTAATTATTAATACACAGTTATGATCGTAGATTAATAATTACATAGATTGAAATATGCCCTGCCCCTACCGCCAGCTCAAAATTGTGGAGCTGAATGCAACCCCTCCTGCTGCCATTAGTTCATCTCGTGCCCATTAGACTCGATTAACCAGCCACTCCGATCTCATGTATTTGTCATGAGGTCCCCCTTGCCATTTTCGCAACCTTAATGTTGTTGCCAAACGCACACATTTGCGCACGGCGTGCAAGGTTAAAACAGCCATGCGATTAGCTCTCCATTTCTCCCCCTTGTTTTTTGATGAGGACCAGGAAGAGTGACATTTGAGACCGCCGATTGTCGTGCTGTGAAACTAATCCCCTCCAAATTACATCTAGCGCCACTGCTCCTCTCGCCAAATGGCTGCAGGCGATAATGTTAAAGGGGATTTCTCCACAAATAAATGGCGGGAAGGGGGGAGGTGTGAGGTAATGTCTCCAAATCATCTCTTTTTCCCCTACAATAGCACTAATACTGTAACAGGGATGGCAGTGAGTGCCATGCTGCCAACCACAAAAAAAAAGGAATCAGAGAAAAAAGGAAAACATTTTTTACAGTGGAAAATATTACTAAAATATTACTTCTTACCCTAGTTGGTAAAGTGTTATCCATTAGTCTAATCCTTGCCTTGCAGAAATAAATAAAATCTTACTGACTTCTGATCAGTTTCTCCTAAACCACAATCTTGAAAAAAAATAACATTAAAAGATTTTTTTAAATCTTAAGTTCAACTTATAATTAGACTTGGTGCTTCACTGAACGCTTTTTTTTCCTTTTCTCCTTCTTAGGAGGAAAGAAAAGCTTAAAATAAGATCATATTTGTTTCCCAAATGTCATATTTGACTCTAAGTTTAAATGAGTGGACCACTATCTCCATTGAACCCACTGCTGTCCTGAATGACCAAGGGATTACCTGGAGCAAAGCAAGGTCCTTCCGTGCCCACAAAGGTGTGTGTTTTGCCTCCAACATCCATCACACTGGTTTACATCAAACTAAAAGAAGGAAACAGAGAAAGGCGGGAAGAGGAAAAATAACGACAAACACAGCTACAGGAGGGATAATTGATGCACAGCTAATTTGGGATTTCAGATTCGGCCTCCATCTTGTCACAGTTCGAGAGCATCAGCGAGCTGTGGCAGCAACGGCAGCAACGGCAGGTGTGGTTTTCCACAAACAGGTGTGTTGCTCATTTCTGTTAGTCTGCGTGGTCAACAGGTTGGGCGTCATGTCGGTAGTTTCCTGATGGGTTGGTAATCAGTCACAGGACGGAAGGGGATGTGGTGGGGGGAGGGGATGCTACATGTGTTTTTTCTTTGAGCCTGTGTCGTGTGTAGTCGTGCTGAATTGACAGACACACGAGGAAAAAAAACTTCGATTTTTTTTCTCTCTTTCTGTCTCTCTCTCTCTCTTTCTTTCATGCACACTCTCATTATCCTAAGGAACACAATGCACATGGTGATCAAAGCTTCTGTCATATGACAAAACATATGGAACATTCCAGATAATGCATTATTACTTCAAAATCAGTACATCCAAAGGATTAGAGGTAGAAAATCCTGCTTCAGAAAGATATCACACATTTGTTTCATTTGTTTCTCTAAATCTGAACATTCCGTTTAGCACAACTTCTTAGCCAATTAGATGAGTTCATTCGTGAAATGACCTGTCTTGTGCACAGGTAGAACCAGAACATGGTGAAACTTATTTTTTGAAGCTAGTTTTGTTATATCTGCAAGTCCCTTAAACAATGCTTCATTATGAGCACATGGACAACTGACATACTTATTGTGATCATATCTCTTAAGACAAGAGTAGTTAATCAATTCTTTTTAGTACTGTTTGTACTGTTCCTCATGTACCCTCATGTAAATGTGACAGTGTGTGGCATGGTTTATTATTCACCACTATAAACAGGAATTGGCTGCGTGTCAATCTAAGATATTAGTTATGAGGTAAAATGTCAGTGTGGTGGTAGAAAATTGAGAAATGGTGACCTGTGCCGATGTGTTTAGTCTATGAAGTAATCAGTGTAATTCAGTACCCAGTATAACCCAGTCCATCCAATGTAATCAGTCTACCCAGGAAGCAGGTTTCAATCCAGCTTTTTAAATGTGCATTTTGACAATTCACATAAGACATGGTGGTTGTAAACACTTCACAATTCACATAAACGCACCCAGAGCTTGTGCAAATGTAGCCACTGATGCATATTTTATTGGACTGAATTGCTATGAAAGCACATGTAATGCAAATTAGTTGAAATGACACACAGCTAGTGGTACCCTAAATTACACTTAATTAGGTAGTCTTGTGTTTCCTTTCTATCTCTACAGCTTCTTGGTACAGAACAACACAGTGACGCAAACTCTTCCTTTTAGAAGAGAATGAGAATGAGACTTTCCACTTTAAGAGGGCTATTGTGATTCAAGTGGAGTTGAATCACTTATTTATGCAATAGGTTGTGAACCTGTTTGTATTTAAGTGTTTGTCTGTCTATCTGTGATGCATGAGTGTGAGTGTTTGTGTGTGTGTGTGTGTATGTGTGTGTGTGCGTGTGTGTGTGTGCGTGTGTGTGTGTTTGTGTGTGCCCGTGTGTGTGTTTGTGTGTGCCCGTGTGTGAAGCAGAACGTGTATGTGTGTGTGTGTGTGTTTGTGTGTAAGAGTGTGTGTGTGTGTGTTCTCAGAAGGGTCCACAGCAGTGTCCACATTAGCAGTGGCAGATCACAAGTAGCCCTGCCGCCTTCATTAGTGTCTGGGCCCTCGGATCGATCCTCCCCGGCATCGTTACTGGCCTCCAGCTCTGGCCTGGCCCCACTTGTAAAGCAGCCTTGTTAGCCGAGAAGAAAGATCGGCCCTTCCGCAGGCCACCCTCGTAACAACGGCCCCGGGAAAATGAGCCGGGGCTATTTCTGACGCCTCACGACCTCCTCCTGCAGTATCACACACAAACACAATACGCACACACATGCACACACACACACACACACACACACACACGCACACACACACACACACACACACACACACACACACACACATACGCACACACGCACACATACACTCACACAGACACACATACATGCAAGCAGGCATTGATGCACACACACATCGCACAAACACACACACACACACACACACACACACACACACACACACACACACACACACACACACACACACTCAGAAACACACCATCAGACCATCTTCTCTATGGCGGTCTTTGTTCAGGCTTCCGGCACAAGTGTGCATTGTGTTCTTCCAGAAGCAATGGGGGGCTTTGAGTGTGCGTTTCGCAACATCGGTCACTGCTGAGGGTTCAATTAAGAGAAGAGGAAAGAGTAAAGCCCCCCACCCCACCGCCCAGCCCCCCCCACAGTGCAGCACAGACTAGCATGTGTTCTCAAGTGGTGGGGACAACTGCAACACCACTCACTGCCTGCGTGCATGTTGGGCAGTATTTCATACTATACAGGGGTGTAGGCTGTGCCCAAAATAGTTGGCTATGCGATGATTTTTATTTATTTTTTTATTTTCTGTGTGTGTGTGTGTGTGTGCTTGTGTGTGATGGTCAGACAAAGTAATGGATCTGCCCATCCATGTTATGCCAGAAGATGAGAGGGAAAGACTGAGATGAGAGAGAAGATGGATGTGTGTGTGTGTGTGAGAGAGAGAGAGAGAGAGAGAGAGAGAGAGAGAGAGAGAGAGAGAGAGAGAGAGAGAGAGAGAGAGAGAGAGAGAGAGAGAGAGAGAGAGAGTGTGTGTGTGTGTGTGTGTGTGTGTGATAGTCACTAGGTACTGTGGTTCACAGTGTGTGGTTTTCATCTTCACTGGCTCAGTGGCCCTCTGCCTATATGTGCAGTCATGAGCAGCAACACACCTGCTTACTGATGAGGAAATATATACTACTAAAATATGTACACACACACACACACACACACACACACACACACACACACACACACACACACACACACACAGGTCAACAGAGCTAAGTTGTAAGCAACTGGACTTCTTTTTGGAGCTTGAAAAAAAAGAAAGCTCCCAAAAGAAGTCCAATTGCTTACAACATAGCTCCTTTGACTACCATGACCTGGATAAACGAGAATCTTCAAACACACACACACACACACACACACAGAAGTGTGTGTCTAATGTTTAGATTAAAACTAGAATGCAATAGTTTGACTTCAACAAAGAGTTTCAAACATAATGAGTGATTGAACTCGTGACTGAAATCCTGAAAACTTTGACCTTTGCATGTTAACCACCCTGCTGACTTTTTTGCAGTTTGTGGATCCTGCAACTGTATATACTGCTTTACATGTGTCACAGTAGGAGCTCATCAGCCATTTTCAGAAACATCACGTGTGCATTTTGCAGCATATAAATATGTGGCCATGTGCCATCTCTCCCGGCCTCTGTGACTGCTGGGAAAACTCCCATATGTCCACATATGAACTTCTGTATTTATTTAACTTATAGCATGCGAACTGCTGGAAAAAGAGCAGGTATGTCTCTGCACAGCCTAATCATGTCGATATGATGATCCACGCAAGCGCCCGACTCGGCTAATGAAAAATCTACAGGGAGACCGGAGTTGATGAAATATTCATACGCGGCCCTATCTGAGGTTCAGCTGTTGCCCATCATTTGAGAGCCCTGATTCAGACCTTTTCACCAAGCACTGAGGTAACTATTTTTGTGCAAGCAAAACTATTCAATATTTGCTAAATATTTAAGAATTTAACCAAATCTTAGCTTATGTCAAGGGCTAACATTGTTCAGATACGTGGTGGAAATGCATCTGAGACTTTTTTTTTTTTTAAAACAAAAACACTCTTCAACTTTAATATCTTGGTGACATTTATTGTTATTTTTATTAATACTATTTATGGTAATCGCCACAGAGGTAGAGACAGTATGTCATAAGGGCTGACATACAGTGTTATGTCTTCAACCTTCACCCGACCTTTCTCCTCAAAGCATTAATTCTAATCTAATGTAGCAGTCAGTCCACGAGTTCACCAATACACCCCCCACCTTCCTCACCCACACACACACACACACACATGCTCACCGAGATGTCCTAGCATTTAACCTCGCCAGTCAATTCAGTTATTGGTTATATCCGAAGATAGCGTGACGTGGCCTGCCCCCCCCTCCGTCTAGGCCCCGGTCCGATGTTAACTCAATCAAACGGCACCTCCAGAGGTCTTCAGATGACGACCTAGATAACAAGGGGGTGTGGGTGTGGATGGGGTGGGATGAGGGTGGGGGTTGGTGATGGGAGGAGGGGGACCTGAGTCGTGAAATGTGAACAAGAAAAAAAAATGATGGTGTGGTTTTAAACACTGGGTGGAGGTGTGGTGTGGCAGGAGCTGTCATATGCCTCCTGGGTGCCTAACTGCATGGGGTACATTATTTATCTGGTGTGAGGGAAGGACCCTCATGCCCTTGGTGGAGGAGGGGAGCTGGGCTTGTGTGACATCTCTCAATTTTTACAGCGAGAGCCCGTACAGCTGGCTGTTCACCTGGGTTAAGCTGGGGTTAAGTATGTATCACTAGGAGGAAGGAGGAAAAGGTCTGTTCTCAGCAGTGCCAGGGGCTTCTTTTGATTATACTGACTACTTGATGTTAACTGCCCAGAGTAGCTCTCTCCTTGCAGAGAGGGTGGTGTGTTTCCACCATAGCTTCCGCAATGGAGATGGTTGTGTTAGTACACATTGTACATCATAAAAAAATGAAGAAGCTGATGTAACTGTTTGGGTATTACAATGCACGAAACACACAAGAGACCATTCATGTTTCTGTGAAAACCCACTTTCCACCCAATGTATATTTGTTTGGGTCTCTGCTGATGTTTGTGAAGAGATGTTGCACATCATGCAAAGATCAGAACATATAAAAATAGCAATACACAATTGTCATGAGGACACGGTTTTGTTTGAACCAGCCAAGATTGCATCAACAACACTCATAACATGCATCTGCAGAGCACTGAAAGCAAAACACATAACCACACAGTTGCAGAATCGAATAAGGCAGAACACCGAAATAAATCTGATTCACACTTATGACATGAAATATTCCTGACTCTCTAGCACTGCAGAGGTGAGATGTCCAAACAGCAGATGGAAAGAGGCAACAGAAGACAGATGGAGAGAGGAAGAGAAATGGAGAGGGAGGGGATACAGGCCACCCGAGTTAGATATATAGCCAGTATTCATTCTATCTGCACCTTGTCTCTGGAGAAAGCAATGGGTTTCTATTTCAGTCGCTGAACACTTGAAATGAACTCTGTAACGGAAGAGAGATTAGCATATTTTGTAATGTTTTTTTTTCTTTCTGGTATGAAGAGACACACAGGCTCTGAGACATGATACCAGTGAAATTACATAAAACAATCTAACACACACAAACACACAAACACAAGCTCATGCACAAACATAGGGTCATGCTCACAGGCCACAGAATAGTCCATGCACACACACACCCCAACCCTTCGTCCGTGTCTGATGCGGGGGTTTAAAAGTAGAAAAGTGTGAGACGGTGTTTCATTGTGAAAAGAATGAGAATTGCTTCCCTGGCCCCTGCCCTGCATACCAAAGAGCTAGGGGCCCTCTCTGTGTGTTTCTAAGGGGGCCCGTGGAAGACACTGAACATTGAAGATGGGCAGAACTGATCCCCTTGCCACAGATCTGATGTCTGCTGTCGCCGAAACCCCGATCCACGACATCCACAGAAGCCAGACACAAAGATCAGAGGGAAACACTTTACCATATCGGCTCAAAAAATCACATTACCAAGCCTTGATAAGAGATAACAGCCAGTCAAAACAACACAGCGCAAAAATAAAAAAATAGAATGAAAAAAAAATGCTTTTTGGGAGGGGGGGTTGGGGTGGTGGGGTTCGCTGGTGATGAGAATGTGGAATCGACTAAGAGGTTGAATAACCAGCGTGGCCCCCCTCGTAATTAAAAACAAAGCGCCCATTTGTGGCCACTATGTGTGATCGGTTGTTTATTTGTCTTGTAATTAGTTTTTGTAATAATTAATTTTGCACCACTTGTTTCTGTCAATCAGCAACACTTAGCATTGCAATCAATGCCATTTGGATGTTTGTGACCTGCTGAGAACATTTAATTATATGGGCTTTTCCCCCCAGTTATGGGGTGAGAGCCTACCATATTACATAAACTAATTGCTGCGCTGTTAAGTAACTTTTAGGAAGTTCATGTAGGTCTGCTTTCAATGGATTTCTAAAAGACGTTCATTGGGGAGTTAGGCAAATATCAACAAAGGCATTGTGCTTTGCATAGTAATCTCCCATATGATTAGAATTGTGTTTTTGCTGCTCAAAATATTAATTTCAAGGGTGTACTAAAGTTGATCAATATACTTTGATTATTCAAAACATGTAGCCTGGTGTTGTGCACCTCTGTTGAGATGTTCAGTCTGAAACACGTTTTCCCTTTAGCCAGCTCATCCACTCTGATTGGTCATGAAAGCAGTGATGTCACACTGCTAGAAGCTTGAGACAGAAGTTAAGACAGAATTCATTCGAGTGATGACATGCATGCTTTTTAATAACAGTTTCCAACTTTACTTCAACTTTTCTTCAACTGTAAACTGTAAACTGTAATCTTTCCATGCTGCTCAAGGATCATGAGAAAAAAGTTGGAACAGTGTTTCAAGGCAAGAAAGGGTAATGAATTCTGTGAAAAAGAGTTACTTCCTGTTTACAAACTGTTTATATACACAGCCACTATATCACACACATGCTATACAAAGACATGGGAAAACCCAGAAAAGCCACCAAGCACCCCTTGAAATGTATCTTAGGTTGTCATCCATGGAATTTTGTGTTATTTTTTACACCCTTATCACTCTGTAGGCAACCTACCCATGTTGGTATCTAAAGCTGCTTTTAGAGTTAAACTCTACAAACAATATGTACAATTTATGTCTGGAAATGTGTCGAAGTAAGCCATTCACATTCGAGTGTGAAAAGCAGATTAATGGACAATCTTAAGTAATCTTAGGTAATCTTAAGAAAACTTTCAATTTGACAAAAAAAATCTAGAATGTTTTTCCATACTCATAAAAACATTGGCTTTTATATCCGACCAACATTGTACAGATCAGTCTTGTACTGAGACACTTGACTGAAATCAGCAAATAATTGGTGTTATAAATAACTTACAAAAGTGTTACAGCCTAGTTATTACAGGATAGGGTTAACAATGTATAAACCTAATCTGTCACTGTCCTCCTGGGTAGCAGGGTTGGTGATTTAAGTGGTTTTCTGAGTTAAAGGTGGCACTGAGGCAGGCTGACAGATTCAGGGGAGGGGAACGTGTGCATCCCTGAATGGCATCCTTTGGGGCTCCCAGGGACACCATTGAAAGAAGAGCAAAAGGGTGTGTGTGTGTGTGTGTGTGTGTGTGTGTGTGTGTGTGTGTGTGTGTATGTGTGTATGTGTGTGTGGTGGGGGGGTGTCTGCCACCGAGGTTGAGTGAATTTCCTCGTCTGTGTCCTCCGAGGGAGCTGTGGTTCAGGCCCACCAACCCAGGATAACAACCTCCTCCTGAGGTGTGGCCCATGGCACCGCAGGGCTGGGAACCCACTAAGGAGCCTTCACTGGAAGACAAATGTACCTGGCTCCCCTCATCAAACACCCTCATTTAATGAGTCTATATGCACACCGACAGTTACAGCCTTTTCTTTGCATGGGGGTTGTTTCATTATTTTCCATATAGAACACCTATGCAGAACTTTATAGAACATTCTATATGGCCACATTGATTTTTGTGTATGACCTTGGCTGATGAAAGTTAGATTGCTGATTGTTGGTGATTGGAATGTCATGAACTGGACAGTTGAATCATGACAACATTCTGTTGTTATTAAGTTCCACATTGTAGTGCAGCCTTCTGAGTATATCATTGTCATAAAAGTCACTACACATTGTTGCGGTTCATTTGTGTCTAATTTGGAAGGAAGGGGAAAAAAACTTTAATTAAACTTTTATCGTTAAACAAGCAATTAGAGATTTTAAGCTGGTGTGTATGCAGAGGTCACGTAATGACTGCATGTTATTTCACATCAATACTCTCTCAAATGAGTAGCTCGCCTGTCAATGTGGCGGATTTGACACTTCTAATAGGAAATTGATCGGCAGACGGGGCAATCGCTGGACCGTCTTCCACGTGTGGCGGCTTCCAATATTTACTTGGCCCCCTGAAATTAGAGATGTTTTCCATGTAAACAAAGTGCCATCCATTTTGTCTAGTGGTTTACTGGCATGGTCCTTTCTCTTTTGGCAGGGTCCCAAAAAGATTGTTATGAAACGTAATAAAAATAATACATGTTGGCTTAACACAGGGATTTACTGAGGCATCGCATCAAACAGTGTGAGTGAGATGTAGCAGGAATAGACTGATCTGATTTTCCATCTAAAATTATTCATGTTATTATTATTGTTCACAGCATGTGAACCAAAAAAAAAAGTGAAGACACAAGTAAACAACAGAAAAAAAAAAACTCTTACGCACACACACATACACACACACGCCCGCACATACTCACACACATACACACACAAAGATAAACACACACCGACTCTAGCACGTTTGCACAGGGCGAGTTGTTATCAGATCATTTCCTAATCCGGCCAGTGTCTGCTAAGAAGAGGAGGCAGCCTCAGCAGGCCTTCTGGGGGAAAAGCGAATTGACACAACCAAATGCACACTGATAATCAGGACCACAGGGAAGATTAGACCTGGCCACCAGAGAGAGAGGGAATGAGAGCCAAAGATAGATAGAGCAGAGAGTAAGGAGGGGGTGATGTGTGTGTGTGTGTGTGTGTGTGTGTGTGTGTGGGGGGGGGGGGGTGAAGGTGGAGGTGAAATTCAAGGGAAAAGATGACAAAAACAAGGACACAGAGAGAAAGAAACAACAGAGCAAGGGAATGGGCATTGTTTTTTTTTCTGGGACTAGCTAAGAAATAGGCAATAGAAATATTTGACATATCTGACACTCTGCTCCTTTTTAGAAATGTAAATACAATAATAAATGTTTGTAGCTCACTTTCTCAAACATTTTTCTATCCCGTAGGAGTGGAAACCTTTCCCTATACTATTCCAATGTATTTATTTGAGTTTCTCAGTTTTTTTTCTATGACTACGCAATACATCCACCCTCAGACTGGCAAATTACTGTCAGGGAAGACATTCCTTTTGGATCCATTTATAGAATTGGTTGAAAAGCCATTTTGAATTCTTTGTGCAAGACTGTACACTAGTTCCCTTCATGCTGTCACTGTCCTTAAGTCCCTTCTCTAAACTGCACTATTCTCCAAGTAAATGACAGAAACTTTAGCCTGTAGTTCTTATCTATATGTGCACAGAGGGCCTGTGGGGACACTATTTCCATGTGTTTATTCAAACCTGGGTATCTTAAAATTCTGTGTTAAAAAAAAAAAAAACTCTCCCATATCATGCATGGGAAAGTGCCTATGGGGACCCAGGTTCGAATCCGGCGTAGATTGATTCCCAACCCTACCCCATCTCTTTCTCCCACTCATTTCCTGTCACCATCTTCACTGTCATATCACAATAAAGGCAAACAATGTACTATGTACTATGTACTAATGTACTGTCTATCTATCTATCTATCTATCTATCTATCTATCTATCTATCTATCTATCTATCTATCTATCTATCTATCCTTCTATATTCACTTTGATTGTTTTTACTTGCCATTATAGAAAGTATTTAATGTTGCACAGTGATTCAACTTTATGTGGCAACACCAGCCATCCAATCAGAAAAGAGATCTTCAGAATTACATGTTAAGCGGAAGTGGGCTATTTCCTGCAGAGAGCTAGGGAGGTTATTATGAAAGCTACAGTGCAGGCTTCCATTGAAACATCTGTCAATGCCTGTCCACAGGAGTGAGTGTGTGTGGGGACTGAGTGGTAATAACTGAGTGAGTGCTTTTCCCCCGTCATTTGAGTCCGTGAGTGGTGACGTCAGTCGCTTCCAGGAATGCTGAAGGAAACTGGTGAATGTGTGTGTGTGTGTGGGTGTGTGTGTGTAAGTGGGTGGGTGGGTTGGGAATGGATCCTGACGCTTTATATTTTTGGTGCCGCCAGTATCAAGACAATAGCAACAGTATTGATTAAGCTATAGTTTCCGATTGATTTCAGATAAAAAGACGAGGATAGCTAGTGGCTGTTTGAATCACAGCTCAGCACAGCCTGCCCTATGGTCTTGGTCCATTCAGAAGAGGATTCATTACACACACACACACACGCACACACACACATGCATACTCACGAATACATACGCACACACACACACACACACACACACACACACACACACACATACACACACACACATATCTATACATCCATAAATACAGCAATACTCACATATACACACGCACACATGCACGCACGCACACACACACATATCTATAAGCACACACACTCTCTCTCTCTCCCTCTCCCACACACACACAAACATACACACACATCCATAAATGCGTGCACATTCAAAGATAGAAAGGGAAATTGAGAGACAGAAAACAGACAGAGGTCCATGAGGAGGCAGGTCATTGTTCAGTTCTTACCCACTGATCCAAAACCAAGCAAACTAGCAACCACATCCCATCATCTGAATTCTCTGATAAACAAACCAACAAACAAATAAATAAAAAAAATATTGCAATGTTTTGATTTGTAAATTGCTGGGCCCCAAAACTAGCAAACACATAGGGTGTGTCTGTTTGTTTGTGTGTGTGTGTGTGTGTGTGTGTGTGTGTGTGTGTGTGTGTGTGTGTGTGTGTGTGTGTGTGTGTGTGTGTGTGTAGAGCCTGCATCCTCTGTGTTTACCATGTTTGTGACTAGACAAAGCCCCAGGGCTTTCACCATTGACAGGGGCGCAGAGAGTCAAGGCATTGATTCTCTCCACCCCACCTCTCTCTGTCCCTCTCTTCTTCATACTCTCTTATACGTACTCTCTCATTCACACACACACACACACACACACACACACACACACGCACACGCACACGCACACATACACACACATTACATACGCATTATATACACACACACATTACATACACACATACACCTGCACACAAACACTGACACACACACTGACACACACACACTCACACACATTACACACACACACACATAGACACACACACACACACACACACACACACACACACACACATACACACATTACACACAGACAGATATTACATACACACACACACAAGCACATACATACACACATTACACACACACACACACACACACACACACACACCCATCTTCTCTCTCATCTCAGTCTTTCCCTCTCATCTCCTGGCATAACATGGATGGGCGGATCCATTACTTTGTCTGTTATTGACTCCACTTCGGAGAAGGCAGGATGGCGAGGGCAGCAAACGTCTGCACCATTACTTAAACCATCGCCCCGCTGCTGCTGCCGCCACTACTGCCCCCTACCCCACCGCCACTGCCGCCACCTCACCTCACCTCACGCACCTCGCAAAGTGCACCGCTTTCTGCTGACATGGAAGATCTGATAAAAGAGGGCACTTGTGTTGTTTTGTTTTGTTTTGTTTTGTTTTTTTGCTTGTTAGTGTTTTCTTTTTTTTCTTTTTTGGCCTGGAGATGTGAACCAAGGTCTCCAAATAGGTAAAGGTCCTGCTATGTGTTACTATGTGGTAATGACATCTGCACTTTACTGTTTTTCTTAATTGCTTTGACCTAAAACTCACAGTTTTCATCATCACTATCTCAATGGAGCAGAAGAGACCTCTTGCGAATGTGTTAACCCTTTCTCATTTCATTGATGCATTTTCCCCACCCTTTGTCAAAACAGTTAACATGGATGTCATTCAAGCATTCCAAACTCCACTGTTTTATCTATCGTAACTTAGCAGAAACAATCTATTTCTAACTATTAGAAACTACCAATACTATCAGTATGAAATCACTGAATCACCTGTTTGACACTCCTTCTCAGTCACCACATCTGTGTTGTTCTTTGCCAGCATTGATGGAGGAGGTCTATTTATTATTCTCTAGATTTTTATACTTTACTGTAATAGGTTTTTTTTATTTTCCTAATTTCTTATACTCAAATAGATTTTACAGTTTTTGTTTATTGCATACACACTAAATATCATACCTATATCAAATGCATTAATACTTCTCATTCATGTAACTATACCTTAAACTAAGGCACCCAAACTATAAACAAAAGTTCTACTTTGCACTTTGTTTGCAATAAATCCACACACGTTTTTAAAACGGTCCACACATCTTCTTAGATTAGACACTTCATTCATCAATAAAAACACCTGTGTTTATCGGGAAAACGTTTCATTTAGTATACATAACAACACCTGGCAATTGGCAAAACATATGCACACACCCACAAACTCTAGCAAAGAAAACTGAACACACATTAATCATAGCATTATCAGTTAATCAAAGGAAAAAAACTCAACTCTTTTGTTTGAACACTGTTGGCATGGACATAAGGAGAGCAAAATATTACTGCAAGGAAAAAAAAACAAAGAAGAAAAAAGAAGACCTGGCAATAGAGACATTTCAAATACCCCGAGTACTGCAGTCTATTAGTTTTTATGATTCTGCATTTGGCAAAATGCATTGTTCCCCTCTAAAAAAGATTTACAGTTTTGTATGTTTTCTATATGCTCATGACATGTTTCATGCCATAATGCACAGGTACAGAAATCCCATTTCTTGATGTTTTACAGTAAAGTATATGTATAATAACACTGAACTAGACTACTCACTGTAACCTACATACAGTAGCACACCGACTTTGTAGTCATCTGGGCTAACACTATTTTATACTTGGCTGCTCTAGTCTGGGAATTATATGGTATGTGAAGACATTGAGGTTGGGTCAGTAAGAGGTTGGATATGATACATATGATGATGGTTTCCCATATCCCACTAAGAGAGACACTAGATGTTGATACTGTAAGATTATGTGGCCAAATTACAAGATGGAGTTTATAATCATTTCACCCAATTCATTAGCAATAGTAAATTGGGGGTTTTGTTTACAGTATGTACCACTGCCTTGTACTTTACTTGTCATTATAGTCAATGCAGTAGTTTACAGTGTAGTAAAATGTTGTATGGATTACTATAACTGTTTTCTTTATTCACTGACATCTATATGTGAAAATAAAATTATAGTGAAATTATTTTAAAACAGCAGTGTTTTGTAAAAACAATGTCAGTGTGTTGTTGCTGATACAGGAGAGTAATTCAGATGATACCTGTGTCTGATACGCTGGTATATAAAAGGTAATTTTGCTGAGTACTGCATTTTGTATTTTGTGTTTCATTGTGTAATGACTAATCTGAGGAGTTGATACACATGTTTGCAAGTTGTGTTGCAGTTGCAGCCTTTTGCAAAAAAAACAGTGTCATTTTCACCATCATGGCACTGTTTAGCCCTGTGTGTTAACTGTTTCGAAAACATGGAGTTTGAGTTGACTGCTGCATCAAATCAATCAAGAAAAACTGTAACTGTTTTGAGAATGTGCAGTTTGAGTTGACTGCTGCATCAAATCAATCAAGAAAAACTGTAACTGTTTTGAAAATGTGGAGTTTGAGCTGACAGCTGCAATGAAGCAATCAAGAAAAACTGTAAAAAACTTACTGGCTCATCAACCTGAGTGTAACATTTTTTGAATTGCAACCTCTTGAATCAGCTGGTTTAGGGAGTTGATATAACACATACTGTATGTAGTTGGGTTGTCTAAATTCCGGTTTCCCATCTGTGCTCTTTTGTATCATCATCATTTAAATAAACAAAAACAACAGCAACAATACCCTGTATTGATAAAGCACTTTCCAGAGCAATAAAAGTGCTTCACAGGAGACCCATAGTAACCACCGTCGGCGTGTAGCACCCACTTGGGTGATGCACGACAATCATTATGCAACAGGACACTCACCACACAGCAGCCTTGAGGTGGGGAATGAGGGGATGAGTCATGGAGGCAATTACATCCTGGGGTAATTAGGGGGCCAGACTGAATGAGCTGGGATGGGAGTTTTGCCAGGAAACTGGGGAACCCCCACCCCTCCCTCCCCGACCTCCCTACTCGTCGTTTGCGTTCATATGACCACACCCAGCCTGCACACCTTTGGCTTGAACATCTTATCTGTAGAACAGCATCTCTCACAGCCACCCAACATCACATCTCTGAATAGCAACTTTATTTTCCAAGGAGGTTTTCTATCCAAGTAGCCTACTAAACAACACCTGCTTAGCTTTTAGCACAGAGAGGGTAGCCACTAGCCTGGCTGTCGCACCAGAGTTTGGTCTCTGAATCCTCCCTTAGACAGGAAGTTCTTAGGGGCGGGATCAACGAGTGTCTCTCTGTACTACTGGGCAGAGCTATAACCAATGAGACCATTGATATCAATGACGTATGCGTAGCATTCGTTTTTCATTGGTTCTGGATTTTTACGAACCAGAAAGAACTGAGAATAGTCACAGGCAGTATGGGCGGGCCCAGAATAGCTATCCACTGGTCTGGCTGCTATCATTTTTTTTGATTACAGTTTATTTAATGGTCCCTGTTACCGTGCGTCAACATCATAAAGCACAGTGGAACAAAGTTTGTAGTAATATGTAACATTATGTACCTACATTGTACCATAGGGTTAGGATTAGGAGGTAAGTTTTAGGTATATATAGTGTAAGTACATGTTGTAACATCTAGATGAACTGTAAAAGGAACCGTGAATCAAAGTATTCCCTTTTCTTTTTTTTAGTCTGCTGTTTACTGAATTGTTCAGCCTTCCTTTGAATGGCACCCCTGGTCCTCTGGATTGATTTCTCATTCTCATTTAACAATGGCTGCCGAATAAAAGGGTAAATTTGCACTTCACGTAGAATTTGCCGAGACGTGATTGCATTACACCTGTGTGGAGTTAATAAAGCCTCCAGCACTGATGATTCCATTTCGTGAGCCATGCTCACACGTCTTCTACACGCCCTCTCTCCTCCTCGTGGCCTTTCCTGTATTTGTTTGAAAGGACTCATGTGGGGTGGGGGGTGGGGGTTGAGAGGGTTGGGGCACTAACCTACTAAAATAGACATTTGCAAACGCAAAAAAAAAGGATTACACATCAAGGTTTTATGGCTCTCTGTGCAAGCTGGGACAGTGGGCATTTTAATTTATTTATACAGCCGGATCGCAGTCATCCGTCACACTGGTATAAATCCAGCACTCATCAATAGGCAATCTGCTAATGCATGCACGGGATCAATTTCTGCCGAGGCGAGCCAACGCACTCAGGAACTCTCTTTCCCTTGTGCTCTCTTTCTCTTTCTCTTTCTCTTTCTCTCTCTCTCCCTCTCTCTCCCTAAACTCTCTCTTACTACATACTTGCACACACACACACACGCACAGATATACAGTACACTGAAATACACACACACACACGCACACACACACACACATACACACACACACACACACACACACACACACACACACACACACACACACAGATAGACACTGAAATACACACACACACACAAAAATAATTAAATAAATAACTATATATATATATCTCCCTGTTGGAGCTGATCCACTTAATAAGAAGCACCCCTTCCAGTCAAACTCAGTTTGCCTGTGGTGGGAAATTGAAGACAAAGTAGATGGGAACCCTCATCATTGAAAAATGTTTTTATTTATTTATTTTTATTATTTTGTGCATACCAGCTGAACTGGGGCCACATTAAAAAAAGAAACCACAATTCCCAGTGATCAGGAGCTTTTTTTTTCCCTCTTCTTTAAACTGCTGATCCCTTACGAATGCACGGCCCTCAGCACATTACAGTGAGCTTAGCATCAGAGTACATCCGGCGGACGCCAGATCTATACGTGTGCACGCTTCTGCTGGAGGTCTGATGAGCCCTCGTGCTTTCTAATGGAATTGATTTGCACAACGAGCCAGGTCTAATTGATAGATGGAGGTATCCCTTTCAAATGGATTAAGTTATTTGTTCTGCTTTCTTACGCTCTTACTTACACCCTTGTTTTGACACTGTGGTTACGTTTTTCTGTTTTGCAGCGTTCACGTTCTCTGTACAGTGGTGTAGCCCCTTTGTGTTGTGGTACCTTTTTCAACTGTTGTTGATACATCAGTCGTATCTGTCTGCAGCTGAACTGGACACCATTTTTTGTGTCTGTTTGCTTGTTTGTTTAACACCTTCTGAAACTTTTAGATTTTGTTTTGTATACACACACTCAAATAACCCCCCCCCCCAAACACACACACACACACATGCACATGCACACACGCACACACATGCACGCACATGCACACACGCACACACATGCACGCACGCACGCACATGCACACTCACACACGCACATGCACACACATGCACACTCAGCCACTCACACACACTCACACACATACACACACACACACTCTCACTGCTTGCAAATACTTAATGGAAGCAGCCGCTGGGCGGAGCACACTGTCACCATCAGAAACGTCAATTTGGATGAGGAGGTCGCTGGGTAACAGCATCGATCCATGCTCCAGGCAAGGATGCAATCATTGCAGGGGTCATACCCCTCCCTTCATGCACACACACACACACACACACACACACACACACACACACACACACACAGACACACACACACACACACACACACACACACACACACACACAAACACACACAATCCCAAGCTCACTCTCTAAACATAGTTAAGGACATTATGATAGTAAAGTATAAATGGCAGGCAGTGAAAGGAGGGATAAAAGTAATAAGACAGAGAAAGAAAGACAGAGAAAGAAAGATTGATGAGAGAGAGTCAGAGAGAGAGAGGGAGAGAGAAAGAGGGAGAGAGTGTGTGTGTGTGTGTGCAAGAATGAGAGACAGGGAAAGAGGGAGTGTGTGTGTGTGTGTGTGTGAGAGAGAGAGCGAGAGAGAGAGAGAGAGTATGTGTGTGTGTGTAAGAGAGAGACGGAGAATGAAGGAGAGAGAGTTTGTGTGTAAGAGAGAGTGTGTGTGTAAGAAAGAGAGAATGTGTGAGAGAGACAGAAAGAGGGAGAGAGACAGAGAGAGAGTGTGTGTGTGTGTGTGTAAGACAGAGAGAGAGAGAGTGTGTGTGTGTGTGTGTGTCTTTAAGAGATAGTGAAAGACAAGTCTAGTCAATCCTAAGGAATAACGAATGCAGCGAGCCTCTCCGCCCTGTCAGGCCCCTTCTCCTTGCTCCTGACAGCTTTATGCCGCACATATTCAGATTGTCGAGCATTATAGCTAATAAAATGTCAATGAGCGCTAAAGGTGTCAATCCCGCTGTCAGCTGCTGCGTATGGCGGAGCCACTCCAAAACAGCTTGCATGCGCAGTAAATGCGGGCAAGCGAGCGCATTAGGGATCGCCAGGGGTCGGTGTTGACGCCAGAGAGTCACTCGAAGAGTCAGTGATTCCCCACTTTTCTCCTCCTCAAGAATGAATGAAGCTCAACAGGCCTCGTGTTCTAAGGAGTCAAACACACATTCGGATATATCTCTAGGGTGCCCCGTGTTTTTTTTTTTCTTTTTCTTTTTCTTTTCCTGTTCCTCTTTAGTTACTTTTGGAGTCATTCATTTTTCGCTCTTTTACTCTCTTTGCCTCTCGTGCGTTTTCTCACTCTCTTTTAGCCTTCAAAGACTCAGGAGGTGGGAGAGATTTGTGACTATAATCCTTGAGACCACTTCGGAAGAGAGAGAGAGAAAGAGAGAGAGAGAGAAAGAGAGAGTGCTTCCTTGAGGTGTTTAACTTACACTGCGCTGAGAAGAGAGAGGAGGCCTCTGAAGATAACAGCTGAAGAGCTCTCGAGTAGAGGAATTGAAAAGCAGAAAAAGGACCAAAATGATTGAATGAGTGGAGTGTGAGAAATGATGGGGTCAAAACTGAGCCATTCAACCACACCACACCACACTACCTGACGAGGTGAGAGCCATGGACGAGGACGAGAGGGACGAGGAGGAGGGGGAGGTGGAAGAGGAGCAGGAGGATGAGTAGGCCATGTTCCATGACACACGCTTTGCTGAGCCACTTCATCAACTCGTCAATGTCTTTGTTTTTTTATATTTTTTTTATTGATATCCTCTCTGATGTCTCAAGAGGAAGAAGGGAGTCAGACTGGCGTTGGCTGTCTATTCATAACATCAAGTGGCCATAATGGAGTCCTTTTTTTTTTGCCCAGTCGCCAATATGATTAATTTGTTTCTTTCAATTCCAAGTGTAGCTATGAAAAGGATTTTTAAAGGCTTGAGTGGGATGGAAGGTTGACAGAATGTGTTAGACAGAATGCCTATATTTGCAGACACCTCACAGGCAAAGACTCAGAGACTAATGAGTTTGCCAGAATCAATGTCCTTGAAACTTGACATTCTTTTTTTTTATTATTTTTCCCACAGAAAAGAAGTGACAGTATCCTTTCCCCTTTTCAGCCTCCCTTTTGATCTTTTGGTCATTTTTTCTTCTTTTCTTCTCTTCTTTTCCTACAGTATGTCTTTGTCTTTTCACATGTAGGGTTTTTTTTCCACTATAAGAGAAACCTCTAACCTCAGCAAAGCTTTCACACTTAACTCAGATTAATTGCCATGACAACAGGGCACAGATGGTGGCAGACACCACCCTGCGAGTCACCTCACGGCGAACCATTATAGCGGCGCTGAGGTGACCAAGTGCAATCGGGGAAACTGTGACGGCACTTATCTGTGGCTCTGAAACCCTGACAAAGCATAACCACAGGGGCCAAGCATTAGGCTATCGCACATTATAACATATAGCTACTGCAGATTATAAAAAAAAGGGAACACTTAATTTTACGGTTCCATTTTTAATGTAACAACATGTAATATTGTGTACTTTACTGTTATGCAGGCCTCTTAGGGAAAGGGCACATACTGACAATTGAGAAGACTGCGGGACTGTTGGCTGATTGGTGGCTGTAACACACTAGCGCTTTAAATTGAGAACAGGTGATCTCACCTGGAGAGCTGTTTTCCCCAGGTGCGAGTTTCTCCCACTGACAGAAGACTGCCGTTTTGTGGGAGCCCCAGAGTTTTAGTGTTTAGTGTTTAGTCGTCATCAATTTGGACACTGTCACCATTTGTACTGGCCATCCGCATCTGTCCATGGTAAGCTGCACTCCTGTGGTCTTCTCTGGTTTAGTTGCACCCATCACCACACACACCACTGATACGGATTTCAAGTCCAAGTGAAGCTCAAAAACGCAGAGCAAGTTACAACCCACAGTCCTAGATAGAATACTGTAGAATAAGACCCCTAGACAGTGTATCAGGTAAGAGAGGTAGCTTTGTAACCTTTGTTTGTTTCCTTTTGTTGCTTTAGGTAACTGTAGTATTTGTGGCAAGCGCTTGGTGTACCGCAGGGTGGACTATCGATGTTTGTAACATTACACTGTACATACCTAACACTAACCCAATGATCCAGTATAAGTACATAATGTTTCATATAGGTACACTGTACCTAATTGATGTAATAGGGACAGTAGCCAAATATGAACTCCCATATACTGCCTATGCTGGCAGTAAGATTTGTTGCAACATTTCAGTCAGCATTTCAGCCAACAAAGTCCAAGGCAAAACACTGGACTTGACTTCACAGGATCAGTGTGGGGAAGTGGATGAGGGTGGTGGTGGGGTGGGGGGAAGTGTAGCAGGTGGGCGGGTGAGCGCAATAACTGATGCTAATTTTCATTGGAGCACCACAATGCTACAGGATCGCTGTCAGCACGTGTGGGGTGCACAGCTGGGTGCCACGTGATGGGAGAGGTGGGGATGACTGTCAAACACACATACACACACAAATACAAACACACATACACTCATTTATACACACATCCACACCTGTCAGGTGGCATTCGCATTCCTTTTTCATTTTCTGAGGGGAGCGGAGATATGGTGTGTGCAGCGTTTTTTGCACTTAATTACGTCTTAAATGTGGCTTAGCTGCCAACTTCACCACCACTGCGACAAAAACATTTAGCAGCACATTCCTCTCTGCCTCACTGAGCTGCATTTTGAGTGAGATATGAACTACATTCACAAGTTTATGTTTCTTATCACTAGTCTCTTTCCTGCCAACTCCAACTCTTTTAACAAGGAAAGCTGAATGTCAAAGTAAGAAAAAAAAACACCTGCACCTGACTTTAAATATAAAGACCATCCGTGCCACAAGGAGTCATATGTGTCACTTCCAGTCATTAGGTTGACCAGAGAAACGGTTGACTGCATTGGCAGTTGACAGACAATAAATGAAAAAACAAAAAAAAGGTCTGAATTTAATTCAATGTTTATTTTCTTTCTGACAAGTGCAATTAAGGGGAAGGTCTCATAGTCAGCGTAGCTGTGATACCATGACAGCCTAAAACACAGACAGACAGCCTGGGGTGTTACACAGTCAACCAATAAAAATTAAAATGATTAATAACAGTTGATATCTAAAACCAGGCAATGCAAGTAGTAAGAAACCAATTACAGCAGATACAGTCTGAGGTAGGAAGGTAGGAAGATACAAACGTCAGACAAACATACTCACAAACTGGACAGAGAAACATATTCACATAGTAAATAACACACACTTTTAAAAAGTAGTCGAAAGGTTTTAAAAAAACAGGTGAGTTAGGACAGGCCTGTCTCTGAGTGTGCAAGTGAAGTGCTTCTAGGACTGAGTGAGCTCCACCATGCTACAAACACAAGTGGCACCACTCATCAATCAGTCTAACAGACACATCTTTCACAGCAGTGCTCTTAAATATGCCTGTCTTCAGGCACACAAAACAAGAAAACATACCCCTCGAGGGACTCATCTGCCAGGTAAACTACTGACCCAGTCGGCACCCGACCTCAACATCATCTCTGGCAGAGGAATAAACATGGACGTCACCTGTTGTACTATACAGAATGGCTGACCCACCATTTTTAGAGTTATCACATTCTGTTAAAAACATAAAGAGAAAAAATGCTGTTTAGATTTGTAACCGGTCATAGTTCACACAGAGTAATGTTTTGACAGCACATTACTGACCAAATAGGTCCACACTGATTTCATCTCTAGCAGTGGAGGAAACATCAACATCACCTGTTTTACAATGCACAACGGCTAATCAGACGCCATTCTACTCAATGTAGGCCTACCTACTGTAGCATTTTGAGAATTATCATATCCTGCTAAAAAACAGAAAAAAAGACCAATTCAATTCGTAGTATTTACTGGAATAAACAGACTAACATGTGAAAAAAATGCACAGTTCACTAGACACTTTTCCTGTGTCTATCAGTTTGCTGTCCATTTACTGAGCAGCACCTGAGGTGGAGGAGCTAATGGGATCACATGTGGAGCATCTGATTTCAATTAGTTTCCACATCCTGCTGCACACCCACAAAATTGTGTTGCGGAAGTATGTACTCCCACATGTGAAGCACAATATTGTTGTTTGTGTTTTGCGCAGCACTTTTTAATGTATATTGTTTGTCTGTTACATTATCTGTACATTGTTTTCTGTAAAAATCTACTCTATGTATTGTTTGTAATAATATTGGCTTGTTGGGTCATATTGTCTGTGTTACAAGAGGGAGAACAGTGGTCAGAAGCGAATGCCTTTGTGTGCAGCAACATACGCCAACACTGAGGAAGGCTGTAAGGCCAAAATGTTTGTTACCCCTGCCACTGAAGTTTTATTAATAAATGGATTAAATAAGAAAAGCCATTGAAGTGTGACGCTTTTAAGCTTTTTTTGGACACAGTATTTTTCAGTTTGCACCCACCGGGCACTTGTACGGTAGAGTGTGGTGTCAAAGAAAGAAGAAAAGCTGCCAACATTCTTCGCCAATAATATTTGATTTTGATGCACCACACAGAGCTTTAAATCAGGTTCTTTCTGAAGTGGCCTCAGCAACAAAGTCTCTGCAAGTTGTCGACCACATGGCAAGTTAAAAAGTTAAAAAGTCTGTCTAACTATCAGCAGGAAAGTAAACACTTTTTTTCCTAAAACACAAGTGTCACTAAATGCACCACAGCAACAAAAGAATGCCCTGGTTCCAAGTCAAGTCAGTGAAATAAAAAGGGGCAACAGAATGAAGCGGAATGCGATTGTGGGGTGTTGCCCATATAAATGCTACCCCGCTCGAAATGGCTTTCGGGGTCCTGACCTTGGGAACAAACCAATCAGGAAGCAGCTGTGACTGTGGTTATTGGCGCGGGCAGGGGATCAGAGTGGTTGGCGCCTCGGGCCAACTTCGACTGCGCTTTGTAATTACAACCCCAGCTGGCAAAAGCAAGTATATACAAACAAATAAATAAATTAAAAGAAAAGAAAAAAAAAGATTGCTTTTACTCAACGCTGTTAATAGCCCACAAATACACCTCCCTCATGGTGGTCTGATAAATAAATACCCATTTTATTAAGGACAGAGCTGCTGGTGCTGCTGGTAACAACATTTAATGTGGTCGCATGAGAAAATTAAGTGTTTTGGGGTTTTTTTTTAGTTTGCCTTGCAGTGTGTAACAGGGTGTGTGTGCAACCATGTGTGTGTGTGTCTGTGTGTGCGTGTTTGTTGCGCCTGGGTGTGTGCCTGTGTATATGTTTGTCAGGCTATTCATTTGTTTGTTTATGACTGGAGGTTTAAATTATACGTTTTTTTTTTTTTTAAAGGAAGGTTATTTTCTCAGGGAAAGGGTCTAAGATAGTGTCACCGCCACACTAACTGAAGGTCCACCCTGTTGAACTTGGGCAGTCTCTGCCAACAGGATTAATTCGCTACAGCCCAGCAGAGGCCCGCGTTGTGCTTTATCCTGCGATGTCACGACTAGAGACATGGCAATAAAACCTGAAACCCAATGTAGTCTGTCATTCTCTCTCTCTCTCTCTCTCTCCCTCTTCCTCTCTCCCTCTTTCTCTCTCTCTCTCTCTCTCTCTCTCACTCTCTCTCTCTCGCTCTCTCCTTATGTTAGTCTCCTGCCTGGTCACTTATTTTGGAATATTTTCTGTCTTTCACTTTCCTTACACTGTCATTCATCCATCTTGTCTTGTATACATTTGTCTTTTAGAGTCTTCCTCTTACATTGCATGACTTAAATTGCACCATTTGTGTGACAATGTCTCAATTTTACTGGGGAAGATATGGACAGCTGTTTGGATGCGGAGTTGTGGCCTTTTTTTGGGCAGACCTCCCTGAATGATGCCCTACCTATCATGTGGAAAGTACACGCTCCCATATACAGTACATCATATTCTCCCTGGGATGTCATATTGGCTGTTATTATTTTTAGGCCTAACTTGTCTCCCCTCTCCGTCTTTGTTTCCAAGCACACAGTGTTCTCAAATGACACACGATGCCACAGCAGCCACCAACCACGTCTGTCAACTGTCACTCCTTGTTCACTGTGCCAGTTACTCATCCCAGGGTGATTTGTTCTCCTGAAAAGTTGTTAATTGGTCTTCAGGGGTAGCATCATCATCTATTTTTTTTTTCTTCGTCTGTCTATCTCTCTTACTCTTGTCACTCTTTCCCCTCCTGTATCAAATCCCCACTCCCAGCCCCCCATTTTTTAACCGCATACCACCACACCTTCCTCTTCCTCTCCACCTTTACTTCCTCTGCCTTTCTGGCATAGCTTGCTCTTAAGACACTGCCTCTATTTCGAGGGTGAAGAGAGACAGCTTACAGCTCACCTGGATATCGTGTCTCTTTATATCTTATGACGCCAGAAGCCTAAACATGTGCTTCTTCACATACGGTTTTATTAATCCCCTGACAAAGAATCTTACAGTTTCTCACACATGACTGAGTGAGGTGAGCTGGAATAACTTGACACTACTGTAGCAAACAACTTGAACTTTGTTTGCTCGAAGTTTGTGAAGAACTTTTAGAAGAAATCTCTGAATTCATCACCTAATAGTCTCACATGGTGGTGTGTGACAGACTGGAGGTGTGTGGCACGTGAGTGACAGATACTGAAGTAGAAACATCTAGAATGGCACTCGTGTCCTACAATGTCTTGTTTAGTGTTATGGGTATACTCAAAAAGTGACATGAGTGTTTTGGATGATATATAATTATAATAACACAAACACGCACACACACACACACACACACACACACACACACACACACACACACACACACACACACACACACACACACACGAACAAGCAGACAAACACATATACACCCTAAGCCAACTTATGATTTACTTTTATTATGTCCAGCTGTCCAGCTTTTAATGGCATTTTATTAACAGGGCTATACTTCTGTTTACTTAACAGTTATATCCAAAAGCCTACACATCCCAACCCTGAAGGCAACCGACCTACAATCAGGTACAGTTTGCGATTGTTATGTTTGCTGGATGCTGTCCATTTTATGGGCTTTTAAAAAGACTTTATGTTGTGCCTGTGCGGTCAGGCTGGCCCTGTAGCCGCGGGCCTCTCTCTATAAAAAGCCCAGGGTGAGAAGAATGAGGGACCCAGGAGACAGATCGCACATGTGCTTGCAGGATGGATGCAGCACAAATGGATACAAAGCACAATCCTTTAGACGAGTACCCAGACACTTCTTTTTTTTGTCTTCACGGTGGTTTCTGAAAGCATTTTTCACTCTCGTGCTTAGCTGGGTGGCCTTTTGTAGTGTTCAGCAGGAGCGGGTTCAGAGAGAGAGAGAGAGAAAGACAGGCAGAAAGAAAGAGAGAGAGACAGAGAGAGGGAGGGTTGATGAAGGGAAGAAAGAGAGAAGCTTTTACGTGCTTGTACATCTTTATGGATCCTTTCTGTCTTTTAAACATCTACTGACACACACACACACACACACACACACACACACACACACACACTGCAAGTGTCTTACCTTTAGAACCACATAATTGTTTAACTGTAACTTGTGACAAGACATGCAGGCTATTTGTGGATGGGTTTACTGACAAAGTATGACAGTACAGTAATTTAACAAAGTTTCAGTTGCATTTGTATCACTTAAGACTGTATACGTAACCGTAACCTAACCCTTTATATACAGCCATTGGTTTTATCAGCATTATGTTTCTGAAAAAACATTGAGGACTGAAAAACTGCATAAATTAATTTCAGCAATTTCTATTTTGTAGAAAAGATATTATGGCCCCTCACATGCCTGGGTTAAATGGCCTTGATTTTTAAATCAGTAATTACTGGGTTATTTTGTTTAAATGTTCAAAAGATTCCTCTTTCATGGTCAGTTTTGTTTTCATGACAGCTCTGGGTTGCAGTGTAATTTTAAGGTAACCCTCACAAAAAAAATCAATTAAAACACTCTGTAAGAGTTACGAATTAGTGCTGCCATTCAAGTCTTCTCTCAGGTGTTAGCCACTTAGTACTTTTTTTGTTATCCATTAAATCAGTTGAACATTTCATGGCAAAGACCTGACAGAAGTAATGAGAGAGATTCAAGGAAAATGAATGAAAGGGAATATGAGCATGCATTTACTTTAGCTTTAATATTCATGTACCACTTGGCCTTGGAGTCTTTTCTCACAGACTATAAGGCTTTCTATCTTTTTTCTCCTCTGTGGGTTTGTGTGTGTGCGCAAGTGAGTGTGCGCTTCTGTTAGGCTCGTGTGTGTGTGTGTGTGTGTGTGTGTGTGTGCGCGCACACATGCTTTGTCGTTAAAAATGTACACACCAGAGAAAACCACCACTTCAAAGGCAAATATATTTCTTCCATCTTTTGTCTTGTGTCATATTTAGTTTAAATCAAACACAAAGCAAACAAACAAAAACTACAAAACCCAGGGCTTGTCTTTCATTGGTGTCATCTGCTCTCCTGATTGTCGGTTGTAAACTGTAGAAAAACAGATTGCCTCCAACTCCACAGCAACTAGGTTAAACAAGAATGATTCACAATTAAAAATGAAAACACGTTGCCAGAACAATGCTGTTTATTCCCCATTCTATTGTATGTAATTAGAACAAGGCATCATTCCTGCAAATAGGCTAACAGATTGACAGAATTATTACATGTTATTGTTATTGTTATTTTTCACATGAAGCCTGAAAGAAATCCATCACATTCAAGCAAAGAAAAAAAACAAACAAACATCAAGCGTGCATTCCTCCATGGACAACTTTCATTCGTCTTTCTTATCCCTTTCTCTCTCTCTCTTTCTGCCTTCAATTGCTTTACAATTAGCACAGAGGCAAGGGCTACATAATATATCTACTGTGCAGCCTTGGTGTCTTAGCATGCCCAAGGTGTGCTATTATCTTGTAGTAGTGCGACACCTGCCTCGACTTAATGATCCACTAATTGGAACAGAACGTGCCTTGAAATTGTATAAAAAGGAGCCATTTCATGCTTTTGAAGAAATGACTACCTCGAAATTCAGAGAGAGAGAGAGAGAGAGAGAGAGAGAGAGAAAGAGGGGAAAGACATGTATAGACATAATTAATGAAATTCTCTGTCACTGTGTTTTTTTCTCAACCGCACAGTTTCTTCAGTGAAACGGTTACTCATGATTGGCACAGAACAATTGACATGATGAACAGAGTGGAAACGTGAATGCGGAAATTGTTTCCATTGCTGGGTGCCTTGCACCAAAAGCGAGGCCTCCAGTAGGATGTTTTATTTTTCATAAAAAATCCTTCCCTCAAGAACACTCAAGAGAGTAGCATTAAAAATGCTTTGAACTTCGTTGTATTTCTGGAACATCACGAGCACTGGGTGTACAGAATTGAACAAAAAAAAATTAATCTCTCTTTCAATCTCTCTTTTGCATATTTTTCTATGGTTCTTGCTTCTCTTGGTGTCTTTCTAAGGACATCCAGTTAACGGTGACTGATGGGTAAGCACTGAAAAGTATGTTTTGTTGTGATGACAGGCTGGCCCCTCCATGCTTTGAGCAGTGAGGAGACAGTGGAGACCATGGAGGTTCATGGCAGTGCGAGTGAACTGATCCTCTTGGCCTGGTGCATAGTTCCACGACACTGACATTCAAGCCATTGGCTTTAGTCTCAGTCCACAAACTAAAGTTAGGCAAACAGGGACATTCACAGCTAACATTGCATAGGTTTATAGGCATGTCTGCCATAAACAAACAATACAAGAACATCGATACACAAGGAATGAAAAGACATTATTTTACCCTACGGCTGGTTTACTTGTCGGGAATCCAGCTGAATGGAGAAGAGGCCTTTCATAAAATAATATTTATTATGACACTACTGAAAAGCTTGCATCACTTGCATTTGTTTTTCTCAGGGCCAAACAATGACAGAGAATCTATGGTTCATAGAAATGCTGCCTTGTCCTTGTAGTTGGAAAGTCTGTGATTCTAATCCAAAACACAATGTTTTTTTTTTCTTCTAGTTTCTCGAACTTTAACGTTCACATGCATCTCTGGCTCTGGCTCTGGATCTGTCCAAGAAAAAAAACTCTCACTCACTTTTAGTTATATACTTTCTTAACCCATCATCAGTGTCACTGAAGAAAAGTAGTATGATTGGCAGTTTAGCAAAATGGTAACAGTTTTTTGGGACTAATGATCACTCTAAGGTCAGATTTGAGACTATGCTGGTATACTGGATAACTTTGATTATCTGTGTATTATGAACATTGTGAATATAATGGCACTTCTTCTATTGTTCCACTGTCTAAAAGGATTGATTCTTTGTTTAACTGTTGTTGTTTTTGTTTGATTGGTTGGTATTCTGTTATCTATAAAGATGAACTTAACTTTCCAGAAAAGTGAGAAAAGAATACTAAATGCTTGACTGAAAGAAGAGAAAGAAAGTCAGAGTAACTTTGCCTTTGGGCAGAATGCCACTCTCACATTACTTGACTGCACCATGCTCAGAATGCATACTTGCAACATTTCACTACAGCAACCAATGAAAGAAAAAATATATATCTATATCTAATTCTCACCCCACCTCCAATGCCAATGCCTCACAAAACAACTCTGAGAACCAGACAGGTGATGTATGGATCTATGAGCAGGTAGAAGCATTTGACAGTTGGGATGACACATCCAACGCATTTTACAACAACAAATACACCTTGAATTGAATGAGGTAGGCTTATATATTGTATATACTTGGCAGTCCTGTGGGTGGAATATTGCTTGTTTTCACACATTTTGACATAGTATATTATATTTATCTGACATGCTACCCAAAGGAACTTGTGGTGCTGAAAAGACATTCGTTCTATTAGTATCTCCATTGCCTTTGAATCAAAACTCCACAGCCTTGGCATTGTCAGCATGTTTATTTTCTACATTGACCAGAGTAAGTCTGCGGTCCTGTTGAACGAAGCATCTAAATGTAAAAGGCGTGAGCGGTTAGAAGTCTAGGTATGATCTCACTGGTGTCTCATTTTAAATGCAACCCTATTGATTTAGTTTGGATGGAAAGTATGAAGGTAATTCCCACTGCGTGCAAGTGGATTGACGCCAGGATATGCGACCGTGCATCATGTTTGAATGCTTTTTATCTAATTCATCTCACGCAAAACTCCTAGACATTGCAGAAATACAGTGTTTGGGCACTTGTGGTTGTCTTTGAAACTTCCTTCCTCTAAAGAAAAAGTGTCTGGAAAGGCTGGGAAGGAGTTAAGTAAGATGATGAAAGCTTCCACCACTTGTTCACACACACTCACACACACACAAACACACACACACACACACACACACACAAACACACACACACACACACACACACACAGGGTGTTAAGAAAGTCATCAAAAGAATATCTGCTTTCAAACTTGCTAGTTTTGGATGTCACCTTTCAGGCCATGCTTCTTCTTCTCCATCTTTTTTTTCATCAACATGATATACCTGCAAAATAAAATTCTTTTAAAAACACTTTCCTCAGCCATTCCAATTTGGTTACTGCGGCAACAAGGATTTAGCAGCCTTGCTTCGATTTTTTGTCCATTTTGCTCTGGAAAGTGACACCCTAAAGTTGTCACTCTAATGTTGACAGATGAATGGTTGCTGGAGTGTAGGTCCAGTGGGTTGGGATGTAGAACATAACAATACTGTAAATCCTTTCTCCAACACCAAAGTGTCTTATATCACATTTACATTATTCATTGTTACTGTAACAATATGGTAATGATAGTAGTAGTTTTTTTTTTTGGAAATTGAAAATTGATTTTGTACATTATATTACATTACATTACATTGCATTTGGCAGACGCTTTTATCCAAAGCGACTTACAAAAAAGGAGGACATAAATTTGTCCTGTTTGTAATTTGAAGTTAATTTGAAGTTAATTGTAATTTGTTTCAAGTTGAAAGTTTCATGTTGCTAGTTACTTCATGCAAGTCTGCTAAATAACAGAATAGCAACATTCAAAAAGAGTAAATAACTCAGCTATCATCATGTTCAAAATTAACTAGCTTACATTTATTAAAAGCTTTTTATGCAAGATTAAGAGTGCCTTGGCTGTTCTTCATCCAGCTATCAACATGTCAACATTTGCTGTGAAGGTAGGTGGCTTCCTTACCACACAGACAAATAGTGTGCATCACTAAGACAAGTGAACCACTGGCAACTCTGTTCAGTTCTAACACTATGATCAGTACCATGGATTCACAGAGCCAAATGGGACATCTTTATGATTCAGAGTTTATTGAAACAGAAAAGCTGAAAACATGTAAGGCATTGAAGACAGACATTACATTTTCATTTTCTTTTATATAAAACCTCATGCCAGATGTTCTGAAGTTCCTCCCTGCAGTCATCAAGTACATGGTTGGTGTTCATTTTAAGAGTTCAGATTTAAAAAAAAAAAGAAAAGAAAATACAGCCCAACTTTTTTGAAAATATTTAAATTTTCTTTTTACCTCCGCCAAGGAGGTTATGTTTTCGCCGGTGTTGGTTTGTCCGTTTGTCCGTTTGTCCGTTTGTGAACAGCATAACTTGAAAAGTTATGGATGGATTTTGATGACATTTTCAGGATAGGTCAGAAGTGGCCTAACTTAGAACTGATTTGATTTTGGTGGTGATCCGGATAACCATCTGGATCCAGGAATTTTTTATTCAGTCAAGTTATCAGTGTAGCATAGAATCTACGGAGACTTTTTATTTTGAAAGGAGGGAATAGAGGTTGGTACGGAAATGAGGCTCCTGTTGCGGGTCAAGGAGTTGTTGAGTTTTTGGTTAGAGGGTTCAGTGAAAGACAGAGGAGAGTTAGAGTGGTAGTGGTGAGCAGCCCAGTAGTTCATGTTGGCAGTGGAAATTAGATAATGTACTTTCCTGCACCAAAGAGCCAACCAAGTTTGTGTAAGCATGAGTGAACGAACCGTCTTAAGGTGAGAATGACAATAAGGTGTTTTTTTTTTTTCTTAGCTCTTTATTTGGTCCTGCTGAAACATCTTATATATAAAGGCTAGCATTATATTATATAACTTATATTTTTCCAATTATTAGTAAACCAAACACACAAGTGAACCTTAAAGCATTACTTTACGTCTTCGGTCGCCCTACAGGTTGGAAGCAGAATTGTCTCTCATAGAGAACTACAGAGAGACAGTCCACTCCTCCAAACTTAGTGCAGTTATAGCTCATAAAGGGAGGAAAAACAAATTCAGGAGTGCCTTCCATCCTCTTACAAGTTGATGAACCACTGAAACGATTTTGGAAACATTTATTTGAAGGTTGAAAGAAATACTTAGTGTTGCGTTAAGATTTACTCCTCTTTTTTATTTTCTCTGCAACGGCTTCCTATTTCTTAACTCCAGCACACAGAGGTCTATCTGGATCAGTTCCATCCTATCTCAGTGCTGTGACCCAGCTTAAAACCCATTCTAGACTATTTGACTCCTCCAGTCAGAGCTTGTGTTCTCAGCTGACTATTAATGTGGAAAGGTCTCAGTCAAGATTTGTTTTTTTTGTTTGTTTTTTTTTTTTTTGTGATACCTCAGTGGAAAGAATGACTACCATAACACTGTGACATGTCTTTCTGACAGTGTGTACAGTAGGTCTTCTAAATAATTGAATAAATAAAGATGCATCACTACCGTGCACTTGTCTTATACATTATCTTACACTGTTACTAGAACCCTAGAAATGAATTGCTGCAGTTTTTTATTGCAGCAATAAATGTTTTTTTGTTAATACATATATTAACCATAAACAATATTTTTTTGTGCCTATACTATGCCATTATCTTTACACTAAATCTTTTTGGTCAGTGTGGTTATTGTCAAACACTAGAAACATAAACATACTATTATTTTGATGATGTTGAGTGGCAGCGGCACAATGGAATGCACATCTCACACTCTGCTTGGGTCTTATAAGGCATCACTTTCACTCAGAATGACATAACACACTCAGTGTTCAGACACACACACACACGCACACACACGCACGCACACATGCACACATGCACACATGCACACACACACAAGATGCAGTCTCACTGCTTGACAAAAATACCTGGTGTGTGTGTGTGGCCAAAACCATCTCTGTCTCAGAACTTTGAGAACTCTGTCCAGAGCCATCATTCAGATCCACACACCTCATCGCAAGTCGCTTGAGCGTTTTTTTTTTTTTTTTTTTTTTTCTTCTGACTGCCGCTCACACACGTTTCCACACAAACCCAGCAACTGCTAGTGCTGTCTTAGTGTTTCTGGAAAAGTGTGACAGATTTTAATGAGAAGTGACACGCTGGTGGCAAAAGTGCCATGCTACCTGAGCACCTTGTCACCATCACCACGACATACAGTATGCAGGAGAAAGCGCCAAGACTCACACGGAGGAGTGTGGAAAAGTTGTGTCAGAAATAAGCTTCATTTGCAGATTGTCACTGCTATTATTACCATCCCATAATACACCCTTCCCAACAGCTTCCCTATTTGCCATCCGTGTGTGATGATGGCATGTGATAGCTGTCATAGCGATGGCATGCAACATGGTAATAGGGAGGGCGTTTGAGAATATCGTTGTGATCAAACACAAAGCCGAATTGGTAAACACATCAAGTGTTTCACATTTATAAGACGGATGGCAGGAGAAGGGAGGTCCAGAAACATTAGCGATCTTTCCATCCCGTCTGGACACAGTTCTGCCCATCATGCATAACGCCATGTTAACTAGAACATCATTTTCCTACAGTAATGACAAGAAAAATGGGTGGTGGTAGTGAGGAAAATTGCTTGATTTTGTGTATGCCTGTTTAGCATGGGATGTAACAGATGTGCATCACGGCCACATTTCCATACCATTTTAATACCCAAGTCATTTCCTGTGTCGCAGTTATAATGTGATCCCCCCCCTGTCAGCTGCTTTTGTTGATAAAGCCTGAGTTAATAGCTTGCTATCCTGTCTGTATCATGCACAGGAATCTGCAGCCATCTAACATTTTTTTCAAGGACTAATAATACTGGAGACGTGAATACAGTTCAGGGGAAAGAAAAAAAAAATATGTGAGCATATTTGGTCCAGAGCATGTTTTTGAGACAAGCATCGAGCATCCAAAAATATCCCTGCATATGGCGGCATGTGAAACGCGCTATCTGTAGCTCGCTAATGAGCGGGCCTCTGTTAGTCCACCAACTGCCATCTTAGTTAATGGGCTATTCGTGAGCTCAAGAGCGGCATCCAGGCTGTCGCTGCAATGTGTCAACTGCCTTAAACTGCAGGTTGCATGCATCCTTTCCACCCTTACTGCACTCCCACTCCCTACCACCATCACCACCACCACCACCACCACCCACCACTTTCCCACTCCAACTTAACCCCCCCCCCCCCCCCCCCCCCCCCCCTACACTCTGACCCCCCCCCCCCCCCACCCCTTTTCATTTCCCCCACTATTGTCTGGCAGAGCTTTGACTATTAGCTGCACGAATCACAGGCCTACAAAATGGTCGTGGGGGGTTGTGGTTTCTGGTGCTAACCTAGATTTAGCCGGGGGGGGGGGGGTGGGCACTCACCTTGAGGATCTTTAAAATAAGCACTATCCAAATGGGGATAAAGTCAACCGCTCACAATCCCACCCCGCTCACCTCACTCCCTCGAACAACATTTTCCTCCCTTCTTTCCATCTCTCCCTCTCTCTCTACCACCCCACCCTCCCGTCATCCTCCCCTCTTGTTTTTTTTTTCTTTCCCCGCTCCTCTCATCTCCACCGCCCACTCCCTGTTTTTGAACATAGTAGAATAAATTAAAAAAAAATATTCGAAAGAAGAAATACTACAGCCGCCACGTTCTCCAGAGGATAACAAGAATAATGCCTTCATTTGCTTCAGGACCCGACTTTGCAGCGGCTATAGACACGGGCTTTTATGCTCGTAGTATTTCTGATTGGCATCTTAGGACTGGCGTTTGAATTATTTAATAGAAAGTCCCCCACCCCCCCAACCCAGGCCCCCCACCCCCCTAAATCTCCTATTCTCCAAAGCACTGAGAGAGAGCAATTGAGAAGGGGAGTCAGAAGAAAGAGAAAGAGAGAAAGAGAGAGAGAGAGAGATAGAACAAGAGATGAGATTTCTGAGGAAGAAATATATGTGTGTTTGTATTTGTGTTGTCTCTGTTTATGTGTTTGTTTTGTGGGATGGCTTTTCATGTGTTTTTTTGTCTGTTGGGTGTTCTTCAGAAGCAAGGGTGAGTTGGGGAGTTTGGTAGTTTCTCGAATATAAGGAGGCTATCACTCTCCTGGAATTTGTCTGGAAAGTAGCACATTTTTTTCTCTGTTTGTATTTTTTTCTCTGTCTGTGCTTTTCTGCAGGGTTTTCATCTAAAGCGTAGGTGAATTGGGGAATTTGGGTTGTTTCCCAAACACAAGTATGCCTTTGCTTTCCTAGAATTTGTGTGGAAGGGTTTTAACTGAGCACACCTACTGTAGTCATGCCCCCACAGGGTGAGCTCCTCAGACTAATATGCCTGTCTCTGTACACTGCCACCCCCCCAGCATGACAGCTTTTATTATTCATGAACACAAAGTGTCAGTCAACATCTAGCAAGTATTTAAGACCCCCCCCCCCCCCCCCCCCCCACACACACACACACACACACTCCCCAAACCCCCACACCACCTTTTTTTTGTCTTAAGATGGGCTTTGAGTATTTACCAGTAATAACGGACAGAGGCAAGTCAACGATGTCAGTCCATTTTTTAATGAAAGCGCTCTCTCTCAGTTCTGGGTCATCTCGGTGACTCAGTGGGCTGTCATGTGGAAAGGGGGGGGGGCTTTTTGGCAGGCTGTCAGTTTATCAGGAGTTTGTCTGTCAGTGACAGGCTCAGCAGACAGGACCAGGTGTCTGCCAGGTGAACACACTTATTTACAGGCCTGTAGAGCGTAGCCAATGGCCTGGCAAATACAGGAACTATTTTGCCAAGAGCGCAGCGCACAGCCAAGATGACATAATATCAATAGCCCAGTATGTGATATTGGCTGATATTGCTGAATGCATGCTAAAAAATGTGACTGGTTTTGATAAACAACATGTAAACGAATGCATAGATAAGCATATCTTAAATAAAATTAGAAATGAAAAAGAAACTACTACTACTACTACTACTACTAATAAATATAATAATAATATTAATAATACTAATAATAATAACAACAACAACAACAACAACCACAATAATAATAATAATAATAATAATAACAATAATAATAAGTAAGAATAAAAATATATATATATATTTGACCAAATGTCTATTCCACAGCCCATAATGCCATGGTAACATACTCTGTGTTCTGCCTTCCACATGAATGCATTATGTTCATCTGCCATCTTTCTTTCTTTTCTCTCTCTCTCTCTCTCTCTCTCTCTCTCTCTCTCTCTCTCTCTCTCACTCTCTCTCTCCCTGTCACTCTGTGTCTCTTTCCCTCTGAATTGTTATTGAAAAAAACATTACCATACCAACAGTGTTGCCAAAGAAATGTATTCTTACCTTTTCTCTCTTTACATCCCCTTTTAGCCTCTGTATTTCTCTTTTTTCTTTTCTCCTTTATTATTATTTTTTATTCTATCCCTGTTTAAAGTGTGCTCCTCAGTCTCTCTCTCTCTCTCTCTCTCTCTCTCTCTCTCTCTCTCTCTCTCTCTCTCTCTCTCTCTCTCTCTCTCTCTCTCTCTTTATCTTAAATTCAATAGAGCTTTATTGACATGGCAAAATACATACTGCATTACCCAAGCTTTTTTAGTTGTATAAAGTACAAGTAGTGTGTGCACAAAAGTAAACAAGGACAAAACACATTCAACCACTGTGTGTGTGTGTGTGTGTGTGTGTGTGTGTGTGTGTGTGTGTGTGTGTGTATGTATCTGTACATGACAATATGTATGTGTGTTTGTGATTCTGTAGGCGCTTCCCCCATGAGGTGACTCTCTCTCTCTATATATATATATGGTAGGCATCTATATCACTGGCTGCAACTCTTGCACTCTCTTGCTTCTCACCTAGTAGTATTCTCTTTCTCTCTTGCTCCTTTTTCTATCATCTCATCTCAGCTGGTGTGATACACATTTTTACACTCATTTATGGGTCTTAGTAGGAGCGATGCAGTACCATAGAGAAAGACACACACACACACACACACACACACACACACGCACGCACGCACGCACGCACGCACGCACGCACGCACGCACGCACACGCACACACACACACACACACACACACACACACACACACACACACATACTGTACATGCACGCTCACACAAACACACACACAGTGTGTGTCTTCAACATCTCTGATTACTGCCAGATCCACCATTTATTTTATGTGTTAACCACCACATGCACACCCACACACACACACACACACACACACAGACTCACTTATTCACACCCCCACACACGCAAAAAGTGCTCTTGAGGAACATAATGTTTCTCAGTATATTTTGTGATTTAAAAAACAGAACTCCAAAACATGGTTTGAGGGCCCTTATGTGGTTTAGCTGTGACCTGGCTGCCACAGAGCAGGTTGTAAATGCCAGTGGTGTTTGACGAGAGGGAAGGAATCAGTGTGTGTTGGAAATGTCCAGTGTGCTGAGAACACAAGGTGACACTCCACCCACTCAGGCTGCTTCAGTGCTTTTTGCATGCAATACTGAAAACTAGCACAATACTAACAACCAGAGTAGGTTGTTTGTCCTCTCTCTGAGCTTTTCTCTCTCTCCCTCTCTCTCTCTCTAGCTATCTATCTAACTATCTATCTCACATAAATATCCACACATACACGCACACACGCACACATGCATGCATGCACACACGCATGCCCACTCCCTCCTCTCTCTCTCTCTCTCTCTCTCACACACACACGCACGCACACATGCACGCACACTCCCTCCTCTCTCTCTCTCTCTCTCTCTCTCGCTTTCGCTCTCTCTGTCTGTCTGTCTCTCTCTCTCTTTCTCTCCTCTCTTTCACTCTGTTATTGCAACCCAGTGTGCATGCTCTCAGAAAGTATATCTCATCCTGATTTTAAATGGGTGATAAGACACAATGATAAATTTAACCCCCCTTATGTGTTGTGTGAGGAGACTGGGGAGTGCTATCACTTTCCCCGGAAAAAAAAAAAAAAAAAAGTCGGGCTTAAATGCTCCAGCTCCCCATTCCCCTGAGCCAAACTTACAAAATTGGGTCATCCAGGGTTTTTTTTTTTTCTTTCGTCCCCCCCCCCCCCTTTTCTTTCCACTATCTCCGTTTCTTCTTTTCCCTTCTTTGTGTAGCATTATTCATCCATCAAAAAGCCACCTCTCTATCCCAGAGGATTCTGCCCCACCATAATGTAAATTGGAGTTTCTTTTTCTCCTCCTGTTTTTTTTTTTTTTTCGTTTTCTTTCGCTGAACCATACAGAGTTTGGGAAAGCACACACAATACACTGCTCTCTCTCCATTTACCTTGTCTCTCTATCCCTTCATCCTTCACCTTCATTTTCCCGCCACCCCAGGCCTCTGTTTCTTTGTCTGTCTGTCTGTCTGTCTGTCTGTCTCTCTCTCTCTCTCTCTCTCTCTCTCTCTCTCTCTCTCTCTCTCTCTCTCTCTCTCTCTCTTGTTCTCTTTCCCTCTCTCTCTCTATTAGGCTGCTGGCTTTTATCTGGTGACCAAGGTCGGGCGCAGCAGGGCTGATTGGCCCTTGATAAGGCTGAGCTGGTGCATCAAGGGCCTGGGAGATGGAGGGGTCAGGGTCCCTGAAGGTCAGTTCCAGAGGAGAGACAAGGAGAGGAGAGGAGAGGAGAGGAGGGTAGAGTGGAGTGGACCTGGGGGTTGTGGAGTGGGGGTCTCCCTGACCTGTCCCTGCACTTGTAACTCTCTCTCTCTCTCTCTCTCTCTCTCTCTCTCCATCTCTCTCTCTGTTTCTCTCTCTGTTTGTCTGTCTGTCTGTCTGTCTGTTTCCCACTCTCTCTCTCAGTTTCTCAAACACAATGATTGGAGTTTGAATTTCCCAACATCTCATGTTGATTGTTTTTCTCAGTTTTCTTTATATTGTGAATGTTACAGCATGTAGTTACATCATTGTCAAAGCAATAAAAAAAAACAATAGTTATACTTAGCACTGGCCAAACATAAATGTTTGTGTGTGTGTGTGTGGGCATGTGTATGTATTGAGGCCCATCTGTGCCTCTGAGACAGAGATAGTGGTTCCACTATATTAAGCTTTCATTCTGTCTTCCCAAGGTCAGTTTTAGGCGTCATCATATGAAATATAAAAAAAACAAAGGTCATACCTCCATTATGCATAAATTGGGAAATAACCGAGGCAGAACGTGCTTTAGACGTAAAGGACGGACTAGGAGCCTTGCTGTAAGCTGTTCCTATAGCTCCTTAAATCCCTATGGCTTCCATCTGAAGAGTCCAGGGCTGGGTAACCCCGGCTGGTTGGGTTAAAGGCAGGAGAAAACCGCCGAGCCGCCATTTCGAGTTATTGCTCTTTAGCCGCCTGTGGAGAAGTGGCTTTTGATGGATTTCTCCTGGATTTAGATGTTCGGGTGCCACAGATTTTATTTGACAAGGAAAAAAAAAGAAGAAGAATCCTTATTGGAGTCTGATCCCTGGGTTCTGGGAAGTTGTGGAGTAGGACGTCCACGTCCATGTCTGTCTGCATTGCATATCAGTGGTCTAAACAGTGTGTGTGTGTGTGTGTGTGTGTGTGTGTGTGTGTGGTGACTGCTTTTTGTTTTATGTGCTTATTTATGAACAATGAGGCCATTTTGTGTGATTTATTTCAGCGTATTAAATTAAAATGATGTGCCTATACGCATGTGTTTATGGTATTGAGTATGTTTTTTGTGTTTGTGGTATTGATCTAATTTCATGATTTACTTTGCAGTAATAAGACTTGATCTTCCATTGTTTTGTCAAAGCATACTAACTCAGTCACTCATTTTGCATCTGGATAACATTTACTAACGAAGGAAACTCCCCCCACCCCCTTCCTGACCTCTTATGACATGAACCCGCTATTCACAAAGAGTTACTAACACATTTATTAAGGGTTATAACGTATTTGTAATATATAGCTGGCTATATAGCTATCTATGC
>CM059284.1:20414027-20424027 GCA_030347295.1 Setipinna tenuifilis
GACTGTCAATCGGCTTCCACGCCAGAAAAACCAAGGGCGCAGGAGATAAATGTGTCAATGTTGTCAAAGATGCTTTCCCATTTTATAGCGTGGGCGAAGGAGCCTTGAAGTGCTGCAGAATGTAGTCATCAACAAACAGGTTGTTTGAAAATGTCACATTGGGTTTTCGGTAGAAGCTTCCGGGAAAAAAAAAGGGTCGCCTCTCATCTCCGGGGGAACGAATGTGTCTCTCAACGCTCTCCATCTTTCTGTACGCAGGCCCACCAGCTGGGATGAGCACCTTCCCTGTCGTAATGCCCTTCTGTTGGCTTCTACCTGTCTATATCTCCCACCATATGCTACAGAGTCTGAGCATCAGAGCTAGATGTAGCTGCTTGTGTGGGTGCCTCCACTCTGATTGTATGATTACAATACAATTACATCCTTTGTATTTCATTATTTATTCTGCATTGGCAGCTTTTCATGTCATTTTGTCTGGCTTGTTTGGTCGGTGGCTTTTCTTTTTTTAAACAAATTGTTTGTTTGTTTGTGGGTATCTCTGAGTACAAGCCTTTTTTTAATGTGAAGCATCAATCACTGGAGAAGACGCACCAAAGCTACACCAACTGGAGGCTCCCTCTTGCATGGGTATTCCCCAGACGAGTGTCAGGGCTGATGGGGGGAAACAGATGTGGAATGAGGCCGGGAGCAAGCCGTTTTCTTGGTTACAGGGTTTTCCCTCCTCCTCCTCCTCCTCCTACACCTTCTCCTTCTCCTCTTCATGATGGGCAACAGCAAAGCGTTCAGCATGTAGAAATAATTGCAGCGCAATGTTCAAAATGGCCTCCTATCAGCTGTGGTGCGCTACCTCAATCTGTCACCTAGTTTCCCTCCATCCAGGTGTGCCTCTGTTGTTTTTCACCTTTTATAAAACAAGTGCAGCGTCAACAACAACAGCAACAACAACAACAACAACAACAACTGCATGCACAGTCCAAGTCCCTCTAGACTGTAGTCTGAACCGTGTACCATTGTGCTTGTGAGAGTGTATTTGAAGGATACCCTGGTTTGCAAAACAGAGCATGTACAAATGATTCAGAGTATTTTTGTTTTACTGTCTCATCAGTTTTCCTTGTAATTGCTACCGAATCCCGTTAATGCTACACAAGCCGGAATATCTAGCTATAAATGCAAGGAACGTCTGTCCGTCACTCAGTCTGTTTCATGCACAACTCTTAAACCATTCATTCCACTGAGCTCAAATTTCAAAGGTGTCTTGCTAATGGCATGAGGGAGTGCAAGGCCAAGTTTCATGTTGTTAGGACTAAAAATGTCAAATATGTCGTTAAAACACACAGTACACCCGGGCTCATCTTCAATGGGCTCTGCACTACTGATTGAGAATTTAATGGGTTGGATTTTTTTTTCAGGCTCCTCCACCTACTTCAATGGGCCATTAATTTTTCATGAAATCCAATTTACTGTAAGTGTGTTTAAAAATCTGAGAAAATCTAGGGGGGTCAGGTGTGGACCACTGGTAAAATTTATATGGAATGACCCATGTATGGAGTTTTTAAACGAGCCTGGCCCATTTATAAACAATATTTCATCACGACAAATGTCTGAAAGATCTCGTAATGTTGAAACAGGGGGAGAGGGGAGGGGGGTTGCTGATTGTGTTCTTTTAATGATTCATAAAGCCTTTTAAAGGTACTCCCAGTGATTATATATACAGGGCCACAAGGACCACGGTTGCCAAGCTCCATTTGCCCAAACAAATGTTTATTTTGTTTTATTGTGTTTTTGTTTTGGTTTAGGCATAGTATCTGAATCCCAACTGAAAAAGAGAGATGGAAAAAAAGAGCATAAAAGAAGGCTGAGCTAGACATAGGTGTTTTTGTCTAAATAAAATAAGAAGCCCAAACAAAACATTGTAAATAAGTCTGCTGGTTGTGGGGAGTTTGTCTGTGTTTTGTAGCACAGGGAGAGAACAGTCCCACTGTTCTCCATCGGGTGGGGGATTCACTGCCCTTGCATGCTGTCATGTCATCATTGTAAAGTTATTATTATTTTTTTATAATAATATTTTTATATACAATATTTTTTTGCTGTGGTGAGTGAAAAGGCAAAGACATGCAAAAAAAAAAAAAAAAACAGACATACATGCATCAGTGACACAGACAGAATATAGAAGCCTTTTTTGCCTGCACACACACACACACACACACACACACACACATTCACTTACACACAAAGACTCACGTGTGGATGCTCACACACACACGCGCACACACACACACACACACACACACACACACACGCACACACATATTCCCTCAGACCCAAACACACACGTGTGGTTGCTCATAACCAAATATGAACACACACACAGACATACACACACACACACACACACACACACACACACAGGATCGGTGGCATGCTTCTGCTGAAAGTGATGAGAAGAAGAAGGAATGAAGGGGGTATGTGGGGGTGGAGGTGTGGAGGTGGGTGGATGTTTCCGGAAGGAGAAGCTCAGGGTTGATGGCATCAGCAAGAAATTTCCCGCCGCTCTGCTCCGCTCTCGTTCTCTCACCGATGGCATCTTCATATGCGTGTAATGTGTGTTTCACCTTCCCTCACACAGCTTGCCAAAACCAGGGGCTCAAATTGTGTGTAAAATGTGTATCATGGCCAAAAAAGCGATAATGTTCCTTCCCTTTCCGGTAAAGGTGTTTCTCCTCCAAGGGAAGTTCAGTCCATTAAATGTTCATACTTTTAATGTGGAGAAGGGAGATCATAACGAAATGCTTCTTCTCTGTTGGCATCAGGAGTGAGAGAAGTAGACTTTTAAATGTTTAATAGGTTATAGGTTATTAGTTACCCTGTTAAGGATCTAATCTGAGATGGAAGTACTTTAATTACTTTGTCAAAGTAATATAACATATAGCCTTCGATAACTCTCAAGTACTTTGTGGTTGGCAGACATGGGCAAGTGTAAAATTTATCGAGAAAATCGATCCGAAAGGGTGCACAAAATGGGGCATACTGCCTGGATGCTGAACGGCAGCATAAATGTTAGATTATAGAAATGAGCTTTCAAGGTAAGCTAACCAGTGAGAATAGTCAGGACCAGAATCAGAGGTGTATTTACTGAGAGGTCTTTACAAGCAAGCAAGAAATGTCTTGGTTGTCAAGGTGGATTGTACAGTGCCTATTACACCCCTTCTCGCAATTTAGTTTGACATTTCATGACAAAAGGTCCACCAGTCTTGCTTTTTCTTCTCATTTTAGACTACAGTTATTTTCCAACTGCTTTTCAAAGCTCTATGTGCTTTTTTCAAAACTCTGTTCAAATTCAACTATTGCTCACACAAAATGCAAAAAGTGTCCTATCTGCAACATAAAACACAGTATTGAAAATATTCTAAACACATCTCAATAGCAAGCATGTGTCTCATATTATAAACACATTTCCCATAGCATTACATACCTGTGTATATCATTTACACACTGGTCTAAATCTAAAGCTATTTTGTTTTTATGGATGTTTTCATATATTGCCATACAAGAGTGAAAATATAGTAGTATGCAAAGGAAAGTCAACACAAGCTTTAAGAGCTTTAACATGACGTTTTTGCAAGCATAAAAGTACATTTAGCTGATTTTCTATGGTTTAAAATGGGCGTGGTTTATGATGTCTTTAAAAAAATACTCAAGGGTGCCAGAGCAGAACCCATCAAATTCTAAAACTGCATTCCCTAAACTATTACTATTTGCAAAACACTGCATTAGTACCATACCACATGGTTCTACTGGACTATAATAACTGCATTAGATTTCAATGACATCTTGGTAGTAAAATAACACTATACTATTAAAGCCCTAAGCCCCAGGCCCAGTTGGCATTTTGCACTGTATTTTACCATGCTGCATAGGTGAGGTCTTGGGTGTCACTGTATAATGTATGACTTACATTTTCAGAAATGTCCAAGGCTGGAGAAGGCTTTCTGGTTACATTCCTTTATTTGTCCTCTGCCCTTGGATCACTCTCTCTCTGTCTGTCTCTCTGTCTCTCTCTCTCTGTCACTCTTTCTGTATTGCTCTCTCTCTCTGTATCTCTCACTCTGTATCCCTCTTTCTCTCTTTTTCTCTCTCTCCCTGTGTGTGTGTGTGTGAGAGAGAGAGACAGAGACAGAGAAAGAGAGAGCTTTCCCCTTTGTCATGTCAAGCAAGCTTTTCTTGAGTCCTTGATGAAATGTTTATTGTACTTGTCTCTCCAACAGTATGTGTTTGTTTTTTTGTGGATGAAGGCAGGTGACCTTGAGGGGAAAAAACATGTTCAAATCAAAGTTAAAGCAACTTGCTATGAGGTTTGTTCAAGAACTGAACTATGCAATAAAAAGGTATTTCAGAGACTGCAAATTCAGTGTGGGATTGGCGAATGGAAGTGATAGACAAACACACAGAATAGGATGAGGGGGAGGGAAAGCCATGAGCAACAAAAAAACAAAGATAGAGAGATAGAGAACCAGTGAGAGAGAAAGAGAGAGAGTGAGTCGAGTCTGTGTGTGTGTGTGTGTGTGTGTGTGTGTGTGTACGTGTGTGTGTGTGTGTGTGTGTGTGCAAGAGAGAGAGAAAGAGAGAGAGAAAAAAGAGAGAGCTAGCAAGACAGCAAGTTAGAGACAGACGGAGAGAATGAAGACAGATAGCAATTGCCAAGCTTTATAAATCGGCAGGGATGAAACATCGCCTTGCTCGTAAGATGATTATGTTGTTAAATGAGATACGGCAATACTCTTGTAAGCGCATAATCCAAGGATCTCCGGCTGCCATGCAAATGGACCAGATGTCAGCGGCTGTGACACAAAGCTGCAGAGGATTTCTCCCCCTCGTTTGCCACGCTCCCCCACTCCGCCGCTGCGCAGCACACCGCGCTAAAGCCTGACGTGCATGCAAGCGCACTTCTCAAGTTTCTACCACTCACACACACACACTCTCAGACATACACACACACACACACTCTCAGACATACACACACACACACACACACACACACACACACACACACACACACACCTTATTCTTATTTGACAGCTCGCTTTGGGAAGGGTTACATAAACACCACTATTCCCAAAATAAAGACAACACTGACTTAACCAATTTTTATGTCTGTTATACATACTGTATGTGTGGCATCATTGATTTTGTGATCCTCTGTGGACTGATTGGTCAGTTTTTGCTACTGTTTAGCTTCCTTTAGCCAGAACCCCATGGGCAATAGAGTGTACAATATTTAAGTCTTTGTTTACAACAGACTATGTAAGAAATATCCCACTGGATATCTGTAAGCAAAACTCCGAGAAACATTGTAGTTAATTTCCTTCGGGATAAAAAAAGTATCTCTACTACTAGCTGTTGTTTCCCTCTCTCTCTGTTTGCCTCTTTATTCACTTTTTCTTTTTCGTGCTTTTTATTTTCTGTATTTTTCTCTCTTCCTGTCTGTCTTTCACCATGTCTGGACCTATAGACATGACCTAACAAAACATGAATTTCTCTCTTAATTTGTTAAATGCATGCTATTTTTTTTTTTTTTAGCCCGAGTTTAATTTATGTCCTCTAATGACATTCTATTGGAATTAGTCTAGAGTTATTGTAGCATGTCAAAGCAGTAATTGCAATTTTGTCCGGCACTCTTGCAGCAGGGCACACACACAAACGAAAAACATACCTCCCGCTCACATCGAAACATTAGGCCATGACTTTTTTTAGAAAGTGTTAAAAAAGTCAGTTAACTGATGAACTACTTTAGCTCCTTCACCAAAGTTTTACTCTTTTACCCTCCCTCTCTCTGCATCTATCCCTCTTTCTCTCTCCTATCTATATCACTCTCTCTCTCTTTCTCTCTCTTTCTCTCCTTTTCTTCCATTGCTTGTTCCCCGCTGTCACCAGGCGGGACGATGAGGGTGGGTGGATCGCGTCGGAGTCTCTTGTCTCCCTAGCGATGGCTGGGGGGAGTGAAGCGGTCTGGTTTTCCCCTGAGACGGCTATTGACGAAATGACGGCAGTGGTGCGTGCCGTTGGTTCAGTACACCCCCACCCCCCACCCCCACTGCCACCCCCCCCCCCCCACCCTCACCCCCACCTCCACCCATCCCACAAGTCAGATAGCGTGATAATTTCACCTAATTTGCTATCAGTCCCCTTAATTGCTTGTGACTGGCTTTCCGGAGAGTATTGTAACTCTGCTAATTTGCTCTAAGTGTGTTTGATGAGGTGTGCTTAAAGACATTAATGCTCGATGATACGCCGTTTTGGTCATGGGTTTGTTTGTTGTTTATACCCCCCCATGCATTTAAAGCACCATAAACACTCCAGGACTGCACTCAGGTTACACTGATCACTAAGCTTCCCTTTCTACATGGCATCCCTCGGCCTTCTCTGGAAACGTAAAGATGGCATACATCAAGTCCAACATCGAAGGACGTGAGAGGGTTTTAATGAGCCTTTTTTAATCTGACTTGTGTGCATGAGTGTGAAAGAATGACCCACAATGTTCAACAGTCAAGGAAAAAAAAAATGAGGCCAAGTGCTCTCACCTAAGTTTAAAATGGAATAGTTAATTGAATTACATTTTTCCTCATACAAATCGAAATATTAAATATAAAGAAAAGAGCAAGAATGGTTTAAGTGTCAGTTTGATTTCCATTTGTCAGCCCAATGACGTGACCTCTGGTGCCTCTGATGTTAATCTAATGACCTCTTTTTTCTTGACTCACATGCCTTTTTTTTCTCCCCCCAACTGCACTCTTTTAGTGCACTTTCTCTCCTTTCATTTCTTCATCCGAGTCGCTCGGCGCTGACAAGTTGTCACCGATAATAAGTTTGAATTCCCCAAGAGGGACTGCCACTCCCTCCACCCCCCTCCACCCTCACCCCATCCTCCCACACCCCCCCTCTTCCAACCCTTCGTCGCCTTAATTCCTGTTATAATTCTCCCATCTCGGGTAAAAATTAGTGACAGGGGGAGAGGACAGGACGTCAGTCATGTGGGGATTTACAGGTTTGTGACTCGCGAGGGTGTCATTTACTGAGCGTCTCCGTGTCACCGGCAGTCTCTGCCTGTGTGATACGTTTTGAAAGCTGGAAAGAAGAGGTACAGCAAAGTCAAGCAGAAATGTTTAACTTATTTAAACAGGGCACTTAGAGACTTTGGTGTACCCTACTCACTCAGACATGTGTTGTGACAGCCCTGACTGTCTGTCCGTGTGTATAGAAGTTTTTTTTTCTATCTATCTACCTATCTGTCTGTCTATCTGTCTATCTATCTATCTATCTATCTATCTATCTATCTATCTATCTATCTGTCTGTCTGTCTGTCTGTCTATCTGTCTGTCTGTGTCTGTGTCTGTGTCTGTGTCTGTGTCTGTGTCTGTCTTTCTGTCTGTCTGTCTGTCTGTCTGTCTGTCTATCTATCTATCTATCTATCCACCCATCCATCCATCCATCCATCCCTCCATCCGCCCGTCCGTCCATCCATCCACCCACCCATCCATCCATCCATCCGTCCATCCGTCCATCCGTCTATCCGCTAACTGCTGTGTACTCTGTCTGTCTGCCTGGGCCTAATCTCTGGGCTAGCAGTAAGGCTTAAGGCCTGGGCCTAATCTCAGCCAGCTCAGCTACTATACCGCACCACTTTTCACAGGTCCCTTTTCCACTGTGTCCTTTTTTGGACAACAAAAGCTACTTATTGCACCTTAAGGCAGCAATCCTGATGACACATGCCATAACAGTAGCTGTAGAGAAAATATATATGGGCGTGTGTGTATATATATGTGTGTGTGCCTGTCTGCCGTGTTCTCAGCCTGGGACTCTCACTTCATTGCAACAATGTGGTAGGACATCAGCGAGAATATACTGACCTTAGCACACACAAATGCATACATTGAGACATAAACAAGACACAAAAACAAAAACAACACACATTCTCTGTCACACGCACACATCCATACACACACACACACACACACACGGTAGAGTGGCCCATCGATTATTGCTCCCTTCCCAATCCTCTTCCAATCCTCAACCATACCTACACACACACACACACACACACACACACACTCGCACAGAGACACACACACACACACTCGCACAGACACACACACACACACACACACACACACACACACACGCACAGAGACACACACACACACACTCGCACAGACACACACACACACACACACACACACACCACATACACCCACACACATATACACATACACACACGCACTCACACACGCACCTCAGATGTGCAGAAACGCTTAAAGTGTCAGCCATGCCGAGTGGGCTTTTTCTATTACACGACTCTGCCCTGTCAGCTCCTCTATGTTATCTTCCTTTGTCGTCTTTTTTTTCCCTGTCCATTAGATCCTCCCCTGTCTCCTCCTTTCCCTCTTTTTCCTTCTCTCCTTCCCTCTCTCTCTCTCTCTCTCTCCCTTCCCTACCCTCGGCCCCCGTGGCTCTCCCCTCCTTCTATCCGGCATAATGAGGCTTTCAGAGATTCCACTCAGGGCCAGGCTGCGAGAGAGATAGAGGGAGGGAGGGAGGGAGGGAGAGAAAGAGAGGGAAGAAGAGAAGACGACAAGAGAAGGCAAGAGAGGAAGGGAGGGTAGGAGAAAGAGAAAGACAGAGAAGAAAGAGAGAGATTGAGTGAGGGAGGAAGAGAGAGGAAGTGACCGAAAGGGAAAGAGAGAAATAGGGAGGATTGAGGGAGTGAGAGAAGAGAAAGACATAGAGAGAGAGACAAAGAAACAGAGGGGTTGACTGAGGGAGACGGCCAGAGAGAAAAAGAGAGGGGGATAAATAAAACAAGAAAGAGGGGGATTTACCAAGTGAGAGAGTAAAACAGCGTGCATGAGACAGAGAGAGAGAGAGGAAAGAGAGTAAGGGATAGAGTGAGGGAGAGGGAGAGGGAGAGGGAGTGATACAGTGAGGGCGGGGGACTGGTCGACAGCCTGGATTTCACACCTCTTCCCCGGTGAAGTGGCGCCAAAGCCCCGGAGGCTTCGCTGAGGCAGCCAAGGGCGGCCTCTGGTTTGGAGGGATAAGTTGGTTTGGGGGCGAATATTTGTGCCTTGCCGAATGTTAAAGCGCAACAACCCTTTCGCTCTCTCCTCTCTTTTCTCTCTCTCTCTCTCGCTCTCTCTCTTTCTCTCTCACACACACACACACACGCTTCTCTCCTCCACTCCTTCTCTCTTCTCTCTTTCACGCTCCCCTCCTCTAGTTCTCTCATGTATTCACTCCTCTCCTCAGATGGCTGGTTAGGTATTCTGCCTGGTAATGAATGCAGCTATGCTGGAGGCAGGAAAAAGAGAAGAGAAGAGAGAGAGAGAGAGAGAGAGAGAGAGAGAGAGAGAAAGACAGAGTCCGAGACCGAGACAGAGACAGAGAGAAAGAAAGGTAGAAAAGGGATTGAGAGAGGGAAAAAAGAGGAAGAGAGAGGTAGAGAGGGAAAGGGAGCGATAGAGAGAGTGAGACAGAGAAAGGAAGAAGGAACACCAAGGGAGGGGGAAGGAAGGAGGGATGCTGTCCAAGTCCTGCTGGAGAATTTCTCTGTCCTCTGCATGTCACAACACAGAGAGGTATGTGTGTGTGTGCGTGTGTGTGTGTGTGTGTGTGTTTTTTTGCATTTGCTTTTCTTGCTTTCTTGCACTTTTTTTTCGCTTGGCATGTTTCTCTTTCTTGCTTTTTCTTTCATGGAAACACTGCAGAAACACAGCTAGGAGAAAGGGCTTTGTGAACACAGGCAGGGTGTACTCGCCCAGAATAAAAAAGAGAGAGAGAGATAGATAGAGGGAGAGGGAAAGAGAGAGAGGTAGAGGGAGAGAGAGAAAGAAAGAGACAGAGAGCGAGAGAGAGAAAGAAAGAAAGAGACAGAGAGCGAGAGAGAGAGACAGAGAGAGAGAGAGAGAAAGAAAGAGACAGAGAGCGAGAGAGAGAAAGAAAGAGACAG
>CM059284.1:20429027-20459027 GCA_030347295.1 Setipinna tenuifilis
GTGTGTGTGTGTTTGTGTTTGTATGTGTGAGAAACAGAGAGACAGAGAGTGTGAGAGAGGCAGAGCATGGGTGGATCAATGCTGGGATGCTTGGATGTAGTGAGATACTTGCAGAAATCCGTGGTGGAGTAAACACATCACTCAGAAAGAGATTAAAGATGAATGCTGACATTAAAATTCAGCATTTTTTGAATGCTGACACTAAAAATCACTCTTAAAGATTGTATTGCAAATGTGCGTACAGTAGGAACCTAAATACAGCATGCTCATACAGGTTTTGTCTCTACAGGTTTATTTTTTTTACCTTTTTTAGCTCTCATTTTTTGTTTTACAATTCCCTTGACACAGAACAATCAGAGATCATGAAACTAGGCGAGCTATTACTACTACGGAAATTAAATAGAGGACCCCCCCCCCCCCACCCCCCCCACCCCCCACACACACACACACACACACACACTGCATGGAAAATTATAATGATGGATCAACATGTCAGCTTCTGAATAGCAAGTTTTGTGAAATTCTACCCCTGATTGTGCAGAAATGAATGCATTTATCTATATCTCAAGAAGCATCCTACGGATTGGAAAGTTGGTCCTTTAACATTTTGCCACCTTTGTTCACATCTCCTGAAGTTTGATTATCTCAGCCAAATAGCTGAGCTATTTCAATCTGTAAGTCAAAACAATTTTGTGTCAATAATTTCTCACGTGTATCATTTGATGTTAACATAAATCTCCTTAGGTAGGCTATAAAGAGAAGTCAGTATCCTGACTTTACCTCAGAAGGCTTACCAGAAGTAGGACCTACAAACCAATTTGGAGCAATGCATTATTTACTTTGTGTTACACATGGCAATACCATCCAGAGATCATAGCATGTTGCTAGGTGGTAGCCTGGGCCCTGGGCTGTGGTAGAGGGGTGTTGGCTGTGTGAGTATGGATTTGTTATGTGTATTGTGAGTCACCAATTTGTTAATAATGTCTTGTATTATGTGTGTAGTGTACTTAGGGCGTGTTATTGTTGTGTATGGGTAAATTATGTCTCTGATCGTGTGTTTCTGTATGTTTAGCAGCATATGGTGGTGGTATGGTTCAATCATGCAATGATTGGACCAATTTCATTGACCGCCTAAAAACAGTGTTGTTGCTTGATGACAGTTTTCTTTGCTTTTGTAGGATTATTTATTTTCAGATTAAGTGTTGCGTTGAAACTAGTATTTTGATTTAGCTATTCTGTTTACTTTGTGTGCAAGAACTGCACATTTTGCTTTAGAAATGAAAAGGAAACAATTTGTCTATACAACGCTGTTGGACTTTTGGAGTTTACTCTTAGCCCCTTCTTCTGATCTGCTGGCATCCTGCCATTGAGGAGCCTGACCAGGTCCCTCACAGGAGGTTTGCCAGACCAAGTACCGTATACGAGCTTGGTGCGACAGCCAGGCTAGGTAGGTGGTTCACCTACTTTAATTGAGAAGAAAAAAAAAACAGAATTCACAATATTAGAATTAAAAATTTCAACACACTCTTTTCTGGACTAATGATCCATGTAGTCTCTTACTAGACACAGAAGTGTCCATACATAATAATAATAATAATAATAATAATAATAATAATAATAATAATAATAATAATAATAACAATAATAATAATAATCATTACTTGAATAGCACATTTTATACAAATGATGTAGCTTCAATTTACAGTTTGGAAAAGGAACATGAGAAGATATGATAAGGCTGCTTCTTCAGTCCTTATGGGTGGTGCCTCTTGAATCCTCAGGAGGATGGCCTCAGTGGATCTAAGGGATCTTGCAGGAATGTAAAAGGACAATGTGTCAGTGATATAGCATGGGGCTAGATCCTTAACAGCTTTTAAGAGTGCTTTAATGTCAATTCTGTGGGACATTGACAACCAGTGCAGTTCAGCAGTATTGGAGTAATGTGAGAAAATGCTCTGTCCTTGTTTTTGTTAGCAGTCTCGTGGATGACATGTAAATAATCTGCAGTTTTTCGATTTCCACGTCTTCAATATGCACAACTGGTCACTCAGTAAGGACACTAGTGCTACTTAAGGACAAAGCATTAAGGCACAGCCTGGTGTATGCATTAACCAAGCACACACCTTAACTCTCTGAAGAACAGATGAATATTCAGTGTGTGTGCGTGCACATGAAAGCAGCACAAACATTGTGGGCATGTTTGTTTGTGTGTGTGTGTGTGTGTATGTGTGTGTGTTTGGACACAGATCCCCACTCCCTATCCCTTTGGCCACACACTCGGGTATTGATTTTCTATCAGTGAGGAGACTGCAGTAATCCTGTGTACTCTTAGTATTCACAACCAATCCAGTACTGTTTGACTTTGTGAGGATCCCAGGAGGAAAACTGAAGTGTGTGTGCATGTGTGTGTGTGTGTATTTGTGTGTGTGTGTGTGTGTGTGTGTATGTGTGTGTGTGTGTGTGTGTGTGTGTGTGTGCGTGTGTGTGTGTGTGTGCATGCTTACAAGGTGACGTCAACCTCTGTCCTTCATATGGCATACACCATTGTTCTGAAATTTCTATTCAGTGCCATATGGCTTTTCTTGGTGCAGTCATGCATGTATATTTAACCCTTTCCAAGATCCTGACATGGTTGGAAAAAAAAAAGCTGAAACCAAATAAGCGGTTTCTCTACGGGGTCACTGCCATCTATACATTTAGCTAGTTTAAGTATTTAAACTCATTAAAAAAGTGGGTGGGCACAGGCCCACCCCAGCCTACCCACGCCAACACCTATGAGTGGGGGAGAGGCAGGGTTGACCGCTGTATTCAACCCTGGGTCTTCATGGCCACTTCAGAAGTACAAACATAGATAACAACTGGTAGCAATGAACAGCCATTAGAAAAGATAGCATGAAAAAAGAAATGAGAGAATGTCTCAGTCTGCCTATAAGACTGCTTCATGTTCTCTGTCGTGTGACTAAAGGTATGTGGTTAAAGTTCATGTTTATGGTACCCCTTGAATGCCCTGGATTAAAACAAATACGATCATTAACCACTTGAGAGTGGTGTGATGACAGACCGTATGAAAGTGGAACCCTTTTTTTTTACAGGACTTAAAGACCCCTGGGGGTAATTAAGCCAAGTGTCACCATCGCAGCTCTCCGTGACAATTAGTCTCCTATGGCGCGCCAGTGAGAAATAAAATAACCTAATCCCTTTACAGCAAGCACATCCTGTGGCCTAGTTCTCTAGACCCAATGGCACGAGGAGGTCTCTCTCTCTCTCTCTCTCTCTCTCTCTCTCTCTCTGTCCGTCGCTCCCTCTCTCACACACACACACAGACACACACACAGACCACAGACATACACACATACACACACACACACACACACACACACACACACACATACACTCCCTCTGTCTGTGCAAGTGCCCAGGCCCTGGGATTGGTTCATTTTAATGTGTTAAGATGGGCCTGACTGACACTAATGGGCGGCCATAAAAAATGGTGTCAATCTGAACCCTGACGGTTCACTGAGCAACACATTAGTGATTAAGTGAAAGAAGACAGGGAGGAGAGAGACAGGCAGAGAGAATGAGAGGGAGAGAGAGAGAGAGACAGAGAGCGAGAGATACAGAGAGACGGAAAGAGAAAGGGGAGTTTTTTCGTGTGTCGCCTTTCTGTGGGCCTATCTCCGTGCTTCCGGTAATAGGAGGGGAGAGGAGTGCTTTGAGGTGATTTTAAAAATGCGCTTCAATATTAATAACTGGCCCCAGGCGCTGGGGTTTGTCTGTGGCAGACAACCTTGGATGGAGGCAGTCAAAAACAGCTTCATTGTTCCCCCGCTTCGCCACGACTGCAGTCACAGCTCTCTCCTAAATCCATTCCGTGTTTGTATAACAGAATCTTTTCTTCTTCCCCAGATGCATTTTCAAAACCTCAATAGATTTTTTTCTCTCCCTCTTTTCTCTCTCTCTCTCTCTTTTTCTTTCACTCGCTCTGCCTAATTCAAATCCCCTGCACTCAGCAATGAGAGTGAAAAAAAGAGTGTCTGACCTCTTTTGCATTTAAAGGAGAGTGTGTTTGTGTGTGTGTGTGTGTGTGTGTGTGTGTGTGTGTGTGTGTGTGTACATGAGTGTGTGCATGTGTGCACTGTGTGCCAGTCTGTGTTTGTTAGAGTGTGTCATTGTGTGTGTGTGTGTGTGTGTGTGTGTGTGTGTGTGTGTGTGTGTGTGTGTGAGAGAGAGAGTCTGTGTGTGCTTGGTAGAAAGGAGGGGTTATTCCGCTCCACAACAGGATGTTTTCATGTTCGAGCTATCAGCAGAAGATTAATGGCCAATTCTTAGCAGTACAATTAAGCAATCCATGCCTTGGACCCATAACAGAGCACTGCAGGTGAAAGGTTGAGAGGACGTTTGTAGAGGCCAACAGGAGGGTGCCTCCGGGCTACCGTAGTCTTGCTCACACTGGATTGCCTCCATCAGCTAGGGGAAGAAAAAAAAACTGCTTGCCATAATATGGCAGATCAGCAGCAGGCTGTCTCAGATGGGAAGCAGTCCAGCGAGCCGAGTGCCGAGCTTCAAAAAGACTATAATAACCTGTGGGCCAGTGGGTGGGTCAAGTGCCTCTGTTATATCTGTGGCCCAGCCGGTCTGATCACGGAGGCAGATAGATGGTGATGGACACGAGGCTGTCACCGCAGACCCATGCCAAAAAAAAAGAAAACACTTTGGCTTCTTTCACCTGTGTGACACCGTCCCCAAAGGGAGCTCTGATTTCCTGCGGATGACAGATGAAATCTGTCAGGGTAGGGGTGCACGCACTGAATCAGGCCTACACATCTCGAGCACTAGCTAAATCCAATCGTATCCAAATAAACAATGCATTGTCTGTTTAATCTTTTAGTTTAAGATAAACGGATTCATAGACGGATGGGTGGGTGGGAGGGTGGTCAGGCAGAACTACATAGATAAGATTCATACCAAAGGGAGAAAGCATTTAATATTACTAACAGAGCCATATGTACAGAGGTGTACAGAAACAGATTTTAAATGATGATATATGCTAATTAGGTTATGATAGGATATGCTCATCGGTAAATATTATACTAAGGTGATAGTAAAAAAGTCACTTTATGTGCAACATAGTCCTGAAATGTGAAGGAAAATGAGCTGAAAGTGTGAGAAAAATGAGCCGATGAGTCACAAGCTAGGTGAGAGTTGGGGCTAGAAGAGTTAAAAACATCTGGCCGACTGTCTCAAATGAAAATGAACACCCTGCTCGAGTATGACTGATACCATATGTGATTTAATAAAAGTGTCAAGCCATACAAATCTATGGCAGGGATAATATGAATAATTGAAGCCCACGAATCTGTTTCAGAGAGGGAAGCAAGGGGGAACTGATGAGAGACAGAGAGGGATGGAGGGAAAGAGAGGAAGAGAGAGAGATGGAGAGACAGACAACAACAAAGAGACAGAAAAGAAAAGAAAGAAAAAAGGTAGAGCAGCAGCAAAAAGCAGGAGAAAAAAAAACAAAGAAAGAAAGAGGGAAGTGAGCACTTTGTCATTGTGAGGGTCTTGTTTCTTCACCGTCTCAAATAAATCTGGGTTACTTGGCAGCGGCTGAGGCTGGGATGCATCTCCATCCACTCCGGCCCCTCGGAGGCCTATCCATTACCCTGCACGCATGAGGAGATTGATAGCTCTGGCATATTCAGATCGCACCGGGCATCGGACAAGGTGCCATGCCAGCCTGGCCCAGACCTTTTAGCATTAGCATAAGTTAACCCTATGTGTACACTACAGCCAATGCTACATTTCTGACCACATCCGGTCGCAGCTGAGACAGTTTCCCTTCCTAACAAAACTAACAACCACTAAACCAACTCTCTCCCTAGGTGCCCCATGCTTGTATAATTCTGCCTGTGTAGGAAGTATGTGTGTCTGTAGTGTCCCTGCTCTGGGAAACTTACTTAGGCATATGCATCTCCTTGTATGTATGGAGGTAGTCTGCTTACTCTGTGTTCCTCTACACCTCTGTTAGGTTATATCCTCCGTTTTAGAAGTTGCTTTGGATAAAAGTGTTTGCTAAGTGTAATGTAATGTAATAATCCTTAAAGATGTGTAAATGCAATACGCATGTGACGTAAATTCTACGTGCGGCTATGCGTGCACATATATGTCTTTTAAACTATTTTAGTGCAACATGGCCACTATGACAAAAGGATACAAACTCGGGTTTCTGCAGTCTGGCTTGCAAGTTACAGTCCAGTACCACATATTTGTCAGCCTGCTAATCAGCCGATGCTAATCAGCACCACCCTTCAGCCAGTTAGAAGACTTAATTAATGAAATGATCAGTCTAAACTGCTCAGGTAGAAACAAGTGATTTGAAGTACATGCTAATGGATTGTAGCTACTAAAGCTAGGTTGCCAGGCCCCTGCTCCAAGTGCACTACTGCTAAGTCTGAAGTATATTGGTGAGTATGAAGTACAGTATTTTACCAAGAGCCAGTACATCTCTGTGGTGTCTGCGTCAGTACACAGCTGCAAGTAAACAGTTATGGGGGTTATAGGGTGGCTACACATAGGACCTTCCCTGTTATTGCGAACATCTTTGCACACATTACCACAACACATTGCTTCAGGTGCATATCAAGGGGGAGTTTCATTTTATTGACTATCAAGCTGAAATCTCAATAACCTTTTACCAGCATCACATTTTTTGTGGGAAGATAGTGATGTAAACATTCCCCCACCTACCCACCGACCCACCCACTGTCCTTCCCTGGGATTCTGAATCAGATACAGTATAGCTTGATCTAAGCCAATTGACGTCACATGGTGGGGACAGTGTTCTGTTTTTTGTAGTTTTTTTTTGTCACTCCCTCCTCCTTCGTTTTCCATCGTTTCCTCCCCCGAAGCAAGTTTGTGTTTCATTTGTTTTGTCAACAGTGCTGTTTTGCTGCCATGCCCTTCCTTCTCTTGTGTGTTGCTGCTGCTGCTGCTGTTCTGCTGTTCATGGAAGGGCGGAGTGCTGGTTAGGATTTGTCATCGGCGCCCCCTCCAGGGTGGGAAGTCCCGGCGGCCTTGACTGTCCTGCTGTGGCACGTCCCTGGGCAACTGAAGGATTTCAGCTCTCCCCTGCTATCAATCATGCTTTGCCCACACTCTCTCCTCTCCTCTCCTCTCCTTTCCTCCTCTCCTCTCCTTCTTTCTTTCTCACTTGCCCTCTGTCTATCACCCACCCCCCACCCCACACACACCCACACACACACATCTACAAAGACATATATTCCAGCTGTGTCCCTCAGACACGTGTACACACATACACGTAAACACACACACCCACACTCACATAAACACACTTACTCTCTGTCTTTCTCTCTTGCTCTGTCCCTCTCTCTCTTTCTCTCTTTTTTTCTCTCTCTCTCTCTAACACTCCCTTGGCATTGCCCAAAGGCATTAACCCGATTAGCTGTTTCCTGCCAGCTCTGCGCCAGCTGGCAAAGACCTTTATCATTATTATTTATTAGTAGCATTATAATTCACAGCAGCTCTGTGTGTGTTTGTGTGTGTGTGTGTGTATGTGTGCGTGTGTGTGTGTGTGTGTGTGTGAACCTTCCTTTAGAAGTTTGCTGAAATTTCCAGAACTGCAAATGTTGGCCGTCCAGCGAGACGCTTCGTCTACATCACTAATAGTCTCTTACAAATTAGACTAAGTCTGAGCTTTTCGCAGTGGAGTGGTGCTGACAAGCATTTGGCCAAATCTTCTCGGCACTAACTCGCAAGGCCTAATTGGTTTAATGTACGATGAAATAGTGTTGCTGTTTTTCTTTTCGACTTCAATCAAGTATATTTTTTTCTCTCCCTGCTTTTTTTTTCTTGAGTTCTCTCTCCTCCCTCTCTTGCCCTAATGAGATCGAAGGTCTGTGGGCTACATCTACAAATTCCAGCAGACACCCCAATTGGGATCCACCACAATGAATAACAATAATAAAGACCTTAAGTGGCCTTGGGCTATTTTTTCGCTGTTCTGATGCCTGTCCTGAACACACTTTTGACTTGTGAGTCAATTTTTAGCTCAGCCAAAATCCCCAGTGGGCTTAGTGTTAATGACCATACCATCTAGGCTGGAATTAAGGTGGTGGTGATTTGAAAAAAAATAAAATAAAGTGTAACCTACCTGGATTCTTGTTGCTTTTTTTGAAGGCAGCCATAAATTGGACCCCCATGAATGCATCAGTGCAAAGACCGGCCTCAGACTCAGACTCAGCCAGGATATCCATTAGACACGGGTCAGACGAAATCGACAACCTCTTTTTCCAAAGGATTCAGAAATAGACAATGCGTTTGCCGGCTGTGTTCCAAAGCCCCTTGAAATTGTATGTGTGTGCAATCGTTTTATTTATTTATTTATTTACTTACTTACTTACTTGCTTGCTTACTTAGTTTCGGGGAGGGGATGTGCAGAAAAAAAAATTGAGACACTCATATGCTTGAGGGAGCAGGAAAATTGCCTGCTAAAATAAACTCGACCTTCCCCCCCACCCACAACCACCCCCATCCACCCCCACACCCTCGCAAGTTGGAGAATACTGTGTAATGAGCCAATGCCACATCAATAGCAAGTGATGGTGTGGACACACGTTAGCTCGACTCCTGCAGAGTCTGATTTGCCAGCGAGCCTCTTCAAAGCATAACTCTGGCCTCTAATGTTTAACCTCAAGCTCCCTCAGTGATATGATGATAGCTATCTTGTTTTCTATTTCCCTTTAGTATATGTTTTTGTATTGCCAAAGCATTTTGCAGTAGGGTTAGCTGATTGATGTCAAGCATTGATTTATCACCTAAACACTAGGTCAAATAAGTTATTATTATATATTGGCTATTTTGGCCCATTCTAGTATCTACGGCAGATCAGTGGGTCTTTCATTCGGTTTCCAGTGGGGGAATAAGGTAACACAAAGCTTACAGTTGTAAGTCTTCTCCTAACCTTGCCTTGGGAAGCTAATGGCACCAAGGCCTTTGTTTTTTTTTCAATTCTTATCTTTAAAAAGGAAAAAAAAAAAAAAAGAATTTAAAAATTAAAAAAAAAAAAGAAAACAGGCCAGGGTCCTCCACTCCATCATTGGTGCCCTTCCCGTCTCCCGACTCTCTCAATCACTGGCATCCCGGCCCAGGACATGAAAGCCAACGCCCGCGGGCTCCACTCTTCATACGGCGACTCTCCACAGGATTGACGGCTCAGCTAACCTTCCCTGTTACCCCGTCCCCCCCAGCCCCCCCACTTCCCCACCACCACTTCCACTTCCTTTTCTGTAGACGGGGGAGTCTGACTTGCAAAAGCATAATGAGGCTAAACGTGCCCCTACTCAACCCCCCACCACCACCTCCACCTCCACCACCACCACCTCCATCCTTCTCCAACTTCCACCCCTACTTTCTCCTCTCTCTCTCTTTTTCTCACAGACAAGCCAAGATTCTGACACGCTGTTCTTATTTGCATGGATGAGCTTCTTACCCTCCGTGCATGTGTACACCCACACCCAAACCCCCCACAATCCCATCCCACCCCGAGCTTCTCACCCTATATACGTGTGCTCTGTCCCCCCATAACACCCCACTCCCCCCTCCCAATCCCCCCTGCCCCTCCCCTTGACCCCTTAATGTATGGCCCTCTGCTGGGGATGCTAATTGTGTTAGCATCAGTGCCGCCATAGTGTGACCTTTTAAGGGCAAGAGGCCCTCCAGGCATGTTTGAGTTTAAATTAATGGAGAGGCAGTTATAATTTAGATGAGAGGTGACTCATTATGACTGTGGGCTACGTGCAGGCCGAGATGGACGCCTCGACTGCCTTGTATCCCTTAAGAATGCCTGTTGTTTTACTTTTTTATTTTTATTAAGGCATCAAGAGGGAGGAGGAGAGGAGAGAATGCTGGCAAAAGAAAAAAAAAGGATAAAAGGCGTGGCTCAGTGGCAAAAACTGCTAAATCCCCTCTAGTCATATGGGTAGGTATTTGTATTCAGAGGCGCTCGGCTTATTGACAGTCCAACAAATGGACAAGTGGTCGGGAGCGAGGGAAAAGAGAAACAAAGAAGAGAAAGGAAACACACTCACACACACAAAGACAGACACATACACACACACACACACACACACACACACACACACACACACACATACTCTCACACACATACATACTCACACACACACACACACACACACACACAAACACACACACACACATGCACACACACACATGCACACACACAAACAGACATACATACATACACACACATACGCACACACACACACTCCTCTCTGGCCAAACCTTTTCTTCTCATCCTCATAACAGAAGGGGCAGGCTAGTATTGTATGTGTGTGGTTGGGGGGGGGGGGGGTGGATGGTCTAAGGAAAGGGACACTACCAGTGGCACTGCCAAGCGCCTGTCACTGTCCGTTTCGGCCGGTTGATCTCAGGCTTCATTCACACCAAAACCTCTTGTGTGATCGCCACGTAGCAGTTTTTGGCCCGTTTTTTTATCCATATTGATTTCGAATGCATGTTAACAGATGAGAGTATTCACACCTCACGCGGTTTCTGGACTTGGATTTGCTGACTGTGATTTACGCTCAGAATACGTGCTGCAACTAGAAAATAGAACTCGAGTCTGTTTTTCCCATGCATGCTGTGAGCTAATTCAGCCCAAATCCTATTGACAGCTATGGGGAAACTACACATTTTATGAGAACTATGCTATAGATGTAGGCACTGACACAATAGCCTCCCAACTGTGTGAAAAAAATGACTATTTCCCTGCAATTTCATGAAAAAAGCTGGTACACTATCAATACTGTCTTTGTCATTACCAGTTGTGCACTATAAAGGAAAAGTGCAGTCAGAAATGATGAAGGTATAGAGTGGAGATGCTTTTATGTTCTAAAAGGAGGTGTGATTTTCCCTGTGTAAACTCTACTTGTTAAAATATGCAGTTACCGCCATCGCATTTCTTCGATGATACAAACTAAAAAAAAAAACAGGGAAAACTCATTCTTGTATTCAATGCTATATTGTTGGGTAAATATACAGTCGATCAGCAAGTGCACCAATTAGATGGTCATGTGTCAGTACATTAACAATAATAAAACATTATTCGGCAAAGAAAGAACACATTTTGCAGTATCTCCAACTACGAATGAGGGAGAATACAAACGCACAAAAAACAAACTCTGCTATGCATTCGACACTTACTGTAACACCCCTCTGCCCGGGCCTGAGCAGGATCATCAGGCACACATCCCCCTTGGCTATTTACATAAGGTAGGACAGGTAAGCAGGACAGAGTGGCTGCTGCTACATCTTAAAATATGAAATTTTCATAATGCATAAAAAAAATGTTTGATTGCTTATTTTGCATGTTTTTTTTTTTTTTAAACGGGAGTAAATCAAGGCTAATTTGACAGTATTAACATGGTTTGGAATACTGTCAAAAATTCCAGCAGTCTTACCAAGGTAATCAATCCTACTATGTGCAGTCGTATTTTCTAATCATTGTTTAATGTTGGAAAATAAACCACCTGAAACACATGCTCTGTGTTTTGAAACGGTATGCGCACTGAAAAACAGGTCTGGCAGCTCCTCCACGGGCACGTGCCGTTCACATAGACACGTCCGGTGTGAATATACATACAGTACGCTCACAAAACGATCACGGCCCGTTCACGGCTACGCCCCGCTCGCGGTCAAGTCGGTGTCACGCAGCGCCGACCGTCAGCAGCAGCACGCCGTTGTTCGACCATGGCCAACCACCTGACTCCACGGGCCCCCACCGATGCCCAGCTGACAACTCACCGTATCGACCGCACACCCCCAGCACCGCAGAGGGCGATGTATAGGCAGAGCTGGAGGAGGATGGACAAAGCGAGGGAGAAGAAAAAAAAAACAGGTAGGAGTTGTCGGAAAAAAAGGAAGAGGGATGACTTTCATACATACATGGCTCTGGTGAGTAGGCGGGAGACATGAAGCCTATATGTTTGGAGACTGAGAGAGTGAGTGAGTGAGAAACAGAGAGACAGAAAGAGAGGGAGACAGAAAGAGTGCGTGAGGGAGATAGGTGAGTGAACAAGCCACAAGGAGGAAGGGAGGGATGGAGGGAGGGAGACAGGGAGGGAGGGAGGGAGGATAGAAAGGGGGTAATGTGGCAGGGCTGGAGGATGCTTCAGTGCCCTTGCCAAGCCTCAGATTACATGCAGGTCTCTGGAGTGGGAGAGAGAGAGAGAGAGAGAGAGAGAAAGACAGAGAAAGACAGAGAAAGAGGAAGAGAGGGAAAAAGAGGGGAAGAGAGAGGGGGACAGAAGAGGGAGAGAGAGTAGTAGAGGGAGAGGGAAAGGGAGAGCGAGAGGGAGAGGAGAGAAAAAGTCTGTCCTTGTTCATGTGAATGTGACCAGCTGAACGCAGTGGGGCTCTCACTCTCCTCGCCAACAGAACCTGGATAGCGTGTGTGTGTGTGTGTGTGTGTGTGCGTGTGTGTGTGTCTGTGTGTCTGTGTGTGTGTGCATGTGTATCGACTGAAAATGGACTCATAGGACAATCCCAAGGCCTGACAGGCATGAACTCTATGGCACTGGTGTTTTCAATCTCAGCACACTGAGGCTGAACAGCACAGAAAAAAAAGTTAACTTCCACACACACTTGATGGTTACCTCACCTGGCAGTCATTAAATGCAGCACTTAGTGTCCATAGAGCATGTCCTAGTGGAATAAAAATGTCCTAATGTTTGCTAATGATAGGTTACATAGTCCATGCAAACTAATTCAATAAATGGAGCTACCAGCATTAAATTGCAAAATAAAATTAACATTACTTGTTTATACATACTTAAGGTAATGTGTTGTCGGGGTGGAATAATAATTGTCTAATATCAATTTATAGCCTTTTAAATATGAAGTGCCTACACAGTACCTTTTTGTTCACAGTTGCTCTATGTCTGAAAGGTACCAACTGCCTTTCGCCAGGAAATGAGTGATGGAGAGATGATAGAGTGCCATGTAATGCTGTTTATCTCAGCAAAATCTACACAATTTATGGTTATCTCCAGACTTGCCATAATCTGATATCCCCAGTGCTATGATCTGGCAAACATGAATGCTGAGGTTAATGGATAATGGTAGTCAATCTGGAAATCTGCTAGTCAATTTAGTTTATTTTAGGTGTTCCAGGCAGTTGTGACAGGAATACTTGTTTAAAAAAAGACTCTTCGTTGACATACCATGGCAGTGCAGGGGGTTAATGAATCAAACTATTGTTTACTGTTCAGCATATCAAAAAGGATGTTTAAACCCTTAAATTGAACAGCTTCCTAAATTAACAGCTATAAATCACAGCACTGATTCATGCATGTCTTATGACATCCATCTAAATCACATGTCCCTCAGAAAATCAGATTAGGGTATCTCCGTAGACAGTTTGTATACATCACTCTTTGAAGCTTTGTTTTTCTGACTGGAAGACTAAAGAGAGTGAAGCCAGTGAGCGCGGGAAATCAGATGGTGTAAAGTATAAGAGGTGTAAGGAAAAGAAATGAAGTGCGAGAGATTGGCGTAAATTGAGAGAGGGCCACTGGGAATGTATGAGAGGGCCGAAACGAGAAGGAGGGGAAAATTGAGCTATAGACATAGAGAAAAAGTGAGACAGAGAGAGAGAGAGAGAGGGAGACAGAGAGAGAGAGAGAGAGAGAGAGAGATGGAGGGAGAGAGAAAACGAGTGCCAGAGAGAGAGAGAGGGAGGGAGGTGTCAGTTGGTGTGAGATTAATGAATAATGAATGCCCAGGCCCGTGTTGTGACCAATAGGTTCTGTCTGGAATGCTTCAAACCATGCGGCTGAGGGAGTGGGTGTAATTTGGAAGCAATAGGCCATCAGGCAGACCCGCTCCCCTGCAAAGGCACGGTACCATTCCATTACACCCTGACACACGTCCACACACCCTGCCAAATATATCCCTGAGAAAACACACATACAGAGAGACACACACACACATGCATGCACACACACACACACACACACACACACACACACACACACACACATGCACACACACACACACACACACACACACACACACACATGCACACACACACACACGCACACACCCAGAAACTAGCCAAGAACAGGGCTTATCCATGTCCCTGGCCGCTGCATATGAGAGTGTTGGGAAGGTCACGGCGAGTGGCCTGACATTTGTATTTTGCTAGACAAGACGTGGACGTAATTCCAGGGAGCGAAAAAGGGTGACGTACTAAAAACCCACTGCTTCATGAGCCAACCACCTAGAGAGAAAGAGAGGGAGGGAGGGAGAGGGAGAGAGAGAGAGAGAGAGAGAGGGAGGAAGAGAAAAAAAGAGAGAGAAAGAGTGACAGGGAAAGAGAGAGATGGAGGGACATATAGACAGAGAGAGGGGGAAAAAGAAAGAGAGAGATGTAGAGAGAGACATATAGAAAGAGAAAAAAGAGAGAGAAATAAAGAGCCAGAGAGAAAGAGAGAGAGAGCCTTTCAGCAGAACACCCTTATTTCATTTGTCATATTTCTGCGCTGGTATTTTGAGAGGTGAGAATTTATGGAAAGGTATCAAAGGTGAAAATTGGCTGTGAACGCTGCAGACTGAGCCATACAGTAGATATAAATGGGTTGTTAAAGTAGTGCAGGAAAGTTCTGGCGACAACTAAGTCATATTTCTTCTTAACAAACAGAAGGAGCGACCGGCCTTTCTGTCGCCTGGTGGTGCAGTCCTTTGTTTCCTGTGTGTGTGTTTGTTTGTTGCACAACAAGTCTGTGAATCATTGACATGAATCACATTGTATCTCTGCATACAGGAGAAAGAAAAGAAAAGAAACTGGCAACAGACTGATTGTGCTGGTATGACAAAACCACCATGGTACAAGTGTTTTATTTATTTATTTATTTATTTATTTATTTATTTATTTATTTATTTATTTATACTTACTTACTTCTGACTTATTTATTAATTTATTTTTCTCGCTGAGTTCCATCTTTCCAGATGCACAACAAAAGCCCTGGAGCAACTTTTGGATGCGTGTGCAGCAAACTGCTCTCGACAAGACCTTCATTCATTTGCAGGTTGTTTGTCTCTCACTCCTTGTGAAGGAATATCAAATGTCTTCTTTTTTTTCCAGAAAAAAAAAGACAACTGTAAACACTTGCAAAAGAGAACGAAAATGAGAGTGGGAGAATGGCAATACCTGCAGGCTCTTCGTTTGATGAAGAAGACACCGCATACAGTTGAATAAAGCCTCTTTTCTTATCTTGTTTGAGCAGTTGCTGTAAGTATTTTTGCGAACTCCTGCCTGGGAATGATAAATCAATGCAAAACAAGATAGGGGAGCGGATCGGGGGAATATCATTACAAAGAGACTAATGAAAGAAAACACCCCCTCGTAAATGACCTGTAGATCTGTGCAGATAGAGAATCCACGTGGTCACTGAGCAGGAGCAGCACAGGAGAGGCCTCCCACATATCCTTTTTTTTGTCTTTCTTTCTTCCAACACACACACACACACACACACACACACACACACACACACACACACACACACAAATACAAATAGTTATGAGCCGGCCTCATGCTAATGCCTGTTTTCTTTGTTGGCTACTTTCCTTTATTCACACACACACACACACACTATTTTCAGAATCTCCTGTTTGTTTCACTGCCATGTAGCCGTTAATGTGGGGACGCGAGGGGAGTCTCCCAAGCCAGACTAGGCATTCCTCGGGGTGGTGCGCATTTAAGCACAAATACGCCATACAACCTTTTTTCTTCAGAATAAATTAGCATGTTTATCATTGTTATTTTCTCTCGCCGAGACCTCCAGAAGATCAAAGCCCGGCATTTGTTTGAAGCGCGAAAACATTCAGCATATTTTAGGCTAAGAAGGACCGAAGTTCTCCTACATGTGCTGACGTCAGTGGTGAGTTGTCAGCTTTTTAATCTTTCGGGGGGTTTTTTTGCCTCTTCTCCTCATCGTTGTCAGGCTATTTTACTGATTTGTTTGACAGATGAGAGAGCCTAGTTAACGTTGATTGACATATTAAATCACCTCCTCTGGATGTAATTGGAGTCATAACTCAGTGAGAAACACATGTCTGCAACCCCCTAGAAAAGGAGGGGAGAACTTTGTCAAAGAGGGAAGAGCCTCATTTTCTCTGTGTACACTGCGGTCTAAATGAGATGAAATTGCAGGCCCCTTTTTGATAAACAGGATACACCTGACTTGATACAGGTGTACAAAATATGGTGAATTAGCATTACAAATACTCTCTATTTCCATACCTGTCCATCTTACTTATTTGACTTCAAAATTAACTTTATTGATTAATAGATATTTATATTAATATAAAGGACTTTGATTATTTTATTTTTTACTTAAAATATTAGAGACCCAATGACAACGTTTTTTGTAAATAATAAGTATTTTGAAGGATAAGGATTTTGTTTGTGTTAACACAAACAAATCAAAGATGTACAAAATAAAGCCCAAGTTACAGTAAATGGTGGTAGGGAGTGTATAATTCAGATGTATCTCCTGTACGTTTTTCATATTTATACAGGTGACTGTATAATCATGAATATAAATGTGAGTTATGCATATTCATACATGCTGGGCTGACGTGGGGCCTTTTTGTGTAGCCTGAACAGTAACCGAGAATGACACCCCCGACAGCTTGCGCTGTAAAGACACCATTTGGGCGAGCCAAAACACATTTTAAAGGGGCCGTAAAGGAGGAGTACTAGCCCTGGTACATATTCCCCCCTCAGCCAGCCCACTGCGCCTGCGCCTGCGCTGGGGCCCAGCATCACATCATCAGCTGCAGATGCTGCAGTCAATGAGCACGTTTCTGCTTATTCCAGCAAAATCTGTGCTGGTTTACTGTGCTGCACAGCTTTTTATTATTATTATTTCCTCTGTGTGTGTGTGTGTGTGCATGTGTGTGTGTGTGTGTGTGTATGTGTGTATGTGTGTTTGTTAGAGTGTGTGTGTGTATGACTATGTGTGTATGGCCATGTTTGTGTGTGTGTCTGTGTTTGTATGTGTGTGTATGGCTATGTGTGTGTGAGTGTGTGTATGTGTATGTGTATGTGTGTGTGTGTACGTGTGTGTGTGTATGTATGTGTGTTTGTATGTGTGTGTATGGCTGTGTGTGTGTGTGTATTTGTATTTGTTTGCGTGTCTGTTAGTTACCTGGAGCACCGGAGAGGGAGGCGCAGGAGTCGTGCTGAGCCCACTGAGGGATGATTAAGATGGGCTCTGACTCCTGGCAGCTGCCTGGGAGAGTTTGGGCATCCTGGAGAAGAGAGAGAACGGCCAGAGAGAGAGAGAGAGAGAGAGAGAGAGAGAGAGAGAGAGAGAGAGAGAAAGAAGGAAAGAAAGAAAGACAGAGAGAGACAGTGAGCAAATAGAGAGGAGAGAGGGATGGAGAAAGTGGAATGGAAGAAAGCAGGAGGGAGAGAGAGGTATGGCGTGATAGAGAGAAGGAAAAAAAGAAAGACAGAGAGGCAGCAAGCAAATGGAGAGGAGAGATGGATGGAGAAAGTGGAACGGAAGAAAGCAGGATGGAGAGAGGGAGAGATGGAGGGAGAGAGAGAGGGAAGTATGAAGTGAGAGGAAGAAGGAAAGAAAGACAGAGAGAGAGTGAAAGCGAGCAAATGGAGAGGAGAGAGGGATGGAGAAGGTGAAATGGAAGAAAGCAGGAGGGAGAGAGAGGTATGGGGTGATAGAGAGAAGGAAAAAAGAAAGACAGAGAGGCAGCAAGCATATTGGAGAGGAGAGAGGGATGGAGAAAGTGGAATGGAAGAAAGCAGGAGAGAGAGAAGGAGGGAGGGAGGAAGAAAGGGAGAGAGGGAGGGAGGGATAGAGAGAGGGAGGGAGAGAGTGAGGAAGGGGGGCATAGAGGGAGAAAGTGAGGGAGGGATAGAGAGAGAGGGATAGAGGGAGGGATAGAGGGAGAGAGGGACAGAGGGAGGGATAGAGAGAGAGGGATAGAGGGAGGGATAGAGGGAGAGAGGGATAGAGGGAGGGATAGAGGGAGAGAGGGAGGGAGGGATAGAGAGAGAGAGGGATAGAGGGAGGGATAGAGGGAGAGGGATAGAGGGAGGGATGGAGGGAGAGGGATAGAGGGAGGGATAGAGGGAGAGAGGGATAGAGGGAGGGATGGAGGGAGAGAGGGAGGGATAGAGGGAGAGAGGGAGGGATAGAGAGAAAGAGGGATAGAGGGAGGGATAGAGAGAGAGAGAGGGATAGAGGGAGGGATAGAGGGAGGGAGAGAGGGAGAGAGGGATAGAGGGAGAGAGAGGGATAAAGGGAGGGATAGAGGGAGGGAGAGAGGGATAGAGGGATAGAGGGAGGGAGAGAGGGATAGAGGGAGGGAGAGAGGGACAGAGGGAGGGATAGAGGGAGGGATAGAGGGAGAGAGGGAGGGAGAGAGGGATAGAGGGAGGGAGAGAGGGACAGAGGGAGGGATAGAGGGAGGGATAGAGGGAGAGAGGGATAGAGGGAGGGATAGAGAGAGAGAGGGATAGAGGGAGGGAGAGAGGGATAGAGGGATAGAGGGAGGGAGAGAGGGATAGAGGGAGGGAGAGAGGGACAGAGGGAGGGATAGAGGGAGGGATAGAGGGAGAGAGGGATAGAGGGAGGGATAGAGAGAGAGAGGGATAGAGGGAGGGAGAGAGGGAGGGAGGGGCAGTGCTTTGCCAGCCCCGCGATCAGCACTTTCCCAAAATGCACTCTGCCGCCAGGCGCCAGGCGCTCGTAAATCACAAGCACCCTCTCCGGACTCATCTACATCAGAGGGGGAAACCCTTTGCGTCGGGAAGTGTGTGTGTGTGTGCGTGTATGTGTGTAAGTGTTTGTGTGTGCATGTGTGCAGGTGTGTGTGTGTTTGTGTGTGTGTGTCTGTGTTTGTGTGTGTGAGAGAAAGGGTGTTTGTGTGTGTGTGTGTGTGTGTGTGTATGTTTGTGTGTGTGTGTGTGTGTTTGTATGTTTGTGTGTGTGTGTGTGTGTCTGTGTTTGTGAGAGAGAGAGAGAAAGTGTGTGTGTGTGTGTGTGTGTGTGTGTGTGTGTGTGTGTGTGTGTGTGTGTTGCAGGAGGGCAGGCAGCCAGCACGTTTCCCTTAAACAAGCAGAATGAGATGAGTGTGGGCTGGAAGGCAAAGCATCGAGACGAAAGGGTGGCTGGATGGAGGCTCTCGCAAAATCAAAGCTAATTTTTCCATTACCTGTTTTCAATATGCAGTATATTATTCATAAAATACTGACTTATATCATTTGTGAGATATGATCTGATATATTTGATGTGAAGTGATATATTTGACGTGATGTGATGTGATGTGATATGTTATGATATGATGTACATAATGTATCCATTGCTGCCTCAAAAGTTGAACACTTTCCAACTCTTCTTGCAAGCCACGCAAGCAGAGTATGATGTTAGCCCATGTAAAGTGAATAGAAAAAAAAAACACTCCATCAGAATCAACGAATACAGTAAGTCCAAAGGTACTTTCATGGTCAATTTTTTAATTTCTGTCCAAAATGAGGTGCTGTGCTGAACTGCTGTACAAGTCCATGTAAAGTGAATGAAAAAAATGTCCAAAGGTACTTTCATGGTCATTTTTTTTATTTGTGTCCAAAATGAGGTGCTGTGCTGAAAACAGGGTTAGTCCCACTGTTTGTAGACACGTGTTAGACATATTTGTGTCAGAGACCTTTGGCACCTCCCCATTAGTGGTTGGCTGAAAGAACAGCAGGCCCTCAGCCCTTGTTGTGATCTGGACGACACAAGCTCCCCACATCATAAAGGTACTGGCAGCACTGTCACTCAAAGAAAGTAACACTATGCAACTTTTTCAAGTTAATTAATCATCTTCATAAGTCGGTAGATGCTTAAATGAGTCATTACCAGGCAAATTAAGACTTTCTCGACCAGCCCCATTGTCTGTGGACAATGCTTGTAATATCTGGGTGCCCATCCCGGCACCTTCAGACTCTCAAAGTCTCAAATATCGCGAGACGTAGGGTCACGTTAAATTCTGAAGACATTCTGTCATGACTACTTTCATATGCACCGGTTACTCTGATCAGTTGAGTTGAAAACACACGCACAGGGTGAGGGGAAGGAAAACCAGTCCAAGTCCATTGTTATGAGAGTATCCATTTAGTAGGAGACACCAGGGGGAGCTCTGTTGAGAAAAAAAGTTATATAGTATCCCTTTAAAAAATGACAAATTCTCTTTAAGAGAAACACGCTGACAGATGGCCCTGTCGCAGGACTGGTTAACACTGCACGACCCTTAGGAGAGTAGTGTTGGGAGACAGAGAGTCTGAGTCTCTGTCTCTGTTCTCTCCCTTCTTCTACAGCATCTTGCTGTTTCTCTCACTCTATCTGCCTCACTTTATCTACTATCTCTGTCCCTGAAAACATGAGACCACATCGTTGCTAGCAGCAGAAGCCTGCACAGAATCCTTCTTACATGCTTAAATGAATGACGCATTTCGTGACTGCATCCAAGGACTTGTGACGTTTAGACAGCCTTCTTCCCAATAAATATGGGCCTACTATGACTACATCCAGGGTTTTTTTTTTTTTAGAGATATTTATATATAGTTTATATATAGTCTTTAGTTTCTGAAGGACTTCAACTTTCTGGAGCTTTTTCACTTCTGGGTCTATTTCACAATTCCCTACATCGTCTCTATGACCGATCAGTAGTTTAGGCCTGTATGCAGGACGAATCACTCCCACAGGCATCCGCTGAGGCCCTGCTGTGTGTGTGTTTCCCATTCAAACTCAGTACAGAACCTTGTGGACGGGCATCTGTGTGCTGTGCTGTGCTGAGTTGTGCTGTGCCTGAGATCTACCTTGACCAGAAACAGCTGCGATCAAGTTGCCAGGGGGAAGGTTTTGCCTGTCATAAGGTTGGTGTTTTTCTTTTTTTTTTTTTTTGCTGAGGTCACACAGAAGCAAGGTATTCGCATTCTCGTTGTAAACTGGGGCTACACAAACACATAAGAAAACACACACACATACGCACGCACACCCACACACACACACACACACGAACATATACTTTGCTGTCTCTTTATAGTTTTTCTCCTTTCACATCATTGTAACACAGAACACTTCTCTTGACATCCATGTGCACCAGCCACCTCTGCTTCTCTCTCTCGCTCTCTGCTTCTCTCTTTTTCTCCCCATCGGTCTGTCTGTCGGTCCGTTTCTCTCTCTCTCTCTCTCTGACTCTCTCTGTCTCTCTCTCTTTCTCTCTCTTTCCCCGGGGGTGTCTGTGATTCCTCCACTTGCTTGCTGCTCCTGGGCAGCTGACAGGATTATGTGGTGCGAGGCACAGTAATGCATTCTGCTCATCGCCGCCCTGCGACCATGTGATGCCACAGGCGTGCTTCAGTATGCTGTTGTCTCCCTCACCGTCCCCCGGCCAACATTTCTCTTTCTCCCTGTTTCTCTGTTTCTCTCCCTCTCTCTCTTTCTCTCTCTCTCTCTCTCTTTCTGTCTCTCTCTGTCCCTATCTCTCTCCCTAGCTCTCATTCTATCTCTCTTTCTGTCTCACACAGACTCATTCTCTCTCTCTTTCTCTCTTTCTTTCTTTCTCTCTATCTCTCTCTCTCTCACACACACACACACACACACACATGCACACACAGACACACACACACAGACACACACACCCACACACACAGACACATTGAAGTGAGAGCACTCTCCACGGCCAAGACTGAAAAGCCCTCTGAGACCTGTCATGTAGTCATGCCTGCCCGTGTCCGCAAAAACGCCAATTCACTTTGGACTTATCGGGCGCCTGCAGCAGAAGCCACAACACCACCGTGGGTCACATGACCTGCAGGAAGTGCAGGGATTGGCAGGGGAGTCATTGGCGACTGAGGCATAGAGGGGTGGTGTTGTTGTTTCTTACAGCAGTCACACTGTGGCATTTCATTTTAGGCAGAACAAACAGGATGGTGCTGACCTACCCAGTCAGTTAAATTATGAGTTGAAATCCTTACACTCAACACTAGGAGGATGTTTGAGATTCATGCATAGGCTGGTCATACATGGCTATACATTTTCTAGCCAGGTAAGTAACACTTGGTACAGTTTGGTGAACTGTGGTAAGATGTCAGTTAGCATTTATACATATACATATACATATACATATACATATACATATACATATACATATATATTTCTTCTTCTTCTTCTTCTTCTTCTTCTTCTTATTATTATTATTATTATTATTATTATTAATATTATTATTATTATTATTTATTAAGGCTGGCTCCCAGTGGGTCAACTGCTTTTGGTGTACAAAACCTCTTTATTGCATGCAAATGTGTTCATCACAGCTCAGCGTGACAGCAAAGGTTCTGTGTTGCCTTTTTAGTTCTCTTAGAAATCCCGAAAAGTCACTTTGTACCTTTCATGTAAAACTTTTGCAAGGTCACGAACAAAGTTGAGATCAGATGTCCTTGATTCTGCGTTGCATATCCGATGTCTGCAAATCTGACAACGAAATACGTAATGATGATATCAAAGCCTTTGTGCACAGATTGCGTTGTAAACTTTGAAGCCACTTTTTTTTGTCTCAGCCTCCTGCAGCAGAAGGGTGGGTGTGAATTTCATACCAAAAATCTCAGACAATACAAGAGAGAGATGAAGTTAATAGCTTTCAGATCTGAAAGACTGCAATATGTCTACATTTTTTTTTGATATCAACATAATTCAGTTTCCACAACCCTGCTGGGTAAAGAAAGATTCAACTTTGCAAAGACAAAACACAGAGACGGAGCATCTTTGATCTGATGTGCTTGTGCACCCCAAGTTTGAAAACCGCAAAATAATCACTTTCTGTAATGCATTGTGTGCACACAAAAGTGTGTCTAATTTGCCTGAAAGCCCGCATGTGGTACAGGGGGACGAGGGAAGGTGGCTGTTTTTTCCCTACAAACAAATCCTAGACTGTTCGCAAGTGTGAGGTTTCCATGGTAACTCCAGGCCTGCTTTACCCACCTGGTTGAGTATGGAGATGATAATTGCCAGTGTAACACAGTCTAATACCACCTAACAACTTTCCATGCTGGTCAATGCATTTTTCCTTTAAAGTGTGAGGCTTTTTAATCACTTCAGGCTTTTTCAAGTCATCAAAATGTTGCAGAATCCTCCCCGTTAACATTTAAAGATGACCATTTGCTTAGTACCAGACCTTAGAAACACAGCATTTTTCCTCAAAGGGGTGCCTCAGTTCAAAAAAGAGAAACTAAATAAAAAAAGGAATAAACAAATAATAAATGAGTCACACTCCAAAAAAAATGAAATAAATAAATAATTAAGCAGGCAATCTGCCACTGTTTATCTAATGACCAAATTTGGTTTGTCAGTCATCTAGCAGGATTCCAGTGGGGTATCAACATCATTAGGTCGCGCTTAACCTTCCATTTCGCCGCTCGGCGTGCCCGCTGCAGCCCTGGCTCCACAGATGGCCTCATCTGCTGCCGCAGTCCCTGCCGGTTCTGCCGACAGGCGACAGAATTGTTTTTTTTCTTTTCTTTTTTTTTGCCTGTCACATAAATGTCAATCTCTCTCTCTCTGTCTCACTCTCTCTCTCTTTCTCACCCTCTCTGCACAACACCCACCTCCCTTCTCTCTTTCTCTCCCTCTCTCTCTCCTCTCTCTCTCTCTCTGTCTCTCTCTGTCTCACTCTCTCTTTCTCACCCTCTCTGCACCCCCACCCACCCCCCTTCTCTCTTTCTCTCCCTCTCCTCTTTCCTCTGTCTCTGTCTCTCTCTCTCTCTCTGTCTCACTCTCTCTTTCTCACCCTCTCTGCACCCACCCCCACCCACCTCCCTTCTCTCTTTCTCTCCCTCTCCCTCTCCTCTCTTTCTCTCTGTCTCTCTCTGTCTCACTCTCTCTTTCTCACCCTCTCTGCACCCCCACCCACCTCCCTTCTCTCTTTCTCTCCCTCTCCCTCTCCTTTCTCTCTCTCTCTGTCTCTCTCTGTCTCACTCTCTCTTTCTCACCCTCTCTGCACCCCCACCCACCCCCCCTTCTCTCTTTCTCTCCCTCTCCCCTCTCCCTCTCCTCTCTTTCTCTCTCTGTCTCTCTCTGTCTCACTCTCTCTTTCTCACCCTCTCTGCACCCCCACCCACCCCCCTTCTCTCTTTCTCTCCCTCTCCTCTTTCCTCTGTCTCTCCCTCTCTCTCTCTCTCTCTCTCTCTTAATTCATTCTTTTTTTCCCCCGTCCTACGCTCTAGATCCCCTACCCATATGTGCTTCTCATCTCCCCCTATAGTGTCACTATGGGCTCTGCAGGCACTTGAAGTTGACACTGTTGTCTATGGCTTCTCCTCGGGGCCCCTGCAGACGGAGCAGAAAAGTGTCTGAAAAATGAGAGCGAGAGCGCCCTGAAAACGCAGCCCTGTATCGCTGTGAAATTTCACACAGACAGGCATGCACACGGCCAAATATCTCCCCTCTCTTTCTCTCTCGAAACCTAATGAGAGTCTATGATAAGGTTTAATAAAGGAGTATTAAATCTCTGTCTCTCTTTCTCTTCCTCCTTTTGTTCTCTATATCTGTTTCACACGTACTATATACGGTTTCACATCCCCATATACTCCCTCGCTCTCTTTCTCTCACTCAACCTCAAGCTCTCTGTCTCTCTCTCTTTCTACCTTTCTCTCTTTTACTCCGCCTCTAATGCACATCCCCATATACTCACTCACCGTCCTTTTCCCTCAACATCAACCGCCCTCTCTCTCTCTCTCTTTCCCTTTCTCTCTAAAGCTCCTTCCTTTCTTCTCTCTGTCTCCCTCTCTCTGTCTCTGTCTTTGTCTGTCTCTGTCTCTTTAAATACACGTCTCCATATACTCCTTTCCTCTGTTCCTCACTCTTTCTTTCTTCCATTTTCTCTGTCTCTTGAAAGCTCCTTTGCACAGTTCCATAGTCACACATACCTTTTTCACTCTCTTACTCTCTCTTTCATGTTCTGTCCTATCTCTTTCAGGCTACACATGCTTAGACACACACACACACACACACACACACACACACACACACACACCAACACACACACCAACACACACACCAACACACACACACACACGCACACACACACGCACACATGCACTAACATATAGACTGAGACTAATACACATATGTATCTTGCTTGGCACAAAAGCATGCACAGGGATCCACACACCCTTTCACATTCATCTTCATTTGAAAAAATCCAGCGCTTTAGGTCCCCTTTCTTCTTTTTCTCCACTGCACCATACATAAATAACCAGTTCCCTCCCTTCCTTCCTACTCTTTGCCCAGTAACATATGCCCCATTTATGTGGTTAGCGTTGATAAATAATTCAGCACGAAAGATGAGTGAAATGTGTTAGGTTATAAATACAGCTAACAAAGAGCTGGGACAGTACAGAGTAACGTCTTGGCTAATGTGTCACATGGTCTCCATCTGGAGATCATTGTAAGTGATAGAAGATAGATAGAAGTATACTGGTATGGTAAGTAAGTGATAGAAGTATACTGAAGTATACTAAGACAGACCAAAAAAAGTGTAAGGAAAAGAAAAGGGGTAGAGGGGACTTGACAACCCTTTGCCAGCTCATGCCGTCTGATAAAGTTTCTGGAATCTTCTCAGTTTCCTCGACGTGCAGGTGTGAGCCCTGAAGTGTCAGCTTATTTTTGGAACGTCACCCTTGACAACATGAAAGATTTTCTTAAAAGTGAAAAAAAGGTGCAGAGAAATGCAGCCGCACCCGAGCATTTTTTCCTGACGTAAGGAAGGCAGTTGAGGTAAAGGACCTGTAACAAACAACATCAGTGTCAGTGGCGTTATCCGGAGGGAAGGACATGTCATGAATATTGATGAACAGCAATTAGTGTTCCAAGCGGGCCTAGGCAAAGGTTAGTGACACTCCTGATGGCATAGCCACTTCAGAGAAGGGAGCGCTGTTTGAAGAGGATTGTTTGAAGAAGAGTAATAGGCTTAAACACACAGGATGCTCTCTTCGTTTTTGAAACCACAGGGACATACACGTGTGTTAATTAAGGCTGCGTGCCAGCAAGCAACAACAGCAGTCCTTTGCAAAAATGTCCGCCACAATCGTTGGGCTGATGTTGTCTCATATGCATACATGATTGCATCAGGGTCTGATAGGGTCCAAGAATGGTATATGTAAGGAGGGCCACAAAGAAATGTTTTGGCCCTTAAAAAGGCTTGAGAAAAAATACTTTACAGTTTATATGCAATATACAGTAGAAGTAGAAGTCGTTATTGTCACTATACAAAGTATATTGAGATGTCATACGGAATAGCAAACAGATGCAGATGCAGAGTCAGAAGCAATTTCTAGGAGAGGGTGTTTTCATTTCATGAAAAAAGCTACATGTTTAAACTAAAGTAACTATAAATGAAGGTTCTTGTCTCAGAAGTGTATGCTTGTAAACTAGAGGTTATTGGCACTGGCTAGGCCTCCAGCCAGTGTTCTTCTCTCCCTCCCCCTGCTTGGAATGACCTTGTACACATGTTTTTTTGCACTCTCCATCTGTTTACTTTTAGCTTTTTATGGTGTTTAGAAGTCCTCCTGGTATGTATTTCATTACTTACTTTCAACATTAAACTGCTTCTCTAAAACACTTTGTGATAGTTGCATGTGAAGGCCAATTTATAAAAATAAAGCTTACTTACTTGCTTACTTACTTCATCTAATTTGTTGTTACTGCAGGGAGAGTCCACTAGTCTTTGTGCTATAAGGGCACTATGTTGTTGACATGAACTAGAGAGTAGCATAATGAGAACAACTTTAATGTCTGTGGTGCTCATGGCTGCGAGAGAGTGTAACAGACATATTTGTCACCATAAACGTCCAGTCACCCACTCCCCAACATTGCTGTTCCCCATCCCTCCATTAATGTGTCGATTGTGTGCGCCATTATGTGGGGTAGTTGGGTTGAGTTGCTCATCATGAAGTTCAGGACGGTCAACCATTGATTCATTTTCTTCCCTTGTTTATTTATTTTTTCTCTTAGAGTATTATTTTTCCGGCACTAGCGATGAAGTCAAACAAGAGATTAAGTAGACTAAAAACTATGGCTTACCACAGCTTTCTGAGGAAAAACCCACATTTTTGTGATGGCAGTTCAAGCCCCCTGAAAGAATGTGCACTGAATGCAGCTTCTCCACTTTGTATCGCTGCATTTGTTCCACTGAAAAGATGAATGCCTTCACCGTGGCTTGTGCGTTTGCATCTATTCAACATTTTCTGTTGGCAAGGGCGGATTACAAATGCAAATGGTTTTGCAGTTGTTTGTTGTTTTTCAAACCTCAGCTGTCTGGTTGTGAACCCTACAAAACCTACAAATAAAGTCATAAAGGGAAAATAGGTGAATTGTTTTTTTTTCATTGCATGTTTTTTCCCCCCTTTTCTTCCCTGGGAAAAGTCCAATCTGCAATGAGTTATGAAGCCCCCCTTTAACAGGAGCAAAAAATAAGCCTGTGCATAATTCAGTGTATTAATGCATTCACAACATTAATTAATGGGTTTCTTGTGCAACCTAGTGTGTAAATGAATTGCTTAATTCAAAAGCCCTTCAAAACAAGGCCGTTTTTTTTCCCCCCAAGAGAGCGTGGAACCATGTTGGGTGCAGAGAAGGAAGAGGGGAAGGAGGGTTCTCGATGCATGACCCAGTCTAGAAAGCCTACTGAGATGGGGAGGAGGGAGAAAGGAGGCGTAGAACCCAGCAGCATTCCTGTGGAGTAAGTAGCTCAGGAACAAAGGGGAGGTGGAGAGTAGAGGTAGGAAATATTCATATGTGTCCTAACATAATATAATGTTTCTGTCAGGCTTGCACAACAACGATGCATTCTGTATTATGGGGGCAGAGAGACCCTTAGGAATTCCTCTTATGGATGTTTAGAAGCATCCTTTAAATGTACACTAGCCATTGGGCAGGGATTACAAATGTGGAAATTAGATTTTTTTTCCATATGCAATCATATGATATGATTCTATTAAATTGCCGTATTTGTCCATATTTGTTTTTTTTTTTTCGTACAGGAAAGTACAGGAAAGACTAGAGGTTTGTCTAATGTATTGTTTTTTTGTTTGTTTGTGTGTGTGTGTGTGTGTGTGTGTGTCCGTGTGTGCGTGTGTGTGTCCAGCTCGCAGAGATGCCTTTACTGTCACAGTAATTGGATACAGGCTATAAATATAAAGGCAATTTATAAATGAAGATACTATTATCACCAGTGTTATGGATAGACTCCCTACAGCCTCACAAATAGACTGGCTCTTGCTGGACGCACATGTCAGTCACTTAATTTGAATTGCATGGGGGAAGTTTGATGATATGGTAATGCCACGGCATGGACCCTTACCTTATTTACCGTACACTCTCCACACTCGCAAGTCCTTACGCTTTGACTCACTCTCGCTCTCGGAGAGGTGCCTAGCTAAGTAAAAAAAAAAAGTGGAGGCACAATAATAATTGGACGAGGGCTCGGTGTATAGGCAATCCTGCCCGCTGCCGTCAGGCGCTGTAACCCCGTAGCCATGACAAAAGGTGGCCCTCTCAATTACTCTCCATACGGCTGCTCTCCACTCTGCTCCGCTCGGCTCGGCTCCGTGGTGGCAAATGTGCTGTGTATTAATGGGATGTGGAGACGCCGTGGCATAATAGTGCTCATTAGGGCTTTGTATCCAGGTAAAGGTCACCCTTAAAAGAAAAGGGAAGGAGGGAGAAGGGGGAGAAAATAAGCCCCTACGAGTGCAATTAAACAGACACTCAACATCAATTCATCGTCCGCCCCTCTTACTTTTGGGAGTTTTCCCGACGCTGGCGTGTGCCCATTTCTGGTGACAAGGCTGTAATATCTCTCCAAAGTGAAAGAGCTTGTTGCTGATCGTTCCTCCCTGTTGGCTTACTGACAATTACACTAGCACCATGGACAGCTCATAGCTGTCTCTCTCTCTATCTCTCTCTCTCTCTCTCTCTCTCTCTCTGTCTCTCTCTTTTTCTCTCTCGTCTCTTGTCTCTCTGGCATTAGACACACACACACACACACAAGCACACAGATGCCGCACACGTTTGTGTGATTAAATTTGACAAGCAAAATCGAGAAAAGAATTAGCCGTAATCAAGTGGGCCCCTCCGCCCCAGATGAGGGCAGCATGAGGCAAACGCGAGTAGGTAGGTAGGCTTCTTCATGTGCTTGGCTCCTAATTGATTAGACCATCACTGGTTAACTGGCCCACACAAACATCAAAGTACCCGTGAGCACGGGAGGTAAGACGTCAATAACTTTGTCAATAACCTCAAGCTGCTCGTGGTGACTGCTGCTGCAAAATTAACCCTCCATGTTAATTTGCAATGTAGCTCATTTCAGAACTGAAGTGGTGGCCGTCCACTCTCACAAGAGAGAAATGAATAGAAGTGTAGTACAGCTGCATTTTTCTGTCACTACAAAGCATAAATATATCTTTTAAGAGAGAGAGGGGGGGTGGTTAAGCTGCGTCTGTGGGGTAATCTCCAGGTAGGCTCAGGTGCTCATCAGGATACAAAAAATGCAACTTTGAGAGAGCAAGAGAGAGGTCCGAGGCACTCTGAGTTGCAGTTAAAAATCTTTTAATAGTGAAGGGACATACCCGACGCGTGTTTGTGTGTTTGTTTGTTGCCTTTAGTCTGTTTGGCCTCATGAGTAAGATTGGTGTAAAATATGTCAAGGTGAAGGTATCGGTTAAGTCCAGACATCAATCCCTAGCCATGCAATGCCATCATGATATTTATTTGAGCTGGAACTGACCTGAGGTAAGTCTGATCAGACACTGACCTTAGGTATTTACTCCAGTTATCACACCACCTTTTGCTGAAAGATCCATGAAATATGAATCACAAGGCCTGTTGATCAGCAAAC
>CM059284.1:20461527-20474027 GCA_030347295.1 Setipinna tenuifilis
AAAGCACAAGCAACCTTACCACTTTATCACTCAATTTAAAACCAAAAACCAAAACTTTTTTTGTCTTTTTTGTGGCTGTTTTTGTGTTAATAGTGCTGCCATGACAGGCCATGATGTGACACACAAAAAATACTGTAACACATCGCATCCGCAGTTGTTTGCTGTAACTGTCAAGTCACATGTCAATGTAACCTCTGCCCTTAAAATCTTCGTTGGCCAGTGTCAGTGTCAAGTCCTCTCAGCAAGTGGTGCATGCTAAACTCCTCATAATTTGATGGCTGAGTTGAGATGACATCTCAAGCAAGGATGGCTCAGGAAATTGCCTGGAGGAGCCGCTTTGCCTTGCTCTCACTCTCGCCACACACTCATCCTACCCCCATACCCACCCACCCACCCACCTATATGTGTGACACAGGCGCACACACACACACACACACACACACACACACACACACACACACACTCACTCTCTCTCTCTCTCTCTCTCTCTCTCTCTCTCTCTCTCTCTCTCTCACACACACACACACACACACACACACACACACACACACACACACACACACACACATACACGCATACACACACGCACACACACTTTGAGCTACTTTCCTGTCTTTTGCTGCATGTGCCTACTCATATCACTGGCTTGGCTCCACAGCTAAACTGTTAAATTAAGGCCACTTTGGAAAAAATATTAATTAAACCCTAAACTAACTGCGTGTTACTTTGCTGTCAACCAATTATGTTTTACATTCTTCAGGGAGGGTGGGAGGAGAAGACTGGGGGACTGGAGGGCGGCGGAGATTCGTTGCTCGCCGTGAAACTCCAGCTGTCATCGGGTTTAAATGAGCATGTTTTTAATTAACATAGCAGTCCACTGGTGCATGAATCAATATCATTTTTTATTTCCCCAAACTGCTTCCTTTATCATGTTTTTTTTTTTCAGTCAAGATCGGGGAGCAACTCCAGTGACTTATTGTTCCAGTAAAAGTGTGAAAAAAACAGCTGTTTGACATGACTGCTGCAACTCTACAAACAAACAACAAAAAATGATTTCCATGGTTTAGTGGGAAATTAACACAAACTCCTCCATTTTAATAACAGCATATCAGATGAACATGCTAAGAATAAAATGATCCTCAGTGAGTGGTACTATGGCTTACACTGTGGAGTCAATCAATGGTAACTTCATCTGGAGAAACAATTGCATCAACCATGTTGTTATTAAGTGTCATTCACTGCACTGTCTGCATTCCAAGAAATATCAACTTAACATTACAAAAACTGAACAACCCTTAATAGCAACAGTCATAAACATGAATGAAATGTCAGTAATGTTCATAATACGTGTCCTGCCATGCTTATAACATGTTTATTTCACTCTTATGTAGCCATCTTCAAAGACAGTGTTAACAAATATTCTATACATAAAAAAGGTATATATAATAAGTATATGGAACAGTATAGAAGTGAGGTAGAGAGATGCTGAGTGGAAGTTGGAGAATGACAAGAAGAGGAGAAGCCAACTGCATCAGCTGGGGGAAATATATATTTTCGCACGGTCAGCAAAAAAGAAAAAGAAGTCAGCAAACAGATAAATAAATAAATAAATAAATAAATAGTAAACAAATAAGGGGCTATGGACTGATTTATACATGATCCCAGGTGGAGATGCGCTTCACCCATGAGCCTTCCTGCCCGATGTTGTCATACGTAATGAACCGTCAACTATGTGAGAAGACATGGAGGAAGGTATACAGTGACATAGATGCAACATAAACAAAGTGCATGTGCGCGCACACACAACAAACATGCACACACCCAAACTAACATACACACCCACACTAACACCCACACACACACACACTTTAATGAGGGCTACTCCATATTTTACCATAATCCCACTTTGCAAGTTCACCTTACTGTACATTTGAATTGTCAGAAAAATAAGTCAGTGTGTGTATGCCATACTATGTAACAACTGTGACTTCCCTTCCCATAATCCCTTGGGGCTGTGGGAATGCAGACTCAGGTATTGTCGTGAATGTCTGCCTCGTTACCATTCCCCAAAGGCTCTACGTGAGTGTGACTGGAAGTGAGTTTTTCTCCATTTTTTTACCTTACAGTGAAGGCTTGCAGAGACGGAGGTAATGGTGCTATTTTTAAAATAGGACCTCATCCGCTGTCTCTTTTCTCTCCATCTCCCTCCCTCTCTCCCTCCCACCCACCCTCCCTCTCTCCCACTCTCTACCCCCTCCCCCCTTTCTCTCTACCTTTTCTCTCGTCTATCCTCCCTCGCTCTCCTCCACAGCTTGTTAATGGCCATCGTTACCTCGGCTGTGAGGCTACATCCTCAGGTGTTCTGGTCCACACCTGCCATAATGTGACACAGTTGTCATAATGCATACCGAGTTAACATTTCACCTGCTGTAGTCCCCCCGGTGAGGCCAAATGTTCACCGGCAGGCGCCGGTGCAAGAGAGGATGTGATGGCCGTTTCGCCAGTTCATTTCCGATAACATCACTTCTGATCACTGTATTCTCTGAGTTAGCCCTAATGTCATATGCTAAAAAATTCCCAGAAAGGCTGCATTATCTGTTCTTTCTTCTTAGGTGTTTTGTGTTAAATATACACCAGTTGGTATGGGGGTAACACCCAAATAACATGTGTACAAATAATGTGTGCAAATAATACCATTCTATGTGCACTCAACTGCCAAACATTACAATGTATTAAATAATCAATATGCCAGAAATTGCCCTGTGCTTAGCTGTGGAAGCCATCATCTCAAAAAAGGTCTCCATCTTTTGTCAAGTCTGACCCACAAATCCTTCAAACTACACAAACTACACCACACAAGTGTGTTTTTGTCGCCGTGTATCCGCCCATCACCTGTGAGTATGTGCAGCCTCGTCGCTCCCTGTGGTGATTTTAATGAGTGAGTTCATCACAGACGGCCTGTACCCTTAATAAAAATGCAGAAAAGTTTCCAAGTCATCTCGAAAACCTTGAAGGCTTGTCATATATTCTTTTCCTTCAAACGGGCAAATCAATTGAGAGGCAGACAATGCCGGGGCAACCAACTGGGAGTTGGCGTCTCAATCGGATGGTTGGGAGGGATGGAGGGGGGGGGGGGGGGGGGGGGGGGGAGAAAGTGAGGAATAGAGAGAGAGAGAGACAGAGAAAGAGAGAGCAAGTGGATGGCAAGCAGGAGCTGTTGTTCATTCCCTCCTCGGCACCCTGAGAGGCTCCATTTGTCAGCACGGAAAGGTCACTTGTTTGATGGCGAAAACAATTCCCACCAAAAATGTGCGCTTAATTATACTTGTGTGTCAGACTCCTTCTCTCTCATTCCCCCTCTTTCTTTTCTCTATTGCTCTCTCTCTGTGTCTGTTTTTTTTTGTCTCTCCCTCTCTCTCTCGCCCTCTTTCTCACCTTCTGTGTCTCATTTTCTCTCTTCCTCTCTACAGTGTTTCTTTCAACACCTTTAGCACTTTGTGTTTCAAACCGATCTCTCCCCGTAACGCATTCAGCGCACTTCAGACCCTATTTCCAATGCAGTCACAGCAAGGGCTAATTTGATGGATGCATGGAATAAAGCGTTGGTTGTGCTTGAGACCACAGGTGCAACTTTAGATAAAGTTTCCAAACAGATGCATTTGGCAACCGATAGCGGATATCTGAGTCCATGAATCGATTTGAAGATCTTCATTGGAGAAGGCAGCAAAGGATTTTATATTTTTTGCTTGTCTTTTTTTTTTGGGGGGGGGGGGGGGGGCAGGGGTGCTGGTGCATGATAACTATAGCAAAGTGCAAAAGTTTTCTCATAGAGTGTGTGCAAGAGAGAGGGAGAAAGGGAGAGAGAGAAAGAGAATGAAGAGCTACTTTCTGATTGCACTGCCTCAGGCCCTGAGAATAGAGGAGAGTGACAGCTTCCTTCCTCCCTCGTACCTCCTGCCAAACCCCCCCACCCTGCCCCCCCAACACCCCCCACCCCCTCTCCACTCCACTGTACATCCCTTCCTTCAGTACCGGATCCCAAGACACATTCACAGAGCCTCGTTTCAGGGACAAAGCGTGTCACGTCGTCAGGGCTAATACGCAAAAAAAAAAAATGTTCAATTGCGAGTAATTACTCGGAGCATGTGATTAGAATGTCATCTCGTGACATGGGATAATTAGTGTGTCCCATCTCCTCATTGGTGGAAGAGGGGCGGTGGCAGTGGCAGTGGTGAGGCAGCAGCAGTGTGGGGGTGATGGGGCTGTGGGTGGAGGGGGGGCTGTCCTATGGCTGTCAGAGGCCTAGCTTGTCCCTTCGCCCTATGGATGGAGATGCTGACAGCCGTGGGACACATCTCCTAACAGCTGAGGAGAATGGAGGGGGGTGGGGGGGCAGTGGTAGAAGTGGACTGCTTTTAACCATTTATGACACTCTGACTACTGACGGTTCTTTCATGGGATATGTACTTAATGACCTTTCATTTGTCCTGTGCGTCACTGTCAGCGAGACTGTCACCTTTTTCACAGTGGATGAGGACATGTTGGAGTGTCCCTCTGATAATCCTTTTTTCTGGGGTTTGCATCTGAAAATGACATTCTCAGGTGTATATGAAATGACTCTCTCTCTCTGTCTCTTTCTCTCTGTCTCTCTCTCTCTTTCTATCTATCTATCTATCTATCTATCTATCTATCTATCTATCTGTGTGTGTGTGTGTGTGTGTGTGTCTGTGTGTGTCTGTCTGTGTGTGTGTGTGTGTGTGTGTGTGTGTGTGTGTGTGTGTGTGTGTGTGTGTGTGAAAACGAGAAAAAGGAAGAGAAGAAGAGAGTGTGTTAGTGCAAAAGATAAGGAGAAAGGCAAGTTTAATTGTAGATTGGCTTTTGCTTATCGGGAACAATAGGTACATGCAAGATCATAGAAACACCAGCAATTTGTCACATTGAATGTATAAGACTGCAAAGACATAATTGTTTTAAGTATGGCTTGAAGAAAGACAGGAGCAAATAGGTGTGCTATGCTTATTTTGAGAAGAATCAGGGATGGCTGGCTTCGTGACACTAATAAAAAAAAAAACATTTTTTAAGAAAAATACATTTTTTTGTTCTATGAGCCTTTTTTAAATATTAAATTATTTTCTCAAATGTCAGTGCTTCTTAGGCATCTTGTCTTTCTCTAGGAGAACAGAGGTTCATTGCGGGCCTTTGTGAAGTCAATCACTCAGTGTTGTTTTTTTCCTTCTCTCCCACCAACTGCCATGTCTTTTTCTTCAAATATGCCAGTTTGAAAGGCTTTTATGGATTCTCTATTATTCATCTTCTCAATCAATCTTGTGAGTCATTGTCCTGGTTATCACTGTACGAATATGTTTTATTTTGTCTTTGTGGAAAATTGTTAGTCAGAAGCCGTGTTGTACACGTACACGTTTTTTTCATCTTCATTGATAAAGGGAAAGAAGCTGCATTAATTAAGAGGGAAACGCATTTGTATCACCTAAACATGATTAAAATCCAGTCACACTTAATAATTAATTTGCACATCACACTGTCAGATCCCTGAATTAAAATCAGACTCCAAACAACTCAATCAAACATTAATGTAAGTTTATTGTTTCAGGGGGCTGCCTTGTGTTTTTTTCACAAACGCTTGCTTCACACGTCAAGACGGAGTGCATCAATCTATGTGGAATGAACCTCCACTATCCATCAAGAAAAGATTAATATCTTATCCATGACTGTTGTGATCAGGCAGTACTTTATCTCACAGAATAGGTGATGAAGGAGCATGTTCACTCCAACTAAGGCCCCCACATTTTGAACTCAGACTGTGACCCCAGCACAACACTATCAGTCACATTCATCCCTGTGTCACAAGTATATTGACATTATAGGATAATCTGAAAAATAGAAAAGAACAGTTGTCGGCATTCAATTGCTGCCAATATGTAACAGACTAAAATCTAAAACAATGTTTTGACCGAAAAGGATCTTCTTTTTACTCCTGTGCATCTTTGTCCAGCACGTGGCCCAAATATATATAGCAGATGTGCTCCCCCCGACTACTCTGCTGAATGTTTTCAAAGTGGCACATTTTGTTCTATGATCATCAGGCAACCCCACCCACTCTGTCACCTCTCAGTCACCCGGCACGTAAGTCATTCTCGGTTCCTAACATTCCTAAATGTTAATCAGTCGCACGTATGCGGCGCACAGAGAGTGTGTCTACTGCTGCTCGCCCCTGCTGTTTTGGGTGGGGTGGGGGGGGCACAGAGTGGGTACTCTTCCATACTGTTTCCCATCGCTCTCACAATGAGCGCGCTGAAGTATCTTCGAGTCAACAGCAGTGTAATTAATTTTCCTCTGCAGTGCGACAGTTAAATAAATATCTGCCGGTATTATCGAGGGGAAAATCACGCTACTGAACTGCAGCAAGCTACTGCTCAGCATCAGCGATTACTGCAGGAGGAAAAGAAAGGATATATGTGGGTGGGGGGCCGGGGGGGTTCGAGTTGGGGGGGGGGGGTTGTGTTTTTCATAATTACTCCTACATATGTTACTCGTTTTGAAGGGGGAAGGCGACACATGTGCAACAGTGGTTTGAAAACAGTGTAATCGTGCGAGTCATAGGTTTCTCTGTTTGTTAAATAAACACACAGTTAATTTCCCACAGTTCCCACTTGTGATTCATTAGATAACCCGTAATGAGGAATTCAGCGATTAACATTTAATCTTTATTTCTTCATCTATAAAAATTGAATACATAATACAGGAGGCTCAGGGGAATCGGTAGAGATTTAATTACATCTTATTGGAGACCCCCACCAGCACCACCCTTCTCAAAGGTCTTGTGCACAAATTAAGTGCAGATTTAAGTAAGACCATCTATTCCCAGTTTTTTTTTCCCAGTGAAAAAGTACTAGAATCTACCATGATCTTTACTATTCCTCTGTATAGTGATCAAATATTGTCCCCACATTGCTGAAAATGGTTTCAAAGTGTTTGAGGAGAATCTGGTTTTCCATGTTACTGCAGTCTAGGGTGAGTTGAATAAATTAGCAAGCATAACTAAACATGATGCCGGGTCAGAATATTCTGCTGTTGTTAAAAAGAAAGAAAAGTTATAAGAAAGAAAGTTGGCACCATTGGCACCAGTTCTATTGACCTTATGCTCTACTCTGACACGAGTGGTTCTGTCTTTCAAAAATGTTTTCAATTTGTATCACTTAATACTGCCACAGATGATTATCTTTTAGCAATAGGAACATTAATTCTTTTTAAGCATTTTGATTGTAACTATTCATTTAAAAAGAACAGTAGCCTTGAGGTTATCCCTCACACCTTCCCTGCTCAGTATCCCATGGTGGAACCTACAAATGAACTGGCATCATTTGTCATCAAATGGAGCATACATAGTCTTTTGCCTTGCATTATGTTCTTTCTGTATAGAAAGATAAAAGTTGATCTTAGTGCTGAAACAAGAGAAAGATAAATCATATAATTCTTTATTAGTGCTAGAGTAGTAGAGTACAGATACTTTATTTATCCCAAAGGAAATTAAGGTGTCCAGCAGCATATACACATCATATACAGTACATATATCACATATACACATATATACATGCATTCAGGGATTGTTAGTGTCCCAGTGGAATAAGGGACACAGTGGAAGAGGGAACACACAAGGAGATAGATGTGCCTTCAGTACGTTTCCCTGAGAAGGGACACTTCAGAGACAAACATACAGACACAGACACAGACACAGACACATACACACACACACACACACACACACACACACACACACACACACACACACACACACACACACACAAATTGAAGCAACAGTCTACCAACTCTGCTTTGACAAGTAAAGTGTCAGTACATGTACAGTATGTGTTGAGATGTATAAGCCTGATTCACCTTTAACTCTGTAACATGACTACTGTAACAAGCTACTCATGGCAGCTACATAGATTGTGGTACACTGACATTCATGTGTTTCATATTATATACTTTACATACATACATACATGCATGCATACATACTGTACATACAATCATACATACATATGTACATACAATCTTGTACTATAGTCACAGGATCAAGTCTTTGTAAATGCAAATACAAAATATTATTAGTTTTGGATTAACTCAATAAATTAACAATGTATTTTTGTAGCAGAAAGAATCGGCTGCTTAGATGATCTTTTGAATTACACTTTTCACAGATCCATGACAGGAAACACTTGCACTTTTCTGTAAAGCATCTGTTAGTCATCTTTTTTCTTCATCACAGTTCTACTTAGCAAAGCCAGAAGTATTAGTGTTTCCTGGAGCCTAATAAGAAAAAAATACCTACAGATATGCATGGCTGTATTTTAATCTTATTAATCCTCTTCGAGTAATCCTAGAACAATGGGTGAAAAAGATATTGATTTCTAATTGATGTTCACCTACACTAAAGGGTCGTGTTTGTGTGACCTCTGATTGTAGAGGTCATCTGGGGTTAATTGTGTGGAAACCTTGTGTGGAGGGAGTTAGAAATTTAACTATTAACAGCTCAAAAAAATTTCTATGACATATTTATCACTTACCACATTAACCAGACAAGACTTCTTAAGTTCTTCAGCAGAATTTCACCAATAACCATATGTGTTTCCCTGAAATGGTCCATATGATTAAAATTAGCAGTAAGCAATCTATATAGCTAGTTGCAGTTCCTCATTCAGACACAACTGCAAACTTAGTGAAATCTTCACTAGTCTTTACAATAAATACTCATATTTTTACCTCAGCCGTAAGATGCTGTAGAGAAGGAGGGAAGGATTCATTTGCAAATACAGACACTTTTGTTCAATACCCACAAATAATTTTAATCATAAATTGCAGACAATTGCAATCAAAGATCAGTTGGCTTGTTTTGATTAAGTTAAAACAAATCAACACAAACAAATCACCATCACCATCAACATAAACACACACACACACACACACACACACACACACACACACACACACACACACACACACACACACACACACACACACACATTCGCAGGATACCTGTGCCTATGCAGCTATCCCTGTGAAAATGAAAAACTTTTCATGGACTATCTAACTAAAATACAGAGCAAATAACAGCATTGCTTCTGTTGGCACTATACCAAAATATGAAATTACTCGACCAAATACAACAAGGAGCTATTAGGGTATGGCGGCATTTCATAATGGTGATGATTGGTGGTAATCGGCCTGTCTGCGCTGTGGCTGGCCTACTCCTGGGTTAACCAGACAAAAGGGAGTCCGGGTAACAGATATTATTGAATCTTGACAACAGCTGGGTTTGGAGGAAATAGGGGTCAGTGCTCCTGACCCTGGGCTGATGAAAGCTGATTGTGTAATACAATAAACCATGACGTATATCAAACAAGCACATCCTGCACCAGAGACACTGATTTGTGGAACCAGCACTGCTGCAGCTAAATTGATTTGTTTCATTCCTTTGGAAATTGATAATTTTCGGCCAAGGCTCTCTTTCTTTGTCTCTCTCTCTCTCTCTCTCTCTGTCTCTCTCTCTCTCTTTCTCACTCTCTCCCTGTCTCTCTCTCTCTCCGTGTCTCTTTCTCTCTCTCTCTCTCTCTCTCTCTCTCTCTCTCTCTCTGCCCTGTAACAGGAGCCATCAATATAAAATATGAAGCAAATTAAGGTCTTGATTAAACGGAGACCTTGATCCGCCCCCGTGCAATAACCCAGGAGAGTACCGGGAGCAGACAGGGATGAGAGGTGACCAAATTGAGCCGGTATTATTATTGTTATTATTATCACTCCACAAAGTGACATTATTTATACACTTACCATTTGTTTTAGGTATTTTAATCAATACTGCTATTGTGATGTGATTAATGTAGAACAGGTGCAGTATGAGGGCAGAGTTTCATAGAAGGAAGGGAGATCAACATGACATGCTTACACATGATCACCTTCACACAGATCAGGAAGCAGTTTTTTTGCATGTTATTAACATTATGAGACATGATTAAGAGTCTCCTGTCATCTGACTGTGTTTAATTTGCTTTTAAATGTATATATGCTTCCTGAAACATTTGCTGATGGTGTCAGGCCATGATGAATTTTAATCATTTTCTCTCTCTCTCTCTCTCTCTCTCTCTCTCTCTCTCTCCCCCTCCCCTTTTGGTGAAGAAGTCTCGCAGAGCAATAAAAGTTTTGGTGGAGCACTTTTTTTTCCCCCAAAGTCGTTTTAGCTAACAATCACACCCTGGTGTCTTTCATCACATTAAATAAAACCCTTGCCATCTTTGTCACTTCCTCTGAGAGTGGTGGGCTGGGTAATCAAAAAAGACAGACTTTTTTACTGCTGTCATGGGAGGAGAATCACACAAATTTACATATTAAAAGACAAATGGCAGTTTTCGGTTGTTTCACATTTGTCATTTCCTATCCAGACAACACAGTTGTGAGAAATCTAAAAGTCTGTTAGTCTGCTGTGAATAAATTTCAATTACCCAGTGAACCGATCCTGTATTTAGAGGGGATAGGCATCAGCACCACACCTGTTTCCAATCTGCACACTTAATCTGTGATGATTTTTGATTCTTGAAGTTGTAACACAGTCACGTCTGAACTTTGACCACACCTGACAATTTTAACTGAAATGTTTATTGATGTGCTGTTCCATCTGCTTGGAGCAGTTAATTGAATACCTTGTCTTCCAACACACCTTACCAAACAGACAGTACTTTCATTTAACACTCAAACATACATGCATGCACGCACGCGCACACACACATGGATGTACACACAAGCACAGACACAGACAGACAGACAGACAGACAGACAGACAGAGCCATACACACACACACACACACACACACACACACACACACTTAAGCAATATAATGTAATGTTATAGTGTTATTGAAACAATTGAGGATAATTTGACTATTTAAAATCTTAAAGGAGAGTGTATGATGTCTTTGGCCCTTCATCATCTTACATGTCCATTGCGAGGCACTTGTCTGTTTGTATGTGTTACTTTGACAGTTGCCATGTTTCATTCATCATTTCTCAACAATAAATCATTTATATTATGTCTGCTTCTCTGTTGGCTGGCTGTCTGTATAAAAGAAGAAAAGACGTGCGCACATCCAAAAAAAAAACCATAATTACAGGTGCTAGAGAAGTATAGCAGATGTTTCACATTTTAGGCATTTGCATGTCATCCATTTGTGTTTTGGAGGAAAACAGTGCTCAAACCACATCTTCGTGCTACACTTCTCAAGCACCTGTGATTATATATTTTTGGGTGTTTGAACCTCTCTTTTTGTACAGGCAGACAACAGACAGAATATAAATATGTTTATAAATGATTTATTGATGAAATAATGTGAAAATAGTGGTTAACAAATAATGAACATAGTGTTAATAATGAGTTAACAAATACTTTATATATGAATTATAGGGAGGAGTTATTATAAAGTGTTACCGACTTTGTAATAATGGTTCAATTCATATACCTGAGGTAATATTTAACTATTTAACAACTGTGATGGTGATTTAATTCATAATACACTATATATAAGATTTATCATAAATTCATGTCTCTCCATGTAAACTAATGATCTTGTAACTATGGCCTCAATGAATAACATTACTAGATGTTAACCCATTGGTACATTATTTAATATGCCACAAAATTAACTTAATTTTATTAATCATACGGTATGTATAGAGCCTAATACATACAGTGTAGTAAGTAAATATCCAATGCTTAATCAATCCTTAAATGGAATCAGCACCATATACAGTACTAGCTGTTCATACACATAAACTAGCATATCCACTCCAAATAATGTACAAAGTAGCAGTGAATTTACATCCTGTAATTAATGGTTAAGTAAGTGAATAAATCTTTAAGGCTGCAGTTACTTGATCAATAGAAAATGGTGAGAGGCGCAAATCTCTTGATATATCTTTCATTACTTAATTGATTAAATCATCATGAGTCATTACTTATGCATTACTTATGTGTATGTATTGTACAATTATCACAAAGTGTTACCTACAGTTATATTAATACCAGTCTATAAACTAAGAGTTTGATTAATTTACTGGAGGATGTCTCGCTCTTTCAAAACACTAGAGGCACTAATCATTTGCTACTCATTTTATCCAGTTTCTTAACACAAAATCAACTTCCTTCTTTCCAAAATCAACTTGCTTTGTTCTTGTCTCAGTCATGTTTACATCTAATCAGAATTATGAAATTACAATTCACCTCACTGCCACATTATTCTGATTATCTTTAACTTTTGAGGACTCATATTCAAATGGTGTTAATTTGAGGAAACTACTCACACTTACACCAGCAAATGAAATAAAATGCATAATACATGTGCCATTACTTATTATCATTATTAATATTATAGTCGTTGTTGTCGTTCTTATTCCCGAGATGGCTTGTGTCCCGGAGACAGTGACGTGTGTAT
>CM059284.1:20476527-20484027 GCA_030347295.1 Setipinna tenuifilis
AAACCCCTCTGAGCTTTGTGCTCTCCTCTTGTCCTCTAACTTTGAGGTCGACTCAGAAAGTTATCTTTCACTGGATAGATCGCTGGGAAGAAATCAGATGACAGATTACTTTCTCCTTTTGGTGGGATTTGGTCTGGAAGCCTAAGATTTTCTGCCCCACTAATCAACAAGTCGAGGGAGGTTATTTAGGTGATACCATCACAAAAAAAACCTTTAGAAAATGATTCTGCGTGCTCATTTGGAAAGAATTACAAAAAGGCAGAATCAATTCATCTGGAGAAACAGAGAAGACTTAACTGTCACTCCCTGCTACTCATGTAAGACTATAAAGTCTGTTGTGAAGGATTTCAAAAATGCCTAAGAAAGCCTGGCAAAAAAGAAAGGGAAAAAGTCATATCTAAAAAAAATATATGTATAAAAGAATTAATGAATGAATGAATGAATCAATCAATCAATCAATCAATGCATCAATGAATGAGTTATCTATACTAAAATGGGGTAAAAAAAGGAATTGTCCAAAGATTTAGTACTCAGAGCAACTCATATCCACTTCATCATCAGTGCAGGAGCTCTGGAATGTGTCCCTCAGTTAACCGCTGTCATGCCAGCAGAACAAACTGGCTCCTCACTCCACCAGTTTGCCTTTGGCATGAATTGCCTAACACCAAACAATACCAGGTCACTCCCGCCCACGCGCCGCCACACACTGGCTCGCCAAGTGTGCTGTACTCAAAACAGACACCAAGGCCTTAGAGGGAAATGAAATGTGATTGAATGGTATAAGTAGCATACAACAAGAATAATTGTGTGTGTGTGTGTGTGTGTGTGTTTGTCTGTTTGTTTGTGTGTGTGTGTGAGAGAGAGAGAGAGAGAGAGACAGAGACAGAGAGAGACAGAGAGAGAGAGATAGAGAGAGAGAGAGGGAGAGAGAAAGAGAGGAAGAGTCAGTCTGTGTATGTGCGTCTTTTACTATATTCCCTGTTTTCTCACTTCCAAACCCATACGGATATGAATTACATCGAGTTAACTGAATTTCTCCTCCCCAGATCCCATTATCACCCAGACATGGAGCCTCTAAGGAACCTTCTTGTTGTTTGCTGTTGTCATCTATCCATAGATATACACAAACAGACAACGTATGAACTGATGTATAGTGGTGGTGGTGGTGGTGGGGAGGGGTGTGGTACGGAGATGCAATTGTGTTCCTTGCTTCCCCCCCCAGCCCCCCAGGGAATAGCATCTGCCAAATTGGGGGCATCTTGTGCTCTTGTGTTTGGTTCCTTTGCTTTCGTGATTCCATGTTTGTCGCCGATACTCTTGACTGAATCCCATTTATACAGCCGTCTACCACAGGCTCGGGAAAAAAAAGGAAAAAAAGAGAATGGATAAAAAAAACATATCAGACATGTTTGTTATTCTGTGGTCAACGGCAAGGATAATTGGACTTTTTTTTTTCTTTTTCCTTCACCAGTTCAGCTGCTTGTATCTCATTTGCATCCAATCCTATACATGTTACAAGAGGGGAAAATAGGATGCTGAAGGGGTGAATATGTCATTAAATGGACTGAACTCAGCCTATAATGAGCTATACGTACAGATCAAGTCATAGCATGTCTGCAATCCAGAGAATAATAATCAATTAGTCCAGTTCACTGCTGTGCTCTAACAGTTTATTCCTTACCTCATAAACGGTTATCTCACGTGGCTTTGCTCCTCTACTCAATGTACAAGTGTCTTAGTCTATATTGCATGTCTTTCAAGGTGAAAAGAAATCCATGAAATGCCCTTGAAGTGGTGCGCACTCACCTGGCAGCTTCTCTGCAGATGCAGACAGACAGCATTAAACCATCGCAGCTTTCGTTTTCAGTTCCTGATGAAGAAGTGAGGTTGGCTCTTTTTTTTTACTCTTATCCATTCTCTCCTCTTGAAATCTGTTTCAACATGAGACATATGTTTACTTCAGATTCTCATTTCATTACTATCGTTGTTCACACAGAAGAGATATGTTCTTGGGTGGGGAAAGGTTTTTTTCCTTTAAAAAAAAATCTCACAGAAGATTTCTCATGCGTTACTCAGAAATTGGATTTATTACCAAACAACAGAAGTGGAAGGAAAACGAATTAATATGCTAAACACTAAATCCCAGCCTGAAATGGGATAGACAGTCTCACTTCCTTGTGAGCTGTGTGTCTTACTGTGTTTGTATACGAAGCTGAGACTAATCAATCCGGTTGAAGGTCTATTCCACAAAACAACTAATATTTGTTTGGACTAAAAACTTGACGAATTGGTATTTCCTATTCTTCTTCCTGATGCCTTAATCAGTTCTCATGCAATAGCATATATATTGTAAATATGGGTTTTATCCAAAGTAAAAAAAACAACAACAATGAAAAAGAGAGGCTTTTTACGTCCCACCAGCCAAGATTTCCACATGCGTGCCAGATATCAGCAGAAAGGATTAATAGAAAAGTTTAATAGAAAAGATCAGCAGAACAGAGAAAATAGGAATAAACTTTCCATCATCATGTTGATGCTTGTCTGGCAATGATATACGTGATAGTCATTAATTCAGTAAGGTCATCGAATGCAACAGGCACAACTTTACACATCTTTGAAGACTACAGATTTTGTGTCAGGTCCACAACTTCTCTGGACTTGCTGGAAGGCTGTTAAGCTGGTGATATCTGAGGTTGTTTACCTCTTTGGCAGTACGAGCTGTGTTCTCTGCATTCACAGAATCCATCTTGGGTGTATTGAGGGTGTTAGACAGGGCGGGCAGCGGTGGGGTGGTGGTGTTGCAGCATGAAGAGTATGTCGTTATTTTGTCTCCCGATGCCTCTGTGGCTCAGAACCCTATTTTACCAGCTTGCATTTGTTTGGCAATGAGTTATTGGCATATTCTCAAAAGGCGCTTTGCCTCTCCTCTGTGGATCATGCTCTGGGCTTAGTTTGGCGAAGCCGCAATCAATCACTGGCTCTTTCCACTTCCTGTTCTTCATTGTTTAGTATTCCCAGCCTCTGCTGGAGAGTCAATCTTCCACCAATGCTCAGGGAGATTAGTCCTTAGGCAAAGTTACATCTTGCATCTAGATGTAAAAAACAGGACAATGAAAAAAAAAAGTTGATCTTTTATGTATTTTTTTTTGAGTGCTTACCTTGAATGTTAGTCTCTAACCTATTGCTGTATTTATTTATAAAACAAAGTAAGAACCAGTAGGTAAGAGAGCAAGGAACTGCAACAAGAATGTTTCCTTTAAACATTGTTGATTTTGGAAACATTGGAAAGTGTCTATTCATCCCATCATCAATCATTACATTTTTATTATTTTATTTGTTAACATGTTTAAAAAAGGCAAATTATTGCTTGTGTACTTTTATCATATATAGTTTCCAATTAAAACCAATGGGACATTTACCCTTGTAAAGAACATTTACCATTGTCCATGCTTAAGCACTGGGGACCCTTTCCGACGACTTAAAATTCACTTTCTTTATTCTCAACATTGCAGTTTAATGTGTTAGGAATTAACAATCACACGTGGATGAAGGAAATGGTGACATTATTGTATGAATAACTGTGCTGCAGTGAATGCATAGGGGAAAAAAGAAGAATAAAATAGAATTTTTTAAATATTTAGTGCAGTGAATGGCACTAGTATAGGTGAATTCATGGGTACAGAAGAAAGGCAGGAGAAGGATTAGGATTTTTTTTCCTCATTATAGACTATGGCCAGACCGATACAGTGTGCCTGGGAGAGGGAACCTGGGAAGTCTCGGCCTTATTCTTCAACCCGTAATGCTAATACCCCTATTTGTTCAAGGACTGCTGAATAGCCATGAGATTCATTCCCAGTGACTTTGGCTCACCTCCTACTTGTCTCCCTCTCTTCATCTCTTTCCTTTTCTTTCCCTCCCTACTGTCCCTTTTCATACTCTCAATGCTGTCAGCATTTTCTTTTGTGTGTGTCTGACGTGAATGAAGACATTAAAGCCCCTTTAGAAGGCAGACCTCCATTTTGCGAGGACTGTCCCCGCTTAGGCGTCTTGTTAGGTGCTGAGTATATTTTGTGTTGGATAACTAACCTCGCCCACGCAATATGATTGGTTGAGAGCCTGCAGAAATGCAACACCAGCCCACACTTGTAATAAAAAGTCAGAGATAATGCCCGTAAAATGGAAAGGGTGCTTTGTAACCAAGGAAACTGGGACATGATGTTTAAAGCTGTATTGCTCAAGAGACTACTTGAAAAAAAAAGATTGAGGATAGGGCAGAAAATAAGTCGGACAGTGTATATTTCAGGTCCTTACACAGAACGTTATCTATGGCTAATCATAATCAGCGTGATGACGTGCATGGGGCTGCAAATGGTCTAATTAAAATTGGCTTGAGAAGATGAATGTCCCTTGATGACATAATTGCTAACACAAGGACCAGTCATCTAAATGTTCTCCAGGTAGCAGGAAACACGATGATCATGTTTTTAATTTATGGCAACTGTATTTTTTGTCATTTTGTCATTTTGTCAAAGTTGTTGTTTGTAGAGTGCATTGGACAAAATGGCCACTGACTCCTGTATAAAAAGAGACACTTTGAACTATCATAAATCAACTGAAAATCAACTGCAATTCATGATAAATTCACTTATGACTAAACAGCAATGTTGTCATTACAGTAGCTTCACAGACACAGTGAAGGCATATTTTGAGTGTTTTTTAAGTGCTCTACTTCAGTACAATATTTTTTGCTTCACTGAATGAAGTCATCTTTCAAGAATTTGAAAAGAAATAAGAGAGAAGAAACATTAGCCAATGAAATGGTCATTTCAAATGTAAACCTCATTTAAAAGAAGCAGTACGTTAGCTTTGAAAGACAGAAGGACACCGCACAAGCTGAGAACTGAAACACGGATCATTGTACGAGCTAGGGATCATACAGTAGAACAGACGTCTTTTGTAAAAGCTCCCCTGCTTTTAAGACAGGCAGGATTAAGGCCTTCGAATTGCGACTTGGTGCTTTATGTCCAGAAGAACAGAAAAAAGAAGACCCAGCATGTTTCAAGTGGCCATGCTTTAGTAAAATCACCCCACCATTGAAGTGATTGTCATTCAAGGAGTTACTATTGCTCCCTGTAATCATGGGCGCTTTGTTGTGCCTTGAATTTTATTTATTTATTTATTTTGTCAGCATTGAGGGAGAAAAAGAGCTTCCTGTTGGCCACACAATGTACCACCACTTGGTGATGGTGCTTAACAGGCTTCAGAAACCTTCAAAGATGCATTAAACTTATGAGCCTCTGAATGTTTAAGGGTATATTTCACATATATTCTTTCTCTGTCACACACACACCCACACACACACACACACCCACACACACACACACAAAAGTAAAGACTTGGGGACTTTCCTCAGAGCTGAGGATTTGGGATCCTCGTAAAGCAGTCTTAGAGAAACCAACCGCTGATTTGATTGGCAGTTCTACTTTGCTTCTCAATCTGTCCTTCCATCTCTCATGCTCTTCATTTCTTACATGATCCCTACTCTCCTATTCCCAGTCTTTCCTCTCACATTACAGGCTTGTAGGATGATGTGGGTGTGTGTGTGTGTGTATGTGTCTGTCTATCTGTGTGTGTCTGTGTGTGTATGTACACGTGTGTGCAGGTTGTGCTACCGAACAAGCACGCTTGTCCATGGAGACCAATAACACCATGGTTACAGGATCCCATCTCCATCGGGGGAGACGAGCAGAGGTTCATGACAGGAGGAAATGATGCGATGCACCTCCGATGGGACTGCACCATCCAGCTCGCCACACCCCCAACCTCCCGCCTCCACACACCCCCCTCAACTCCCAGAGATCACAATGCCAATATGAAATGTACATAAAAACCAGAGGCTTCTAGGTACCTTTGGGGGGCCTCTGAGAAAGAAATGTTACTCAGATAGGCACTGGAGGTGGGAAGCTGGGGGGGGTGTGTTGTGGTCCTGGGGAGTGGGTTGCGGTGGTGGTGGTGGTGTTGGTGGCGGGGAGGGAGTGCCTCAGCATATGGAAGGAGTCACAGTGGATCAGAGGCTGCCTCAACCCCCTCGTTGTGTCGCAATATATCATGAGCACAGATTACGCCTGTGCGATTTATCATGGAGGGCGTGGAAGTGTGTGCTAGCGAACCTCAGCTACTCCCCCCCGACCGCCGCACCGCATTGAAGCGGCAGTGGGAAACAACAGCAAGATCGGGAAAAGGTCAGAGAAAAAGTTGTCTGGCATCTAGTCAACTCAAGCGTTTTCATTATTTTCCTTTAGATCTATTAATACCTCACATTTAGACATAAGAACAAAAGAGCGAGGCTCGAGGCGTTTTCCTTATTGCTGGACTTAAAGTGTTCAAAAACAAAAAAGAAAAGAGGAAAAAAAAAAAACAAAAACAAGCAAATTAAGCGTCGCTCGGTGAACCTTTGGCAGAACATGAGAGGCGCTCATAGCAAGATGATTTTGCTGTTGCGACCTGCGTGGGCCTAACAAGAGTGATCCATTAGACCATTGCTTCTTATTCCGTTAGAGGGGGATTTTGCATGTCCAAGCCCTTATCCCTTAGCCAACTGCTAGGGAGGATGGTTGTGTTCACTCAGAGCTGCACGAATGCTTTGTGTCACTGTTGTGATAACCTGTCTTCAGGCATGTGGCTCTGCCTTCCTGCAAAAATCCTTCAAAGACTCATCTCCGGTTGGATCATTTGTTTGTTTGTTTGTTTGTTTGCCACATGTTTTTTTTTCAATCCCTTGCAACTGTGCTGAGGTGCGCAACACTGAGCTCTTTGACCCTCGCTAATTTCGATTGTGCATTTCACATTACGCCTCCTGACACCTCCTCGAGCTGAGCTGAACCGGCTCACCTCTGTAAACGCGCCGGTCGTTGTGCTTCAGCTCGGCCCATAAATCTTCCCCGCCGTGTTTTTTTTTTTTTTTTTTTTTTGGCGGATGGCAGGCTGCCTCGGTGAGCTCGTTTCGGGGCGGAAAATATACTGCGGGGCTCTTCTCTGTCTGACTTCTTTCCCGGGCGCACGGATCCCCAAACCGTGACCGATGTATTCACATCATTCGCCCCGCTGTTGATACATCAGAAGCGCTTGACATTCATTTTGGCGGTGAGGTAGAAAGCAAACAGAATGTATTTCTGTTCCTTCCACTCCTCCGACTCTCACCCACCCACCCCACTGCCACCACACACCCACCCACCCCACTCCTCTGCTAGTTCTCCAACACTCCTCTTCTTTTAAAGTCTGTTACAATCAGTGCTTATTTAGGGTACATTGGGTGGGAAAAGGTGTTAAGAATGAAAAGGGCTAGGTGTGTGTGTGTGTGTGTGTGTGTGTGTGTGTGTGGGTGTGTGTGTGTGTGTGTGGGTCTGTGTCTGTGTCTGTGTGCGCGTCTGTGTGTGGGTGGGTGGGTGGTTATGGGTCTTTTTTGTGGCTCTGTGGTGCCAGCTTGCTCTCCCCCCTCTT
>CM059284.1:20486527-20519027 GCA_030347295.1 Setipinna tenuifilis
GTCTGTGTGTGTATGAGTGCATGTACGCCCCCTTCCAATCAAGAATGTTCTGATTGCTCGCTCTTTTCCCCATTCTTTCCCTCTTAACTTCTCTTCCCTCTTCCAGTTATCACAGCCAAACACAATCAGAGGCGGCTCCTGATTAAAGGTTATAATTAGAAACTTCCAAATAGCTCACCTGTTCAGTTCTGCAGAGGGGAAGGGGGACGACTGCTAACACCTGCCCTCTCTGAGGTCCTTGGCATGTTGGTTATGCCAGGGCCAGCAGTCCCCTAAGGGATCGCACAAAAAGATGGACATGACTCTTTGAGGGTGGGGAAGATGGTGCTGGGGGGTGGGAGTTTTAAGTACAATGAGTGATTGTTTAAAGATGATGGGTGGGTGGTGGGGGGGAGAGGAGAAGAGGGGTGGGGTTGAAAATATTGTCATTGCTCTGGGGTCGGAGACAGCAGGACGTCTAATTATTCATCTTTTTTTTTTTTCCTTTTACTACTCATTCTTTGGATTTATGTGGAAAATGTGTCTAATTCCATTCAGTACATTCTCGAGTAGTGACCACATACTGAGTGAGATGGTGAGTAAGAACAGTGTGTGGGTAGTGGGTAGTGTGTGTGTGTGTGTGTGTGTAGTGTGTTGGTGAGAGCACTGATTAGCTTGCCCCATCTGGTCCATCTCCTGTTGTCTCTTGCAGCTTCTAATGTTCCCAGAATGCTCTGAGAGGGACATCTCATGCTGCCTGCACTTACTGCTCTTGATGACTAAGGGCATATAGAGTCAGCTGTACTTGGATTGTGTAAGTAAAGGAAAACCAGCCATTTTCTCACCATCCATTTCTTGGGCAGTAATAAGAGAGCTGTGTGGTTGTCAATATGTTTCAGTGCTGATTCATTTGTACCTGTCAAAGACGGTGCCAACTGTACCCAAGGTGCAGGGCTTTTTCCACGTAACCCCCTGCCATCTTTTTCCACTCATTTCCTGTGTCCCTTACATACAAGCGCAGAGCCTCCACAATCTGTACTTGTCATGTCCCTATCTGAATCCCAGAGAGTCACTGATTCTCACAGAAAAACAAGTTATTTATGGGAGGACCAAAGTCCCTTCGCGATTGTTTGTGCTCAAGCTGCATGCTGGTTTTGTCAGAAGGTGAGTTAGGTGTTCAAGGGGTGCCTGTTTACAGTCATTAAGGCAGGATGTTTTTGCAAAAGGTGACTCACATAAGAGAGGGTACTGTCTTTGGCAGCAGAAAGACAGGAAAAAATGCATCTCAATAAAATAATAATGGCCCTTTTAACCGTTTGTTGTCTTTAAACTCTAGTAAAACATCTTTGGGTTTCACATAATCTCCATCAAGCAACTTTGTTTTTTTATGCGTGTTTAAGTTTTTTGGCTTGCTTTTTGTGTTTGTACACTTCGCTTTTTGCTTTTTTGCTTTGAGTAAAAATCCTTTTGTCCTCTTGTCAAAGAGAGAGGCATGCACTGTGATAGCACTGCCCTAAGAAATGATACTTATTACTCATCACCAAACGTCTGAGCCTGTGTCATTATTTCATGTTTGTTAAAACAGTGTCTTTGTTTTTCGAGTAAGATTTGTTCTGCCGCAACCCCCGCACCACTGGGACTTGTTAAACGTGTGAAAAAAAGTGAATCGGCTACATCACTTACAGCACTAATGTTTTGAGTTAGTGGAAACACTGCCATTTATCCCTTGATATGTTTTTTTTATATGATGTTATGTTTTGCTTTCCATCTGGCAGTTTCATGCTGATTGCTAATCTACAACCCACATTTCCTTCACGGTGAGTAAAAATGAATGCCCCCCTTTTCAAAATAAGTCCTCTCATTTTGTCTGAATTACACACAGAACATATCATACGGCGAATAAAAGATTCTTATTGAAGAGTAAGTATTAAAATCATCAAGACACACTTCTCAAGTGCATTTTGTCATCTAGAAAAAGAAACAGCCATTCTTTTTTATCTTGGAGTCTTCTACATCCTAACAGTTTCTGGTTCACTTACAAAGATTAATCTCAAATTATGACATTTGCGGCACTGACTTGCAAACACTCATTGTAGGTCAAAATGTCAGACTGCACTTTGATTGAGTTCATTAGATGCAAGACAAAGCCTCAATCATATGGGGACACCTGGTCCTCAATGCAATCAGGGTGTTGTAAAAAAAATGAAAGACAAAGATTCTCATCACAAATGAAAGGAGAGGATCAATTGCAGATTGATGTCACAAAGAAATGCACTTGGTTTGAAAACAAGTCAATTTGTTTTCTCCAAAAATCTTGTGTCTGCTGACAAAGCTCCAAAACTGCACCATAAAAAAACTGCACATTTGAGCTTCATTACAATGCCAATGTCTTTGACGCTTTCAAGTTTTTTAAAATTGTTAAAGAAATTGCTTTTTAGAAATAACTGCAATAAATTCAACTCACCATATTTTATTTTCCTCTGTAACAGGCAACACCTATAATCTAAATGAATACACTACTAAACTATAGGATATAGTTCAAGTTAAATTCAAGTTAAAATGTGACCCAAAGACTAAAGCATACATCACTCAATGTTCTCCCCAGTCATAGCGTATATAGTGGGTGATAGTATGTCATGTACAGTAGTCAACTTTTGAAGTGGATCAAAATTGTCTGTGCTGTCATTATCCGATAATTTCATCATAAACTGTTCACCCAATGTCTCGGCAAGGTCTTTGCAAAAGATTGGGTAACACTTTATAATACTGACTCCTTGTTAAGCATTAGTTATGCATTTGTTAAGCATTACTCAAACCTTAGGTAACCCTTTGTAAAGCATTTGTTAACCATTATCTCTTTATTATTTCCCATTACTTGACCATTAACATATACTGTTTGTTAATGGTTTGTTTATGGTTAGCACACGTTTTGCAAAACAGTAACAAAGCCTTGGTAAAACTTTAGAAAACCCTTTCTTACTGATGTGTTAACCCATTAACTCTTTCTTATGTAACATAACTTAATCATTAGTAAGTAGTGTTAGTTAATAACGTGTGTCTCCAATAAGCAGTATTAAAGCCTTAACCCTATTTTATTCATGTGTCAAACCATTACTTATTTTTCATTTTGCATCACTTAATCATTAACAAGCACTGTTTGAAACCTTACTAAACCCTTTCTTAATCATTTTTTTAATCTATAATGCTTTTTCTCTCATCACTTAAGCATTTGTTACTAGTTTGTGGGTAGGGAACACCTACTCCCAGTAGGGTGCTAATCTTGGTTAACCCTTTCTTAATCATTTGTTAATTATTTGTCATCATTACTTAAGTGTATATGTTAATGGTTTGTGTGTGGTAACTGTGACATGACATTAGTATGGTAGAGGCTTATGCAACTGCCTCTCAAAGATGTTTCAGGATATTTACTACTGCTTTGTTAAGGCATAATCACGTGTAACTAATGAGTTGTAACTTATTACCAAAGTAAATCTGGGGAGCTATTCTAAAGTGAAACCTCTTCATACATTATCAAATGACTTATTAAGCCTAACCCCTGAGTAGTTAAGGAGTTACATCTCATTAACAAAGTAAATCTGGGGGGCTATTCTAAAGTGAAACCTGTTCATACATTAACAAATGATTTGTTAAGCATAACTCATGTGTAGTTAAGGAGTTACATGTCATTAACAAAGTAAATCTGGGGGGGGTATTCTAAAGCAGTGGTCCCCAACCTTTTTATCACCGCGGACCGGTGAACGCGCTTGACAATTTTACTGCGACCCGGGGGGGGGGTCGTTCTCAGAGCGCGCTGACTCGTGACTGGTCGCTATTTTAACGTTTACTTTAAATATACCTTCAAAATAAGATACAGATGCGCCAGATACATTTATAAATACAATTTTATTTTCATTCCTTCAACATTCAACAATATTTCAACATTCCGACGTTCAAACATAACGTCAAATCAATGGGACCCCTGCGCTTGTTTCTCTGCAATGAGACAGCCCCATCTGGGAGTGATAGAAGACATTGACACCCAAAGTGTGTTGCTTGTTATGCCTAGTCTACTCCGTTGTTTTGTTTTTGTTGCCGTCACTGCAGAAAACCCCGCTTCACAAAGATAGGATGTCGGAAATGGCAACAGGGTTTTCACTGCTGTGGCGGCGATCTCAGGGTATTCTGCCATGACTTTAATCCAGAACACCGGCAGAGTTGATGTCTCAAACAGTCTTTTAAGGCCGCCGTCATTTGTGATCTCCAACAGTTGGTCTTCTTCTTGCACAGACATGCAGAGTTCAGCTGGCTTGTTGACGAATGGGTCACGGATCCATTCCTTGCCAGTTCGTGGGTCTTTTGCGATTGGGAATGTCGCACAGGTACGCCAGTTTTGTGACCCAATCCTCGTCACTGAAATGCGCTGCCAGCGGTGACTCCTTTTCTGAGAGAAATCTTTGCAGCGGCTCTCGTAATTCAAACACTCTGACCAGCGATTTCCCTCGGGATAACCATCTTATTTCGGTGTATAGGTGCTCCGCATCCATCTCCTCACAAAGCTGCTCAAACAGGCGCGAGTTAAGGGCTTGTGCTTTGACGTTGTTAATAACTTTAACAACATCATTCAATCGTCAATTTGGAATAGTTTTCCACCAACTGATATGGTAATGGTAGAGCTTTTGTTTAGCGGGTTGAGTCGAAGCGTCTGTTTTTTTGTCTCATGACGAAACGTTCCATATTGATTATTCCTTGCGCGGCCCGGTAGCAATTGCTCCGCGGCCCGGTACCGGTCCGCGGCCCGGTGGTTGGGGACCACTGTTCTAAAGTGAAACCTGTTCATACATTAACAAATGATTTGTTAAGAATAACTCATGTGTAGTTAAGGAGTTACATCTCATTAACAAAGTAAATCTGGGGGGGCTATTCTAAAGTGAAACCTGTTCATACATTAACAAATGACTTGTTAAGCATAACTCATGTGTAGTTAAGGAGTTACATCTCATTAACAAAGTAAATCTGGGGGGGCTATTCTAAAGTGAAACCTGTTCATACATTTACAAATGACTTGTTACACCTAACAAAGTAAATCTGGCGAGCTATTCTAAAGTGAAACCAGTTCAGAAATGAGTTTTTGAATGAAATGTAACAATTCTTTGCACTGGACAAGTAATTTATAAAAGATTTCTTAAGGCTTGTGCAGAGGTAGACTAAACAACAGTTTACTATGACAGATGAAACCAGAAGACAGATGGAAAACAAAAACATTTATTTAAAAAAATTGCAACACATGAACATGGTAACATCAAAGACATCTAGGCTATATTAAGAGTTGGGGCGTCCTTTGATCTTGCCACCAAATGGTCATGTGATTTTAGTCTAGCCTCGGAGGTTCCATGTAAACCCATCTCTGCCATAAGTTTGTGAGCATGGTAAGGTTATGTCTACTAATTCTCCAAAGTTGGCTGATCTGCTATTGTCCTGAATCAAGTGCACAGCTGATGTCAAGTAATTAAAATGTTGGTAAGGACCACTAAAAGGACTGTATTGGCTGGTTCGGGATGTTGAGATGAGTGTCGTATGGGGGGTGTCTGTTAGAACACCATGAAGCAGTTGTATCCTTTCAGTCTTTATTAAACTTTACACTTCAAAATGACATGTGACAGAGCCTTTGGTTATGTGTGGTCTGTAAACAACACAGAATAAGGCTAATCAACATACTGAATTACAATAACTAACATAAAACATACATTGACTGAAGGTACACCTTAACTGAAATAATCTTACATAAAGATGTAGCTGAACAGTAACAAAATCACCAGAGTATAATAATTATCTTCTTAGCATTACCTCAAATACTGGAACATAGCTTAACTAGCATGACTAGCAGATTTCCTATGCAAACCAATCCAATGCTAGTTTTCCGCTTAGCATTGCTAATCGGAAATAGCTAACTACTCTAATAATAGTAACATTAACAATGCAACCTAGACACCCAAACTCTGATAATTACTTACTATCTTGTACACATAACACTTACTTGGTCAGAAAGCACGCACACAACTCCTCATATGTCATAATCTTAATACTGTAACCTAGCTGACCAGGTGCTCTGTGCTGCCTGTCAAGCTGAACTGAAAACTGAATGGTTGAAACCTCTTATATACAGTCGATGGTTGAAACTGAACGGTAAACTGCACGCTAGGAGGCGTGGCTAAGCAGCAGTCTCAGAGTCTTTCTTACAGCCGCCCCCGAATTGCTGAGACAATTCGCTATGCCTTAACAAAGCAGTAAATATCCTGAAACATCTTTGAGAGGCAGTTGCATAAGCCTCTACCATACTAATGTCATGTCACAGTTACCACACACAAACCATTAACATATACACTTAAGTAATGATGACAAATAATTAACAAATGATTAAGGCCGTGATCACACTGGACGCGGATTTCTGCGGACAATCCGCGTTGCGCGTCCAGCTGATATTTTGGTAGTGATCAGACCGGGCGCGGATCCGCAGCGCTGTTTCGAATGCCATGGGTAGAATTTTAGCAGTCACCAGGCGACACTGTAACGGCTGAGCCAGCTCTACTATTATTTGTCATAGAACATCTGGAAACCAGCTGGTGACGTGAAGCGGATTTTCCGCCTTGAGTTGAACTTTTTTCTACTCAGTCCGCCTAGGGCGGACAGGCGGAAAATCCGCTCTCCGCCGTGTGCTGATAATCAGCGCGGAATACGCTGATTTACATTGACAAACAATAGAACCTATCCGCCTCCTACTGTAAAATCCGCGTCCAGTGTGATCGCGGCCTAAGAAAGGGTTAACCAAGATTAGCACCCTACTGGGAGTAGGTGTTCCCTACCCACAAACTAGTAGGCCTAACAAATGCTTAAGTGATGAGAGAAAAAGCATTATAGATAAAAAAAAATGATTAAGAAAGGGTTTAGTAAGGTTTCAGACAGTGCTTGTTAATGATTAAGTGATGCAAAATGAAAAATAAGTAATGGTTTGACACATGAATAAAATAGGGTTAACTAAGGCTTTAATACTGCTTATTGGAGACACACGTTATTAACTAACACTAATTACTAATGATTAAGTTATGTTACATAAGAAAGAGTTAATGGGTTAACACATCAGTAAGAAAGGGTTTTCTAAGGTTTTACCAAGGCTTTGTTACTGTTTTGCAAAACGTGTGCTAACCATAAACAAACCATTAACAAACAGTATATGTTAATGGTCAAGTAATGGGAAATAATAAAGAGATAATGGTTAACAAATGCTTTACAAAGGGTTACCTAAGGTTTGAGTAATGCTTAACAAATGCATAACTAATGCTTAACAAGGAGTCAGTATTATAAAGTGTTACCAAAGAGGGTCATGCTTCTCTGGCAGAATTATGGAGTTGAGTCAGTGCACGTAAGATGACTCCAAGAACCTGTATTTAGCTGTGAACAGCTTTTTTGGAAGAATGGCAAGCCATTCCTCAACAGACCATCCGCAACCTGCAGTATGCACAGGCACTGCCAGTCTGTGATTGATGTTAACACTGACTATTGAGTTTTGGAATCAAGGAGAACTGTTGTTTTCAGTTCATGTTCTTGACTTGTTACTGTAAGTTTGGGATTCTTTCATGTTTATCACATTTTTTTAAAAAACCTCACATTTCATTTGTGGACTTGTGCAATAAATCAATGTGTTTTTGTTAACTTTAATGAGCTCAATTCTTGGCTTTGAACATTTTGCAAGCCCAAATTCCCAAATGGTGTGGCAAGTTTAGTGGTGCATCAACAATACACAGCAGTATGTCCCCTTTGTGGGTCCTTGGGGCATTCTGGGTGAATGCACCTGCTGCATTGCTGGCAATGAAATGACAGATGCATTTCCCGATGATTCTGATGTCATTTGTTCTGAATAAGTCATGTCTGGTGACCAAGGAAATGAGTAAAGCACGACAATCTGGTGACCAAAGAAATGAGTAATGCACGACAATCTAAAGCACGACCTTGCCAAGACATCAGGTGAACAGTTTATACTGAAATTGTTGGATAATGCCAGCTGGTGTTAGAAAAAAAAAATCACAGAACATTTTGATCCACTTCAAAAGATGACTACTGTAGTTTGTAATGCAAGTTAGCATTTATCCATTAGTGTATTTGCAACAGTAAGTTACCATTACAATTGAGGAGTGGACAGGAAAAATGGCATGGTCACAAAATGCAGAAACTGAGAAAATTAAATTGCTAAGTTTGACTTTTGATTTGATTTTTTTAAGTAAATGCTACTTTAAAATGGGTATGCTTGTTTATTCACAGGAATACTTTTAAAAAACAAGGGTTTCAATGCAACTACCAATAGGGGAAGTTTTGTGACTGCCCTTTTTTCCCGTAGGCTTCTATTTTTCTTCAGCACAAAAGCACACCTGGAATAGCAAAGAAGAATTATTCAATTAGATAAAGACATAGCTAAGAACATAAAGAAAAGGAGAAAATATTTGTACTTGGACCCAGTCATTAGAGTCACATTAACATTAGGGTCAAATAAATATTAGAGTCAGTACTGTTTGAACACATCTCAGGTCTCCGGCAAGAGTATCATAAAGTATTGAGATAAAATCATGTTTATACAATTTTATTTCTGCAAATACAGTGCTCTATTACTGAACCACTCTTTTACTCTTTTTAGTTTAGAAAAATAGGTAGGGGATTTCATATTCCTTTATTCAGATAACCAGATTAGAAATGATTAACTCTATACTGTTATCAGTTATTATCAACATTTCTCTTTTGATGTCGCCATCACATCAAGTCTCCCTAGCCTCTTCATTGGTCTGACACAAGGGCATTAAAATAAGTGGCTTATCAACATCTTCAAAGTCAGGTTGGCTGCTTTGAAGTTTACCTTCCGAGAATTGGGGCCTCCTGTTGTTTGTCGAGTTGTGCCATTCCATTCTCAATCAAAATCACCAAAGAGAGAGGGCAAATGAATACATAACAACCAATATTTTATTCTCACGGTAGAGTATTGTTTGACCATGTGCATTGGTATTTGTATATTTTGCAAAGTCCCTGATACTGAGGCCTAGCAAGACAATAATCAAAACAAAACAATCACAGAGAGAGAGAGAGAGAGAGAGATAGAGAGAGAGAGAGCGAGGGAGAGACAGAGTGAGAGCATTTCTATTAGAATCCAATTTCACTATTACAGCTTTGTGTGTCAGTGACGTGATTAAATCTAAAAAAGGCGCATTATTTTTTTCCGATTGCATCAATTTTAGCACTATTATGTTTTGAGTGAGAGGGAAGATCCCCAGTTCATTTTTAGATCTTTTTTGCTCAGTAACTTTTTGGTTTTTAATGATTTCTGCTTCAAAGAAGGTATGTTAAATAACATAATCCCTTAAGCAGCTTAATGCAGATGCTGTGACTTAATTATGTTTTACGTGTTTGCGAAACCAGTCTTCTGAAAATTGGAGGTGGCAGGCAAGAAAATAATGAAAGAGTCTTGAGGTGACTTCTCACCCCCCCAACACACACACACACACACACACACAGAATCATTTATCTAGACAATTCCCCTCCCAGCCACAAGAAAACAGCCCACACCAGGGAATCCACAGATATTAAAAAGTTGGACCTGGCCCCCTAATGAAAAGCTTTAGTTCCAATAAGGTAGTTGTTGTGGTCGTTTGTGTGGGGTGTGCGTCTCTATGGTGTGTATGTGGAGTGTGTGTCTGTATATTGTGTGTGTATGTGTGTGTGTGTGTGTGTGTGTGTGTGTGTGTATGGGGGGGGGGGGGGGGGGGGTACAGGCTGGTACAGCATGAAATAGGCAGGGTGGGGAGCAATGGCATAGGTGTGCAGTGGTGATGATTGTGGAGGTGGGTGTTTGTATGTGTGTGTGTGTGTGTGTGTGTGTGTGTGTGTGTGTGTGTGTGTGTGTGTGTGTGTGTTTGTGGTGGGGTATTGGTTTAATCCAATCTAAGCTTATTTCTTTCACCTGTTGCCCCTCACACCTGCAAGTCTTGCATGATTACAGCTACAAAGAGTTACAAAGTCATAGAGGAATGAAGCCAAGGCAAACAAAAAAGGTGTATCAAAAACATTCAATTGAACCTGACTGACTTTATCTTATACTATATATATTGCCTATCCACTGGTGTTGCTACAGTTATAAATGTCTTTCTGATGTTGGAATCTCCAACTAAAATACAACTATGGTGCTTACTTGAAATAAAAGACAGGGGAACATATATTATGTATGTGATCATTAATGTAACATTTTTCCTACGTGTGATGAGTCAACTTAAGCGGTGGTGTGCAGATATAAAAATCACATCTTTACCTTGGAACCTAAACAGTGAGTATAACCAGGAACCTAATGACATGCAGATTAAAACGTTTGCAACATTTTACAACAATGCATGTTAACAAATCATTTACAAGGTATTAACAAATGGTTAATTAAATATTTACAAGCCTCTTACAAGGTATTAGGTAACATTAGTCGATGGTTCATTAATGTTTATAACACTTGTTAAATGTGGACTATAAATATGGAATGAAAATGCTGAACTCATGAAGAATATACATGTGTGCTATTGTCAATAAAGATGTCCAAAGACATAGCTTGCCACAGATGTGCATTTCATTTTTTTAAAGAAAGATGTAAAATGTACCATGTGTATTTGAGACATTCGAGTTTGTTACTTGCAATGCAGCAATGCACTGCATTAAAAGCACATATAGACATTATGATGAATAAGCACACGAGACTCTGCAAAAGATGTGAAAGTTGAACTTTTCTGTTCTTTATTGCAAATCTGATGAAAAACAATCTGGTTGAACATACGATTTATGATATAAAGCCTGTGAGAAATATTTGTATTTACATTTTATAGTATTCTGAATAATGTTAAAGCTGAAAAACTGACTTCAATGTCTAGACTGCTTAGAATTTTAGACTAGCATTTGGAATGTGATTACAGTTATATGTCTGTCCTATGTAAGGAACCTGGGGCTTAATGGCTTTGACTCCCTTGAGGCAAATGTCTACATTCCTCTTTCTGACCAATTACATGTCTGCACCTCACTGTAAAAGGTCTCAATTTGAGATGGTTAGTTTTGATGCTTCTAAATACTGTTTCATTGATGCCCTCATTTGGTTCCAGTTGTCAAGGGGGTAGATTTCATGTTTGCCTTCTCAAGCCTGCAGGATTTGTAAGATTCAAGATGTGAAGTTTTCTTAGGTTTATGAATGATTATCTTTCACCTTTCACCATAGAAATCCCATTAATGATCAACATTATTCATTATTCATATTATGTTCCCCAAGTCTTTATGGTGCCATGTGAAATTGATGACCCATCCGACTCAACTTTCACCACAGGATAGTCACCAAACAGAATAAGATCATCAACCCACAAAATCAGCGTCGTCAGCGTTTGTGTTTGTGTGTGCAATATATGGATAAACGGAGGGGAATCAGTTTGTGGAGAAATATCGGCGGGTACCTCACAGAACACTGAGATGACTGGACACTCAGATGAGTAGCAGAAAGTTTTTGAAATGGTGGCCTAACAAAGGACTCTTAAACGTGGTTGCCGGCTCCGCCAGTGAAAGTCCACTATTGGCGTGTACACATGTGTATGTGCAGGTGTCTAAATGAGTGTCTGTCAGAAAAAAGTGTATTGAGCTAAATTGAATGGTGATGGTATGGGTTGCCTTTTTATATGTAATTACAACTTCAAACCATTTTTAAAAGAAATCTCAGACACATTACACCCTCCTTATAAACCTTAGTTAGAAAAGTGTTATTGGGTCCTGTTCACTATGCATCTGAAAAAGCTTGAACTACTGCTGGTGGTCTCAGAGAGACAGAGGGCTTGACAGGGTCCTGCTGTGGTTGTGGAACTGTGTATTATTGACCTTCTGGCGGGAAGCCACTCTCAGGGAGAAAAGAAAAGAAAAGAAAAGAAAAGAAGAAAAAAGTACAAGTCATGTGCTATAGCAGTTTGATAGCTGGCCCATGCAAGCGATCACGTCTGCTGACGGAAACTAAACAATCAAGCCCACCAGGCCCAAGCCCAGCTGTGCCTGGCAACAGCAGGGGCTGCAGGCAATTGGGGGATGGCTGGTTTGCTGTTCATGCGTATCTTGAGTCCAACTGCTGGCTACAGGCTCATTGCTTATGCATCCCAGTGTACCCCTTGCAACACAGAGATTCGATCGTGCCAAAATGCCATTCTCAGTTGGGGATGGGGGGTGGGGGGTGGGGGGGGTGAGGTCTGGAGGGGGGCATCCCAAAAGACATGCTGATGAGAGTAAATCAACCTATACCACAGCTTGAATTTGGTCCTACAGAACACTTCTTGTGTTTGATTTTTCTGAAAGATTTGTTGTTTTTTAGATGTTTGTGATGTTCCCTTTGAGATGTTCCCTTTCCTGACCCCACTACCACCACCACATCTTTAGTTATCATGTTTTAGCATTGGACAACAGCCACGAGACAGAAACAAGATAACCTGGAGTCACTTAAGATACTACTGCCACTTACACGATATACTGTAGATGCACAATTAAACACCCAACCCATTTTTTGGCCAGTTTTAATAGCTGCAAAAGCAGGCAATTATTCAAACCCCTAGAGTGTGGCGTGTGTGTGGCGTTTGAGAGACATTTCCAGTGGCCTCGTGCCGGCTGTTTTGAATCGCTATGGGCAGTGGCCGGGCTGCCATCTCGCTTGGTGAGCCTTTGGTGACTCGTCCCCTCCAAAGAAGCCTCAGAGGAAAGACTAGTTTTCCGCTTCTCTGCAAGAGCTGGAGGAGTAAGTTGTATTGCTAGGGACCCCGGGCACAATGAAGCAGCACGATGAGGCATTGCGTTTTGTCCTTCTTGCGCTCTCAGTAAAAAAAAAAAGAAAAAATCTGTCAGTATCTCTGTTTTGTTAAGTCTCTCATGTGCTCTAGTAACCAAAGGCCCGTATGTTGCCAGAGTGGAAGCAAGAGAGTTTTTTTTTTCGCACTTAATGGTGGTGAGTACCTCAACAAACATGCACCAGGGGAACCTGGGCAGAACAGAAACACTGTCTTTTGTTAAGCTCCGTGGCGGCGACGGAGCAGCTTGGAGTTTTTGGTGTTAACTTTCAAAGGAGTAGTTTGGGATATTGTTGTTGTTTTTCTGTATGTGTGGATGTATGTGTGTGTGTGTGTGTGTGTGTGTCCATGCCTGCCTCTGTGTCTGTGTGTCTGTGCGTCTCTGTGTGTGGTTGGTCAAAATTAACTTTTTTTTTTTTTTCGCAACACACAACACTGTTGTAAGGATGAGGCACAAACCAACTCTCTCACGGCTCTTTCTCTCTGTTGGACTTTGAGCTGCTGGCCCCTTTTAGACCCAATTATCCTCAGCCTTCTGTTGTGTTGTATTGTAACATCATTTGCCAGCCATCGGACCTAGGTGTCCCTTTCTTCCCTCCCAATATGTGTTGGATGTGCCTCGATGTACAGACACATTGGACACCTCTTTTGTTTCCACACATATTTTTTTTTCTTCTCTCTCTAATGTTTGACTAACCATGGCCAGAGCACGTTTTGGCCAACTCCACTCAGCGAGTGGCTCAGTTGTATATTAGGAGAAAAAAGGAGTCCCCTGTGCCAAGTGCTAATGGAGGTTGAGAAAGAACCAAACACCCTTGAATACACTGATAAACAAGCTTGGAATCAGGGCATCGAGAGGAAAACAAATAGCTGCCATCACAAGCCAAAGAGAACAGAGAGGAGATGCTCCCAAACTGTAGATTAGTGTGTGTGGGCTGTGTGTGTGTGTGTGTGCGTGTGCTAAAAAAAAGGGGGGGGGCATTGTTTTCTTGTTGTCTGCTTTTAACTCCATCTATAAAAGCAGTCTTTCAGTTGGTGGCTCATGGTAAAGCCTAAATTTATATACTGAGAAGAGAAAATAAATGCAGACTATCTGTCCATTCTTTCACAATGTTTTTTTAATTGCCTTTTTCTAGCTTATTGTGTATGTGGAGCGAATACAAGCTGTGAAGCAACTTTTCATTTTCACATTCAAAGCTCCAACAAGTTACAGAGGATACAGTCTCACTGTAATTACGTACTATTTTATTTCAATTCTAGTCATTATCTCTTTCTGGCGTGAATAAATGTCACATTTATCAAAGGGAATAGTTTTGCAGGGGCTGATGTGGAGAAATAACCTTTATTTTAAAAGATTGACAGACAGGAAGAAAGGTTAAATAGGTTTAGCTTGAGTGAATCCTCCATTTTTTTTCCTCCAAATCTATTGTTTTTTCCTTATAGGTGTGTAGTGACCTGATTTAGTTTATCATGTGACTGTAGTCACCGTCAGAGAGGCGTTAGCGAATAAAGTAGCTCACAAGAGTAGCCTTGCTGGTTCCGACAGGAAAACGCTTAGAAAACTAAAATAGAAAAGCTTTCGCACGGCAAAAAAAGACTTTAATTTATGGCTCCACACACCTTCCTTTACTCTAAGCGGAAGATTTACCTTATAACTGTGTCCTCAGGGAGCCCTGGAGTCCTACATCCGCCCAAGTCGATATTTATAATGGGAATTTGTGAATTTGAATTAGGGCAAGAGACAGGTGTTTGCACGGGAGGATGGAAAAGAGATACAGATATTCTGAAAAACACACAGCACACCCACACACTCTGTCATACACACATAGGTAAAGCTGGACACATATATGCACATACACACACATGCACGTGTACTCGCATGCACACATATACATACAAACACACATGCACACATGCATGCAAACACACACACACACACACACACAATTCCTCGAGGTACCTAGCAATGTAAGCCATACTAATGTATGGTAATTACAGTCTCTCAGAGGGTATATGGCAAATGTGATGCTATTCTCAGCCACCAAGTGTAAGGCCAGTGGCATGGCGTTCAGGTGTAGTTAAAACACAGTAAACACATGAAGACCTCCCTCGAAATCGATCGCCGATCACCTCAGACAAAAACTTTAGCTTCGGCTGTGTAGGCGGGTGGGAGGGAGGTGATGGTGTAGGAGGGGGGCTTATGGGAGGTGGGGCAGGGCAGGAATCCTTAAGTGAAACCGTGTCTTACACACTTCCCAGGGTGCAACCATCACTAGCCACACCAGCCCTCCCTAAACACCTTCTCTTAGGGTCATCCATCTCCATTGCAAAGGGGCGCTCAGGCAGTGACAGGCTCCACTGGGAGGACTGTGAGCTGGAGCGCTGGAGCGCCATCAGGCACATGCACACTGCACAGCACATAGGCCTACCTGCAGCAGGTTCAGCTCAGTCTGGATGCAAAGACCATGGAAAAACCCTGGACCCAGGTTCCATCTCGATCACACTTTTTAGAGATCCCTGAGAATGAATGAATGAATGAATGAATGAATGAATAAGTTAATCTTGATCACCCATTTTTGGGATCCCTAAGAATGAATAAACGAATAAACAAATTGAAAGAATGAATGAATGAATGAATGAATGAATTTTGCAACTATGTTTTATTACTTTTTTAAATATATTCTGTTATGAAAGAAAGAGGAATGAATTAGATATAAAAAGTATAAAGGTTAAGTGTTATGTAACACTATGACATAAACCACTTTACAATAAACAAGTCGTCATAGATCTGTGTGTCCCTTTGATGTCAACAAAGGCAAAGTTTGTGAAAACAACATTGTCTTTGTAGATCTAGTGTGTGCGTGTGTGTGGTTGGTGTGTGTGTATGTGTGTGTGTGTGTGTGTGTGGTGACAATAGGATGGCCACAAGGTTAATGTCCTTTCTAAAGCTACTTGCAGGGTTTCATTTTCTGATGGACTCTCTGCTCTCCTGGGTTCCTGGCCACATTAGTTTTATCCACTTTCGATATCAAAGGGCCTCAGTAATTGCAAAAGGTGATTGCATTTTTTGACAGTTCCATTTCAACCAATCAATAATCATTAACATCTTGCCATAGTGACAATCAAGGTCTACATGGTATCAATCAATTTTTTTTGGACAGGGTCCAGATTTCTCAATTATCCACAGCTTGTTTTAATATAGCTTTTTAAAAGATGGTGGTGTTGCTGCACAAATGTTTCAAACAGTCATTTAGCGATATCAGATTTTTTAACCCCAGGATGATGCTCAGGAGCAGATTGAGTGGCTGCCATATTCTTTAGGTGTCAGGCTTAAAAGCCATTTTATTTCATCTTTTTTTCTGAAGGTTGTGGATGTGAAAGCAAAGTATGAGACCCTTACGCCTTTTCACACACAATGTAATGGCTGCACAGTACAGCAAGATAAGTACACCATGGGCTGGCTGTGTTAAATGACCACTGCTGTGATCTGAACTGTGGTGTTCAGATGTCCAGCATCTTCATTTACAATATAGTCTGCAACCAGCTCATACCAGTATTATATTGCACAGTGGCAGTCCTTTAAAGGCATGTATTTTTTCTTTAGCAAGACACAAGGATACAAGGATACAAGGATGTTTTATTGTCACATGCATAGACATACTGGGTAGAGTAGGACATGCAGTGAAATGAAATAGCAGCTATTTCCAATGTACTGTATGTTGCTATTGGCCTTGTTAACCAACTTTGTGTGGATAATTATAGTCATGGATAGCGTGGATAGAATAGTCATGCATAGAATGGGTAGAATTAGCCTACTAATGGTTACATAATTAGTGTGATGTTGAAGAGGCATTGGTTATAGCTTTAACCGGTAGGTTTGTTCTATAAATCAGGGGGCAGCTTCTGAAAAAAAGCTTACTTAATTCTATATCATTGTTAAAGTGTACCTTAGCCTCAGTTTTTGTGTGTCGACACAATTCCCAACACAATAATAAGGTCTGTCCTATAGATCAGAATGGGTTATTTTGGTGTAGCAATTATGTAAAGGGAAGCAGAGTCCCACATACAGGCTGACTAAGGTAGCCTCAGGTAGCGCTTCCAAGCATGTTCTGTTCAGTCTGCTTGTGTGATTCATTGTAATTCAGCACATATGTAACAAGATGGATGTGCACCGAAGATCATCCCACGGGTCAACTCCCTTTTGACATTTCATTTTGTATGTGTGCCATTTTATCCACACAAAAGTAGCACCCTCCCGCTTGAAGATACCCTTCCCGAGTTAGAATGGCAAATAGGTTGAATGCAAATGTGTCCATTCATATCCTGTGCCAATTAAATGCTGGACTCTGGACTATCTTTCTCCTTCTGTCGTTTTGTGTGTGTGTGTGTGTGTGTGTCTGTGTCTGTATCTGTTTTATTTGGTATCTGTTTTTGTTTTTTTTTTTGTCTGTGAAGCCGATGAACCATTTCGCTCAGTGAGTTGCTGTTTGCAGCAAACAGCAGATGTTTTAGCCTTGTGAGGCTGCCAAGGCTGTGGTTATGTTTGCAGCCTATTATTGCCATCAGGGATCACCTCAGTTTTGAGAAAACACAAGATACTTGTGCACCTAGGAAGAGTACCTTTGAGAGAAAAGACTTAAGCCTTCTTGACTACAGTACAAACCTTATTCCTATACACTTGTGTTTGACTTAGCACTTTAGGTTTATTCTGTTATTTCTGATTTTCTCAATTCTGAGTCAATCATCCTATTATTGGTTTTTTTTTTTAAACTAAGTCACAGGGTCTAGTTGGACTGTGAAAATTTCCAGAACGCCTAATCAGTAATAGACCTCTGGATCAAAAGGTGTCTCAGGCCTTTAGTCGCTATACACCCTCCTCCGAGGCAGCTCCACTTAAGGTGATCAATCCATCCTTAGCATGTGTCCAGTATCCAGTTAATCGATATTGCCTGCTATAATAATATATATTATAATTTAATGAGTGTAAATTGGGTAATAGTCTGTACAATGATCGCTGGAAACTCAGATGTGTGAAGCTTTAAGGTAAAAGCAGGACAGTAAATGCTTCTCGTGGGTGCACTCCTTGTTCTCTAATCCTCCACTGTATTCTGTGGTCTTTCATTCTCTTTCACTTCCTATCATGTCTGGGAATGATTTGTTTGCATCACATTATGTTACAGTACCCTTTTGGCTTCATGCCGTAATATCGGCAGTAAGACCAGTTTGATAGTTTAGTGCAAAAGCAATGAGGGAAAAGGCATTGATAGACTGTAATTAGAGTGCTTTTAAAGATTGCTCGTTAGTGATCAATGTATCAATACATCCATCTGCTCCCTGTCTATCTATGTACCTAGCTGTCTGTTAACCTACCTACCTACCTGTACAAACCAACCTACCTACCAACTTCTTACATACACCAACCAACCAATCTACTAACTAACCTACCTTCCTACCTACCTACTTACCTACCTACCCATCTAACTACGTACCTACTTATATGCAGTGTGTTGTACTGAACTCAGTGGTGGAATTGCAATGGCTTAGTATTTTAAGGCCTCCCATAGCAAACCAAGTCAGGCAATATTGCAAGAAGATGATATTTTGGAACAGTAAACATTATTCTTTCTACAAATAGGAATCCCAGTAAACTTTAATCTATGGAGAAGACCCGAGACGGTTGAGATTTTAAACTGAATCTGACACAACAATATTTGTTTTCTTTGCCCTCAAGGTTTAGCGTCTACAAGCTAACACATCAACTGACAAGAGCAAGGTAAGAAGCCGCACGTACAATAGCTGAACCAGAAATGAAGATGCAAGTGCACACCCCCCCACACACACGCACACACACACACACACACACACACACAAACTTCCTTCATCCACTGTCAGAGCCCCTCTCCCTCATAAGCTCCGCAAGATCAAGATATTATTTTAGAGAAAGGCCCCACGGCGGTTTGAAAGAAGTGTTTGTCTCAAACATGCATTCGCTCAAATTGCAGTCATTTTTACCACCTAAACATGACCCTGAGGCAAGAAAGCACTTCAAAGGGGACCCAACAGATCAACCTTGATATCTCTCCCTCACGCTCACACACACACATACACACACACACACACACACACACACACACACACACACACACACACACACACATTCTCGGAGAATAGATGTGAGTTCATAAGCTCCTTATAAGCTTCTTGGTTGTACATCGTGGGGAGATGGGTTGTGGAAACTCACTGGTAGCAACAGTTAGGAAAATAACTAGAACCAGATCTAGAGAGTCTCTTTCTGTCTTTATTTTTTTCTCTCTCTCTCTCACGCTCTCTCTCTCTCTCTCTCTCTCTCTCTCGCTCTCTCTCTCTCTCTTTCTATCTGCCTTTCCCATGCTCAGTCACACATTCTCCATTGATTTAGTCAATCAGTAAGGTGGCTTACACTTAGTTGACAGGAACGGTTTGCTGGATGGTTCCATTTCACCAACATTTCTCTCTGGGGATTAAACACAGTATCTACACAAAAACATTTTGCACAGTATATGACTGCTTAACCTGACACTGCAAATGGGGTTCATGTTTCAGCCAACTCTTGCCGCATAAGGGAATCCTTAAGCTTTCCTAGGCTTCAGTTTCAAATTCTTGTTTCCAAAGTGTGGATTTGCCAAAGTCTGAGTATTTAGCTAATGACTTGGAAACACAAATAAATGTTGGGATATATATCGGCACACACAGATGCAGTTGCATTTTTACTGCATCAAACTCTTAATATTTCTACACACAAGCGGCAGAAATCAAGATGTGTTTATGATTAGCCAAAAATGCTGCAGCAATATGAAGTACTATAACTGGCAGTGTATGAGTTATTACCATATATTAAATTAAGAGTGTAGACAGCACAACATGACATACTTCATGGCATACACCTCCAGGAAGCAAAGGTTTCTTAATGCAGTACAGCCAGACCCTCTACATCAAATGAAGTAGTATGAATGTAGTACGAGGGGCTGGTTTACCAGGCTAATAGTGAATTGTCATTACAGGTCATTATGTACTGTACCTTCAGAGTTACAGATGTTTATTTGTACGTTACAGATGTTTATTCATGAATTATTTGATTTATGCATTCTTGAAGGTACAGTATGTGTAAGGTTTTCCAACTACATGATGCACTGTTGGTTTTAGTAATGTTTATTTATGTATAAATTGCATTTTATATTTTAGACAAATAATCTACTGTAACATCATTGTGTTTTAGAGTGTTACTGAACAATGTGTACCATCTATTTGTACCTTCAAATAAATAAAGGAATCATTTTAGATGAAATTTTTCGAATTCTACATGCCAGTATACCTTACCATCAGAGAGTTCCTAAATCCTAAAAGTAAACTTAAAATCTCAAACTTTCACTTTGCTTTAAATGAAAGCTTTCTGGGTTTCACAAACCTGCAAAGTGCATCCCAAACATCATCAATAATGATAACATGGGAATGTCCACAGTGGGGAAACGCATTAAAGAGAGAAGGCTTTTTCCAAATAAGGATAAATATCCGTTATTGATATTATTTCCTCGTGATGCATACTCACCCGTGGGATGAAAAGTGGACCCAGCTCTCTCCACCATCCGTCACAGAGAAGAGATCCTTTTCCAAGCAACACTTCCTACACACACACACACACACACACACACACACACACACACACACACACAGTAGCACAGATGTGTGCTTTCTCCCACCATCAACACAAACAGGCCCTTTGGCAGCCTACCGACCACTTTAATGAAAATAAAAACATTTGTTCTTTAAGGTCTGTTCAGACACACACACACACACACACACACACACACACACACAAAGACACTCTCATACAAGCATACACATTCACTCCTGGAATTCTCTGCTATAAGACTTATGATGAATTGCCAGCATAGCAAAGCTAACTTTAGCCCTTAATAGTTTGAAATATGCTAGTGCCACTCTTTTATGGCACAGCCAAATGATCCCCCTTGTCGATTTATCAAATAGATTTCACGTCCGTCTGGGCAAAAATTGGCCCCTGTCTTTTAATACTGTGTGATAAATGATCCTTTTATTTGGCTTTAATCTAACTTCTCACTTAGTGTCGGCTAGCAACGACTGCCTCTTTGGCTTTGCATTGAAATTTGTTGACCCCTTCAATTTTTTTGATATGGGCTTGCTGTACTCTTACTTTGCTTTATATGCAGTGCAGAAAAGACACACTGAGGCTAACCATGTGTTTTTTTTGTTTTGTTTTTTTGTAGATGTACATAAATAGCTTTGTTGTGCCTTATGACTTAGTCCAGGAGCACAGACATGGCATTCACAGCATTTGAGCACCTTGACTAACTGCTGATTATAAAAAAAATACATCAAGGATTTCATAGTAGTTCATTCATCATTTCATATAATATGTATCAGAATGTATGTATAACAAGTCCAGCTCATCGAAATGTTTGTGATAGTTCCAAGTCTACATGTTTCCACAGGGATGCCAAGGGGAACAGACATGCATCAGAGCCAACCAATTAGCCGCCTAACAGTCATTTTCACAAGCCAATCCAGTGGTGCAGTTACAGGCAGAGGGAGGGACCTTTGACACTATCGCACTTCGCTTGTCTTTAGTCATGGCCAAGAGTAACCAGTAGCCCTGAAGTCATCATCAGTAATTAATGTGACGAAGCGTATTAGTGACAGAACTCTATATGTGTAAATTATTCTCTCTGGGTAAATGTATTTTAGTGGTAACCACATAACCTGGGCATAATAACGTGATGTGAATGTAGCATGGTGATTTTTATTCAGCTAGATTAATTTTCATACACTTTCATGAATCTCATATCATTTTCAACTAAGCTTTAAAAAGAGAGCCTCACTGTAATGCACATACAAAGCACACGTGGACATGACACAGGGAAGACCAAAAAACTCATCTGATAATTTCGAGGTCTTTCGGAGTGCACTGTAAAGCCACTAACACAGCCAAAGCCAAATGTAACATACGGACCCCAGAGTCATCTGATCCCATAACCCCTCGAAAGGTTATGTTGTGTCTCTGTGTGTGTGAATATATGAACAGCTGTTAACCTTTAGAGGAAAGGAGAGAGGGTTTAATGTGCCCTGTCAAAGGCGTCTGAGGGATCTTTGACCATTGTCACTCTTTTACCACTCAGCAACACTTTTATATCTTGGCCTTGTGCTGCTGAAATGGTTTGGATGTAGCCCTTTATAAATCCGTGCAATGCATGAGCCTTTCAACACAGCTTCTCTTTTAAAAATATATGTTAATGCAATATTTACGAGAGGAAAAAAAAAATGTCCACATCCAAATAGTCTCTGTGGGCAACTTACGGCAAGTGGCATAAGATTTGAAACGCATTAAGTATCTCATTTTCCCTGCGATTTTCTTCTGCCCCAGTGGATGACCTTGGTGTGACGGTGTGTTTATTTATTTATTTCATTATTTATTTTCTTATATTCTTGTAATGTTTCCCTTCCCATTTAAAATAGGCAATTTTATTTTGACAGCAATTTGTATGTAAAACGAAGGAAAAAGGAAGCTCCCTGGCTGGGTTGGCTCCGTGATATTTTGCTGATGCTGCTTTTCTTTCCGGAACAGTCCAAGACATCCCCAGTGTGGCTTGCTCTAGGAGGGAGGGAGGGAGGGAGGGATGGAGGAAAGGGGGGAGCTTACATTTTAAAAGAATAGGAAAGCAGAAGAAGGAGGTGGTGGAAAAAAAAAAAGAAAAAAAAAAGTAGCAGTGGCATCTCCTGACTCAGTCGCAGTGTCATTGCTCGACACTCACTTTCTGCAGTAATATAATTCCTAATTTTTGAGCACTGTATGCAATTTTATAAAGAAAAATGAAATTGCTTCCTCTACCACCTCTCGTCTCACTCTTTCCTCCTCCTCCTTCTCCTCCCCCTCTTCCCCCTCCTTCTCCTCACCACCACTCTCCCCTCCAGCTCTCTCTCTCTCTCTCTCTTTCTCTCTCCCTTTCTTCCTCTCCCACTCCCACTAAATCATATTCATCCTCCTTATTTATGGGTATATTAAGCCAAAAGCTACTCTTGCCACATAGAGCATTTTAGATGCATTACTTCTGCTAGCTGCAGGCTCTTTCTTCCCAGCCTGATGGAAACATCACTTCTGGACATCAATTAATGCAGAGCTGAGCAGGCAGCACTTTTCATGTCCCTGAAAAAAAGGAGTATAGAATGAATAAGCAAATAAGATGTTATAGTCTGGCGGCGCGTTGTCTCCCTGGCTTTGTGCTGCCGAGGCAAAGACAAGCATCTGCTCATCACCGCCGGTGATTTTAGGGATTTTTTTTACTTTTGTGTTTTTGATGCGTAATCCAAACTGTGGTTATGTCTCTGGCAGGTTATGTGGTGTAATCTGCTACTAAGCATTCACCTCTACATTGATATCAGCTGTTAGGATTTTAGTTATGAGCATGTGTGGTGTATGCCAAGTTCAAAGAGATTGCCAGCGGCGACCTCAGAACTCACACATGCACGTGCACATACACACATACACACACCCACCCACACACACACACACACGCACACACAAACACACACGATATGATGGATCAATCGTAGGTCATTTGTGCCGCTGTACACCAAAAGAGCCTTGACTTCAGTACTCCCCTTGTGTGATTTCGACAGTCTCCATCCATCATATGTTTGCACTGCTGACAACCAGGAAAGGTATGACATGTTTTTTGTACAGTATTTATGGGCTCTTGAGACTTTTTTACAGTGATAATAGATCATTGTCAAGGCCAAGTTAGTTTGTTGACGTACTGACAGCGGAGGTTTCGATTTGGGAATGTCCAGGTCATATCGTTTTAAGACAGACAGACAGACAGACAGACAGACAGACAGACAGACAGATAGACAGATAGATAGATAGATAGATAGCTAGATAGATAGATAGATAGATAGATAGATAGATAGATAGATAGATAGATAGATAGATAGATAGACAGACAGACAGCCTCATTACTCACACCACCAAGTTTGGTCTTTACACGTTTCTGGTGCGTTGTTGTTGAATTCGGCCACGCACACAAAGATGTGTTTTCAACTCTAAGTGCATGTGATCACAATCCCCTGGTCTGCAAGAGTGATGGCCATGTCTTCCCAGCACCCCATGGGAAGTGACAGATATTTGATTAGATATTTGCTGTGTGGAGCATACTGAGCTTAAGCCACATCTGTCTGTAAATGTGTTTTGGCACTGTAAAAGGCTTTAAGCAAATGAGTACTGATGGACTAGAGCAGGATCACTCTCAAGTTGAAATCGCCTCCAGCAGAGAGAAATAAAGTAATTCTGGTTTCGCTGTTTTTTTTCTTTTACTGGGATAGCAGGACAGAAAAAAGGGTTGCTCCCATGATTCATCATAAAAAAATCGTATGATCTGTAATTGCTTGGTGTTTTGGGGCATTCTTTGATTAGTGGTTGTAGTGCAATTACAGACTGTTTAATAATTCAAAAATGCAAACAAAAAACATAGCGATATTAATCTACACCTTTGACTTATTGGATTGCAATTACAAGATGCGAGCCAGAAGAAGCGAATGCTCATGCCATTGGGGAGACCTCAGCAAGAGTCTGTCAATCAATTATTCACATCTAAATTAAATACCAAACGATTCTGAAGTCTTCAGAAAAGGCAGTTTTGCCCACAGTTTTGCTCCAATCATTTGGAGGCAGACACAGTTGTCTTCAATTACAGCATGAACCGTTTTTAACATACTAGCTACTGTATCTGAGCAGTCTTAAGATAGCTGCTTGCTTGATAGATATGAGTAATACAAAGAGAGTCATCATCAGCTGTGTGTTTAACACATGTTTGCAGAACATTGCATTGTTTTACCAGTAGTAAGAGAATAACATAATGAATTCAGTGAAATAAAATTACAAAGCACAGCAGATTAACACAAAAATTATGTGTTTAGTATAGGTTGTGTTTTTAGTCAAATGGTTGAAACATCTAGTCCAGGGGTGCTCACACTTTTTCAGTGTGCGAGCTACTTTTAAAATGACCAAGTCACAAAGATCTACCGACCCATAAAAGCGTATGTTATTTTAAAATGTATTGAAAATTCCAAGCCAATATTTCAACAAAATAAGCTCTGAACATGTTTTTGTAATTGCCATATAATTGATAATAATAATAATAATAATAATACAGTGACAATGTATAATACTAGTATTAATAATTAGTTCAGAGTTTAATTCGAGTAGAATAATGAGTAGTAGTAGTAGTTTTTAAGGACAGTAGTTGCGCACAGGCCTTCCCTTGCGTCTCCAACTCTGACTGCAGGTTCGGGAAATTTGCCAAGTCATGGCGCTGAAGCTTTGAGGACAGATGTTTCATTTTTCGTTTGAAGGCATTGACTGAGCTGATCATGTCGATCACCGTTTTGTCTTTTCCTTGCAGCTCTTGATTAAGGTCATTCAGCATGTTTGTCAGATCGGTTAAAAAGCCAAATCCAGCAGCCACTGCTCGTCATTCAGCTGTTTGTATTCTGCATGTCCACTTTCACGGAAAAAACAGAATTTCCCGCGACTAAGCCACCTCACGTCCAACAACTCAAAGTGGTCGCTGTCAGCCTTCTCCATATGTGCGCGGAATATGTGCCCGTCTTTGAAGTGCTCCAGCTTTAATTGAGCAGGCGATCTTCGTTGCCACGTCCATGATCTCTTTCATGTTCAGCATCTTCGCGCATAATGCTTGTTGGTGGATAATGCAGTGGTAATTCACGAAGTCTGGAAAAGCATCGTCCTGTCTGCACCTAGCAATAAACCCATTCACGCGACCAACCATTGCGGGCGCTCCATCCGTGGTGATGGACACTAACTTGTACAGTGGGAGCTGAGTTTTGTCGCTAAAGTTTTTAAACGACTGAAAAATGTCCTCTCCTCGCGCATGTTCTTTCAAGGGAATCACTGTCAATAGCTCGTCCTTTGCAGTCATATCACTGAACACCATACGAATGTAAATGCACACCTGTGCTGTGTCACTCACGTCCGTAGATTCGTCCAACTGCAGTGAGACCTGGCCCATCAACTGGCTCCAGCGCAAAGGTTGATGGGTCCAAATGTTTGGAGATAGCCCGCTAATGGCTGGGTGATCGCTGTCTGCCGGTGGATGCGTGAGGGGCCATCAGCTAACTAGCATGTGCAGGATAAACAGGGAACTTTTTTTTTTTTTTCAAAGTTGTATGCGATCTACCACTATTGGCCTCGCGATCGACTGGTAGATCGCGATCGACGTATTGAGCACCCCTGATCTAGTCCCTAGCCAAACAAGTACTGATTTAGTGCCTGCACTTAACATTGTATTGTCCTACTGTGCTATGTCAGGGAACTCTCCTAAGGCTTCTATTTCCCCAACTATTTTTTTAGCAACCAATCAACAAACCTAGGTTAAATGTAGACGTAATAGTTTAAAGTTTACAGAAAGTATCTGCCCACCAGGAAATTAACATATGCCTATCAACAGTAGCCAGACTCTTTGCGCAAAGTAAACTAAAGTGAAGTGATAGATTCTGGTCCACCAGTCTATCTAGTCCCTGCAGATCCTGCTTATTGGCTGTCAGGGACAGACCCTTTCTCCTGCACACAGAGACCTGTGTAACTGGTAGTGGTGTGGAGGAAGGAGAAGACATTGTGGTAACAGAACCATAAACAGCAGAGCATAGATGTTAGACATGTCATCATGAAAACAGTTAAAGACAGAATCAGTGAAACACATGTGAAAACTTTGGAAAGGCTCCTCAAAACTGACCAGAAAAACAGTATGGCATCTACCATGTCTAAGGTGCCTAAAATGAATACTAACTGCTTACATATACCAGAAGGTTACCAAAACGTGGCATATAAACATTGTGCATCAAAGCCATAATGTAAATAAAAGATGAAAGCATACCAGTTTTGATCAACAAGAGCAGAATGCATGTAAAGGAGTGTAACACCAAAGCAGACGCTATGCTTTTACAGAAACGTTTTTTATGAAACAGCAACACTCAATATGAAGTCACGAGTGGGTGTTTGAAATGTCAAGGGCTCGGGGGAAAAAAACACGGAGGCACTGAACAATTTAGAGCTTTGTTGTTGGCACATACAGTTTACTTCACATAAACATCTGATTGATGATGACAGACAAACTAATATGTATTGTTTTGCAATGTAGTGTATTGTTTTTTCTGTGCTTTTTAAATACAGCAATATACAGTAATATATCATTAATGACTGTGACATACATAATATATTCTTAATGGCTGTGTCACTGCTTTCATATTTTTAACCAAAATGTAACCAGTCAGTGGTTTATGGGATGATTATATATATATATATATATATATATATATATATATATATATATATATATATATACTAAAATACTGTTATATATTATATATTATATTATATATATATATAATACACTAAAATACTGAAGCATTATTATAGATTTTTTCTTAGCAGAAGTACATTATAGTGTAAAACTGAACAAGTAAAATCTAAAGCCTGAAAGCAAGACCCAGCTGTACAAAAATCACTAAAACCTCATCGGTTTCACCTTTTCTTCTGCTGATAGAAAACATGAAAAGCATGGCTGTCCTATCCAGTGCCCTTATTTCTGAACTGGGTTTCAAAGCCCTCCGTTGTCCATCCTCACCTAGTTTTTCAGACTGTATTTATATCCTAGAATGGGGTCTGCCACATTGATCACACTGAATAAACCTCACTTGACACACTTTTTTTGGGAGGGAGTGGGGGTGGGGTTGGGTGGTGTGGTGTAGTAGGGGCTGTTTAAGCACATTTTGTAGCAAAAAGAAGCACTGCAGAGAAGCAGGTTGTGAAGACTTGAGCCTCCAGCACGATCTGCCACGTTAACTGCCCCTAACTTTACACACACACACACACACACACACAAACACACACGCACGCACACGCAAACACACACACATACACACACACGTGCGTGCGTTCACTCACACGTACACAAAAGGCCGCTTTTATAGCAAAAATTCACAATCATTCAGCTAACCACAGCAAAATAAGGCCCCTCCATAAACATTTCATGCTCTGTCGCCCGTCTTCTTCAGGCTCTCTGCTGCTCGCTCACCGCTCAGCCCTGCTTTTTATTCACTTTTTTATTTATTTAGTGACCACCCCTTACACACACACACACACATGCACGCATGCATACACACACACACACACACACACACACACACACACACATACTGTACTTGCTGTCGAACAATCACATGAGCCAAAATGCTGCCTGGTGTTTTTTTCACCGCTTTCCCTGCTTTCTCTCCTGCCTTTTCTAAATGTGTACAGCGGGCAGCATCAATAATACATGTGATCTTTATTTATTTTATTGAATGTTTTGCACCAGTGAAAAAAGGCCTTTGTGAGAGTTCATGGACACAGAACCAGTTAGAACAAAACATGGAAAGAAAATGGAAAGAGTGAGATGGACGGGCAGAGAAAGAGAGAATGAAAGAGAGGAAGAGAGCGTGTGAGATTGAGGGTCAGAGAGAGACAGACAGAGAGAGAGACAGACAGACAGACAGAGAGAGACAGACAGAGAGTGAGAGAGAAAGAGAGAGAAAGAGAGGTTGGGGTAAGAAGAAGTTAAACAGAGAGAGACGCACCATCAAGTCGGCAGTAAATTGGGCTCTTGGAGGCTGTGGTAATTCTAGAGGCAGTGTGAGACCTCCACTGCGCCTCTGAAGGACAGCCCTTGCCATGGGCCACTGATCGGCTGTGGATTCACTCGTAACAAGCATCCACTTCCCCATCCAAAAGGACCCTCCACCCTGCGCCCTCAACCTCTACAACACACACGCACACACACACACACTTTCTCTGACACACACATACACACACACACACTCCCACACACTCACACACACACACACAACGACACACACAGTCACACACACAGTCACACACACACACACACACACACACACACTCACAAATACACACACACACACATACACACAACAACAACAACACAAAAAATAAGCAAAAATGCAACACCACAGCACAACTAAAAAAAAGTGGTGGACATGTGCATTGTGTGTATGTAACACATGTACACACACGGACAAACACAAATAGCCTACACACACACACACACACACACACAGTGTGAACATTTAAGACATTTCCAGAGAGCAACACTCTGTGAAGACTTATGAGTTCACGACGTGGCTAATGAGAAGCGCAGAGGAGATCGACAGTGACATTCTCCGGCTGATTAATTAAGCCAAGCGGGATAAGAAACGGCACCGGGGCCCTGGCCGTCATGAGGAGCGGGTAAAAAAAACACACACAGCAGGAAAATAAGTGCTTCGGTTGGGGGTTTGTTTGGTAGATGGCTGGATGCAGTGATGGTGGTGGTGGTGGTGGCTGTGGTGATGGGGTTGGACAAAGATTGGAAGTTGGTGGGAGGAAGGCAAGCGAAACGGGTTGAAGGTTGGAAGAAGAATGAACTGCCTTCTAAGAAAACGACAGCAAAAAAACTATAAGATGGCTTTGTGTTTTATCAGCCTCCTGACCTCCTGTAGCATGGCTACCACTAGTACTGCTAACCTCTCCTCTAAACCCGCATGGTACACCCGATCTTCATGCAGTCTTTGCTCATTCTGGCCAATGCGCCAGTATTTTATTTATAAGGGTGTAGCTAGGCTGTTGTAAGAAAAAAAAAAATCATATTTATTTATTTATTTATTTACTAAGATCTGCTGCTATTCACCTCTGCCATAGTAATCCAGATATGTATTTTGGAAAATATTTCCATTATTTCACAACGAAAAACACAAATACTGATGTTTCATAATTTGATAAATGTCTATAAACATCGACATAAATGACACGTGATGCAAATGTGACTTGACATGACCAGAATATGTCTTTATACAAGGTAATACTTTTCAGTATGCACAAACATCTGATTCAACTTTTGCTATTTATTTTAATTCCATGAAAGCTAAAATCAACGTGCCTTTTGACATCATCTAATGCATAAAGGAGAGTGGAGAGCTTTATTTTTTTTTTAAATTAAATTTAATTAGTTAGACAATTATCACACAGTCCAAGCTGATAGAAGAGAAAAAGGCAGATGAACTCATCCATAATGGGCTACTTCCAAAAGAAGGGTGCAATTATGCCAGTATTGACCGTATACCTTGATAATTGAACTTTGGAAAGGGAGGAAAATCAATTGTAATCAGCGGGTGTGATGTCCTCAACGTCCATTTTAGGAGGACCTCCATTCTTCAAGACTCCCTTTTGCCGTCCAGCCTGTAGGGTATCCTCGTTGGCCGAGGAGGATAATCATTCTACCAATCCTGGCACTTTCCAAGGCCTGTCACCAAGTGGACAACTGTGTCAATGTGTTCTTCTTCTCCTTACTCATCTTGTACGCTTCTTTTCCCCCTATTTCTCCTGATCACTTGGTGTGTTTTTTTCACTCTCATTTGTGGATCCTATTTCTGTTAATTTCAACCTAAAAGTTAACTTTATCTGATTTTGTTGTGTCCATGGTCCCATTGCCTAATAGTGTATTCTTCTGCTATTCTTTTAAAACATCCTACACGCACACACACACACACACACACACACACACACACACACACACACACACACACACACACACACAAAATCGTCTCATCTGCTCGTGGTCCGGTCACAAGCCTGATTAAACGAGTGCAATCCCAGACTCCCTTGCTGCTTGTCATATTGTAATGATGGCCCAATTGTGAGCATTTATAGGCCTGGTTTATTCTTGTATTAAAATGTCCCCCCACAAGATATCAATCTCATTAAACAGGCACTGTAAAAGGATATCCGCTAATTAATGTTTTATTATAATACACAATGTGGAACAGTGCTGTGCTGTGCTGTGTGTGTGTGTGTGTGTGTGTGTGTGTTTGTGTCTGAGTGTGTGGTCCCACAGCCTTTCCATGGAAGCCTGAGGGGATCTTATATCAGTTTTCAGTTTTCTGCTTGACTTTTGCACTTGCTCGTGTTAGGCCAAAGGAGCTGGCTATTGGATCAAGCATGATGAAATATTAGATCAATCTGTTATGACATTGATAGACTTACGTTCTGCGTGACTCCCTCTCTTTCACCTTTTACCACCCATTCTTATACACTTACACACACACATACACACACACACACACACACAGTTGATGAATGAATGAATTCTGTGTTACAATAGCTCAGCAGTGGTTTTAACACACAATTTGCCTTTCAGAAAACGGAGACCCTTAAACCGAGCACAGGAAAGTTTTTAAGCTTCCCCGTGGTGAGCAAAATATCTTCTCAGCATGGGCTTAGTTAGCTTTCAGTTATTTTTTCACCCTGCTTCTCTCCTTAAATCAATCCATTCGAGCTCTGCTCCCACAACTAGGTAAACCACTATACTCAGGATCTCTCACCATGATGCTTAGGATTATGGAAAGGTTATTTTCTTTGTCTTTTTTTTCTTTTTTTTACACCTGTGCCTTCACACTCCTGCCAAGAGCCTAAATGGTTTAAAGAACACCATGAGGAAAAAGAAAACGGGAAAGTTGTAGGGGGCTGAAGAAATGGAGGGAAAAAGAGAGAATGAGAAAGAGAGAGAGCAAGACGGTGTGTATGTGAGAGAGAGAAAGAGAGACAGAAGGAGAGCTATATCCCAGAGAATCCCCTAAAGACTAATAGATTGGATGATCTTGTTCAAAGGAATACTAATGGGTGGCTAAGGTCAGAAGGGAGAACTCCCAGCAGCCCCAGCACCCTCTTGCCACGCCACTTGAACAGTTTCACATTATTATTTTTTTCACCTTGTTAGGCCCAACCAGGAGCAAAAGAAAGAAAAAGAGAGCGAGAGAGGGAGGTGAAGGATGTGTGTGTGTGTGTGTGTGATGAGGGGGGGGGGGTTATACTAGGCTGAGCTGTGCTCGCTAATCAATACCGAAGATGGTCCGGGAAGAGGTGAAGCCTGGCTACAGTGCAGGCAGCAGGATATGGAAGCGGGATTTAGGGGGGGTATGGGCCAGCATTAGCGGCTGCCTCGCCAGCGCCCGGCAGAGGGGCTTTCAAATAATTGGCCCTGCCTCACGGCCGGCATGGACGTGATCAAGAGCCATCGATGGGAGATCTACTGTTCTCTGCTGCTGGAGGAGCGCTGGAGTGTGTTATTCCATGTGACCCCTGCAGGAGCATTCTCCTCCTACACACGGGAGCGCACACACTCACACTCACACACTCACACACAGACACACACACACACACACACACACACACACACACACACACACACACACACATACATATATACATGTGCACACATACACACACATGTGTGCACACACACATATACACACATACACACAGATCTCCACACAGACACAAAAACACACACACATACGCACACATATGCACACGCACACACATACACACACAGAGACACACACACACACGAAAAAACACACACACATACGCACGCACACACACATATGCACACATACACACATACACACACAGAGACACACATCAGGACACACACACACACACACACACAAACACCTCTTGTAACCCCGAATAG
>CM059284.1:20524027-20531527 GCA_030347295.1 Setipinna tenuifilis
GAAAGCCACCTACAGCACAGCACCTACTGTACGGCCCACTGTGACTAAACCCCGATCAGGTTTTTGGAAAAAAAACTGGGCAGAATGGAGAAAACCTGGAAAGACGCAAGACACGGCTTCAGACCGGGCCTTGGTGTTTCATGGTACTCTGCAAAGGTGTGGGTAATGGCGAGGGGTATTTAGCAATGATATGATAGAGAATGAAGGGAATCTTGCTGTTCTGCTCTGGTTGTTTTTCTGTCATTTTTCATGCCTAGATCTAGCGTGGCAAATACTGCTTAGACGTTTTCGTTTGCCTTTTAGTAAAGGAAGGATCCCCACCCCACCCCACCCCCCTTCTCTCTGTAAGCAACGCAGTTCGATGCCTTGAGCTGTTTTGCATGCATACCCAAGCAAAAAGAGGCATTAAGAAAACAGGAAATTTTTGCTAAAGCAAGCCGATGGGCAAAAAGCAGAGAAAGAGAGAGCGAGAGCGAGAGATAGAGAAAAAGAGAGGAGAGAGAGAAAGTGAGATAGAGAAGTAGAGAAGAAGAGTGCAAGAGAGAGAGAGAGGGGGAGAGAAATGGAGACAGAGTATTAGCTTGATCTGTAGAAACGGGTCCTTCTTGTGTAGAACCACTTTGGCTCCAGATGCTGAAATCGATTAGTTTACTTCCTAACTTTCAAAAAGTAAGCATTATGCATGGAATAGTGGTAGAATATGCTAAGCCTAATTCCATCCATGTACCCAGCCACACGGCTAAAGCAGTATCTAGCCAATCCTTTTCAAAATCAACCTCCAAAGTCTAAGTCTAAATCTGGCCTGAAAGCATATATTAAATTCCTTCCACTCACAAATAAAATAAATAAATAAATGAATAAATAAATAAATAAATATGCTCGTCTCTCTGCTGCCACAATCTAGACAGCTATAATTAATTATTATTCCACTGTTAAACAGATATTGATGTAGAGATGCTGAGGGATCTCAAAAATAACGCTGCCTCACCACCAGGACCCTCTTTTTATATCTTCCAACTTCAGAATGTCTCTCTTCCTCAGCATTTTAGCAAGTTTATGAGAAGAACCAAGTTTCTGACTGAGTTCATTACCCTGATAACTGAATTAAAACTGTAGTATCTTTCAACCCCCTGAAGCAGTTGACACCTTATGAGGACATTTCATTTGAGATGCTTACTCCTTGGCTTTCTTTTTTCTCTGTCTCAGCCAAAAAGACTTTGATGGCTCATGAAATATACATTTAAGGGCAGGACACTTTGAGTAAAAAGTCAGTTGTTGTTTTCTTTTTTCTTTTCTCTTTTTTTTTGAGGCCCCCCTGCAGAACCCTGGCATCCAATTAGCTTTGAGGGGGCTGCTGTCCCATCGCTGTCATTTGTCCAGCCCCCCAGTGGTGTTTTTTCAGACTCCATGCTGTGACATAATGAAAGCAATCAACAACAATTAAAGGAAATGACCACTAATCATTTAGTGCCGTCAAGAAGCCCAGTGTCAGCAGTGTCAGCACCACCCTGACAGTGACACTGCTGTGCACATATCCCCTGTTCAACAACTAAACAGTGCAAAACTGAGACGATGACTTTACTTCCTTCAGCGACTTCCTTGCAGTGTGTGGAATTCCTTGACGCTAGTGTGTGGAATTCATGGTAGATGTCACAAAAGGAATGGTATACTGTCTGTGTGATGAAACACTTCTCCAGCACTTCTAATACTTTACCTGAACACCCCATCACCACAAGGCTGTCATAATCCCAACAGAGGCATGATACCTGATGATACCTCCTACTGTTCCATCAGAAAAGTTCCATCCAAAATAGGAAGAGCATCATAGCATCATAGAGTTCTACTCTTGACAGTAAGCGACTAACCCAACACACTTTCTGCTATGCTTGCCAAATATTTCCTCACGAAAAAAAGATATCTGCAAAGTTTTAATATGGGCCACTTTAGAATGCAACATGTGAATTCACATGATTTGTACAATTAGAGTATTCTGATGTATTTTGTGTTAGTAAATAAGGCTTTTTTTAAAAGTTGCAGCTAAATCTAAGATTAGTATTTTAGAAGTTGAGTGTAGGATTAGTATTACAGTATTATGTAACAGCATTCCCTCCTTCCCACACTGCCACAGTCCCCACTCATTGACATGTGGACCAGGTTTTTATCCTGTGAAAATGTGTTTCCACGCTTGTGCAGGGATCTGTTCACACTGTCAATGGCTGCAGCCACAGTCATGTAAATGCCACTGAGCGCTGGCATTGAGGAAGCCCCTAGCTGAGGTGGACTCAACTAGCACTCAACTTTTGGAGTTGGCTAAAGTGCTGATTATACCCTGCTTTTGCCTGGGGTTAGTTTCTATCAGAAAAGTTTCACCCTAAGTGGGTACAGTATCCAGAGGTGTCAATTCTGGCTTCAGAAAGTACAAACCCTTCCACGTACTGTATTTGATCCAGCCATTTTTTTAAACCAGCTTATCCTAATGCGCACACAAACCATCAGATATGCAGACTGGCTAATTAGTGAAATCTCATGTGTTAAGTGTACAGGCAGAGGGAATACATGGAAGGGGTTTTTACTTTCTAAAGCCAGGACTGATACCTCTGATAGTATCATATCAGTATGCTTGCTGCAGAAGACAATTAACATTACTGTAAAGCTAAAGTGTCTAATGTTATACACTGCTACACCTGGCAAATATTTCCTCACAATCCGCTAGCTGGCCATTATGCATGTGTATTGATTGTGAAAAAATCCCATTCTTTGTCCAAAGCCTTCGCTCTGGAAACAAACACAGTAACTGTACCAGCAACCACACAACACTATCCTCAGTGACAGGAATAGAGGCTGTGTTGCTTTGTGCTCATTCAAAGAACAGGTGAATAGAAATATCAATCATCTTTCTTCAACATTGCTTGCTCTACATTTGCTTACTCTACATACAAGGACAGTGACGACATGATGCGCTTGTTTCATCGTAACTAATTTGTCATAAACACCTATTTCAGCACCTGGTTCTGTCTCTGAATTAATGCTATGAATATGTTTTAAAAACTAGGAAGTAGAAAGTAGAAAGAGTAGAAAGTACTCTGTTACCCATGTTGCAGTGTGGTGGTTTTTTATTACTACAGAAGACATAAACCGTGCCAATGGGGGCAGGGGGTGGTTCTGATGTTAATTGAGGGCCACCATATGGGCCACTGTGGATGACATTGAATGAACCAGAAATGCCTAAGCTAGGAGGAGAGCTTTATGATCTAGATAATTTTCTATATCCCCTGATTATAAATTCACCATAGGGATTATAAAAGGTACACAGACTTCATTCATATTCATGTACTTCACATAAAACAGTCTCAGTTTCAAACTGCTTTCAATCAACGTGACTACAATAAAATTTGATATACTCTGAGCAAAAAAATATCAAAAGTCAAAATATCTGGTTTAAGTTGGGGCTTTCTAGGAAATGTGATAAAGTTTTGTTAGTTGTGTTTACAAAAAGTTTAACCGAGTCTCACCACCCAGTACACAGGCAGCGTTCCATTTCCAAAGTGTGTAACAATTAAGGGTTTGTTTCACAGGCCAACAAAACACCAACACAATGCAAGCATATTAATAAATGCAATCCCTGCTGCAGCTGTCTAAGAAATCAATGAGCCATTATTCCCTGTCTGAGGCAATTTGTGTTAAACACTGTTAGTGCCTGAATATTTTGGATTTGGGTATAATTAAAGCTTCTAGGTGCCCTGTAAAATATGAATTCCAAGGAAAAAGGCATATTTAATTCCTGAGAAGAATCCCTTTTTTCCTTGTCTTTCCTCTCTAAATCTCATTGAGCCCATAAGCAAAAGCATGATATGTTAATGGGGAATCTGTCAAAGGTGACTGGCATGCTTATTTAATGCTTAGCAGATAATGCTTGCTAAATAAAATAACACAAATCCACGTTTTGTTAATATGACTGAAACACCAAGAGGCTTTATATTAATGCCTCGTACAACCCTTTGCATAATGGAAGGGTGAAAAAAGTGTATTTAAAATGGAAAACGGAGAAATTGCAGAAGTAGCAGAAATGATTTATAATAGCAGCAGTATCCACCTCCTGGATTTATACTTTTTTTAATCAACAGTTTATACTGCTGAAGTTTTAAAGCTTACCAAACGTAATGCAATTACTGAAAGCAAATTAAATGTTCCTAAAGTTGGCTTCTTAAGCTCAGATTAAACATTTATTGCAAGGATGATGACAAGTCTTTCTTCTCTCTCCTTTATTCCTGGAACTACTTACGCAGCAATTTGATTTAAAAGTATTTAATATTTACATTCTAAAAAGCTTGTGGGAGAAAAGGAGAACAAGGTTAGGGTCTCTGAGAAGCAAACATTAAGTTGCCTTAGAGCTCCTTTATCGTTTTACTGGGTGGCTATTACCTCACCCGATATTCCCCAAGTCCCCTTTCTTCTAACAAAACAGTCAGCCTTGAGGAAGATTCCTTTTTCTTCATTTCACCAGACAGTCTGATGAGTCAACATTAAGATTTTCTGTAAACCTTGTATACATAAGACTCCATAAACTAATTTCTGAAGGGTTATAATGCTTTCATAGCATAATAATGGTTAAAACTAGTGTTCATAACAATTTATACATATTCACGATTGCACTCGTAGGAAAGGAAAGCTTGATAACCAAGAATGCTCTGTGTCACTTTACGTTGGAAAAGGGCTTATGGCGTTGCATTATACTGTTTTAGGATTACAATCATGAGGATGTATGAATAGTCGTGATACTTCACATACTTTATGAATGCATTGTCAGCCTTTATGAATTTGTTTACAGGGTCTTATGAATACAAGCTTTATAGAAAGTGTTACCAGAATTTTTTTTTACAATAAAAAAACTGATTCTGCTTTTTTACTGCAATAAAAGGAATTTGCACATTTGTCACAGGTGAGTCACACAAAAGTAACACATCAAAAGTAACACATCTACGTTTCCCAAATGGCAATGACGTGAAAGAGAATAAGACTAAAATAGAAACATCAGACTCTCAGTGACAGCAAGTGCTCTGGAGTGAGTGTGGCCCCGCAGCAACAAGGCCACTGCTCCAGGTCAGTCCCTGCGCCCGAGCCACTGCACAACAAATGAGCCAGGATCAGTCCCCCTTTCCCACCTCCTCCTTCAGAGTGCTCAGAAGGGATTTGGTCACACTAGAAGCCATTTAACCAGATGAGGATGGGCTCTCCTTTTTCCCACAGAAATCAATTAAAGCTGCCAATTCACATCGATTTGACAAGTGCAGGATCGAGTCGTTGCAACGGGGAGATTACCGGGGCCGACCGGTGGGGTTTCCTGTTTTCGTGCTCCTTAAGCGGGTTCTCTGTAGAAACCAGATGGCAGGGAGGGGGGTGTGGGGGGTGAGGATGGGAAGGGGGGGTGGCTCAATGTTTGCTTTATGCAAATAGTGTGTTATACATGAGAAGGTCAATTGTGCCTCAGCAAACGATAGCGAATAATATACGACATCCATGATACAAACAAATGTGTACAAGGCTGTATGGGTGGCTTCGTAGGTCGAAAGGTGGATGGATGCATGAATGGATGAATGGGTGCATGGATGGATAGATAGATAAATAAATGAATAGAGTGATGAAGGAACAGAAATACCTTTTCACAACAATTTAATAATGACAGTACAGAGCAATGTATGTCCCCACACACCAGAAATGTCGTTTTGTCGCTTTGCTACAATATGGACAAGCGTGTCAGCTCAAAAAAAAGCTATCCAAGTCCAAATCCCACATCTCTCAACATTTACTCCCAGTCTAGCTTTTTGAGACATTTGGACATTCTGATGAGGCCCAAACAAATGTTTTTTTTTTAATACTAGCCCACCCTGACTTATGTCACGTCGCTCCAATCAACAGGCATTCCTGTATTGCCAAAGTGATATTTATAAGTCCCCCCACTGCAACCATAAAATTGATTTATGATTCCACTGATTTGAAAATGACTGGGGTCGAGTCATCCTTCTCTGTCATACGTGTGGCAGGGATTATTCAATTCCACTTCCATTCATTTCTCCCATTTCTATTGTTATGATTCCCTCCCACACACACACACACACACACACACACACACACACACACAAGCCCTTCCTAATGGAACGTAATGACAAAAGAAAGAATAGACCCAAATCAGGCTCTGTGCCTAGTTACCCAGGTGTGCTTTGCTTAATTTTAACACATACCTCTATTGTGGGGCTGCCATAAAGCTTTTTTTTTTTTTTTTCAAGCGGCATTATGTAGAGCAGAACCTCACCCAAAGAAGCCCAGGAGGCCCGGCCATGGTCACGAGCCGGGCTCATAGAAAGTTATCTCAATGACTAAATTAAGGCCGATGCAGCCATGCATGGAAAAGTGCAGCACAAAAGGTTGACTGACTGATGAGATCCATTACACTTAGAATTAAGTTTAATGTTCTTTAGGCCAGCAGGTAATTTCCACGGAGCCAGCTGAGTGTACAGTACGTAAATGAGCAGGTGCAGGTATGGAGATTGTGTGTGTGTGTGTGTGTGTGTGTGTGTGTGTGTTCGTGTGCATGTGTGTGTGTGTATGCACGTGCGTTCCTGTGTGTGTGTGTGTGTGTGTGTGTGTGTGTCTAGGCACACACGTGCCTGTGTGTGTGTGTGTGTGTGTGTGTGTGTGTGTATACGTGTGTGTGTGTATGTGTATGCATTTGTGTTTGTGTGTGTGTGTGTATGCGCATGTGTGTATGTGTGTGTATGTGTGTGTTTGTGTGTGTGTGTGTGTGTGTGTGTGTGTCTGTGTGTGTTTGTGTGTGTGTGTGTGTGTGTGTGTGTGTGTGTGTGTGTGTGAGTGTGCGTGTGTATGCCTGTGCATGTGTGTGTATGTGTCTGTGTCTGTGTCTGTGTCTGTGTCTGTGTGTGTGTATGCCTGTGCATGTGTGTGTGTGTGTGTGTGTCTGTGTCTGTGTCTTTAATAGAAAGTGATAGGAGGCAGTTGTGAGGACAAAATGGCCGGGTAAAAATCCCTGTGCATTTAGAGATATTAAATGTAGGAAGTGACACTGAACCAAGATGAATAATTCAACACTTAAAAGCATGGAGCATCTGCTCAGAACAGTTAAAGCCTTGTCAAACTCTCTGACTGTTAATATTTTACATACAACCACTGAGGAGGGCAGCCACAGAGGAATTTCAGTCTAAGAGAGGGATGAAGAGGATAGAGATGGAGAGAGAGGCGGGGAGGAAGGAGAGAAAGGGCGGGGGGCAGGGGGGTGGTAACAAGGTCGAGAGGTCAAATGTTGTCAGCGACATTGAAGCGTTAAATTTTGTGCCGGAGGATGGCTGCTCTGAACACATGGTAAATCTTGGTGATGACAACACTTAAGGACTATTTTCCTGTAACTACATTTTATTGTGTTTAAGCTGCATGTACTTTTTCTCTGTAATGGCTGTCATGTTTTAAAAGAAAATTTCATATCATTAG
>CM059284.1:20536527-20541527 GCA_030347295.1 Setipinna tenuifilis
CGTCAGAATTGGGGCCAGGTCTGGGCACTGGGTAGCAGCGGCGGTGGCAGTGGACACAGCAGGAGGGTCCACAACTTGGGCGTATGTTCCATCATGATTCATGACGATTTGGGGGTTTTGGTGGGACTCTCGGACTGGGGACTAGCTCAGGGATGGCTCTACCCCAGGATGTAGGAGAACTAACCCAGGATGTGGGAGAGAGAAAGAGAGGAGAGTGATGGCAAAAGGGATCTCTTGTCCCAGTCATGCACCTCCCTCCCTGTCGGAGGGTGATTGGGACCTGAAAAGCACCAGCTGTTAGAGGACATGAACTACTGCAGCACCTGACAACTCTTTGAGCAAGGTGACCTGTTTTTTTTTTTTTTTTTTTTTTGAATAAAGACGGCATTGCCAATGTTTGGCTGGAATCCCACAGCCCAAATTAGGAAGCCTTCGGGAAGGTTTTTGTAGTGGCCTGGCTGCCCAACGTACTACACGTGTGAAGATCAAATGGCCGTGGAGAACAAGGGACTGGCAGCAGTGTAAAGAGCAGTAATTTACTTCAGCGACATTAAAAAAAAAACTTCTCTTTAGACATCAGATAGAGTGAAAACTTGAAAGGACTAGATGAGACAACTTTAAACTGTCGTTAAATGACTTTAAGTTGTTCATGTCATGGAAGAGAATTATCATGGCATAAATCCATGTGTTCAAAAGCTGGTAACACATAAGCTGTCAAAACAGCTTGGAGACACATAGGCCCATCATAATGTAGGATACATAAACCATCTGGACGAGGCTCCAACAGCTGAAGGGCCATGGTATGTAGCACAAGAATAAAACAGTCTTCTTAATAAGAGAGGAGCCACTATTAAAAAAACATAGCAGTGACAAACTGGTAACCAGCCTTAAACACATTTTTTAGGCATTGCACACAAAGACTTTTTTGCGACTGTTGCGACTGATTTGGCTTCAGAGGCTATTGAGATGGTGGTGCAACATTAACCCAACAGTCAGTGGATGGATACCCTACATGGGGTTCATTCGCTACTGCACACTGAAATCCCATTGTGTTGGCATCTTTATGGCAATAGAAATATCAAATAATGAAATAATGACACTCTAATGAAATAATGAACTATTATCAGTTATTTCTTGATTTGTTTGTTAGTTTTTTTTTTTTAATTGTGATGCCAAAAAGTTGGCACTGCAGCAGGTAAAGCATCATATGCACAGAGTTTGCAACAGCCCCCCTCCTCCCACCCCCCATTCGAGGAAGGATTAGCATAATTTGTGTAGCTCTTTGGCTTCCTCTCCTAAAGTGACCTTTCCTAGAGTACCCCATTAGGAGTGAGGGGGGTGGAGAAAACGCCATGTTTCTGAAAGGGCAGTGTGGAAAAAACTGCGTGTGTGTGTGAGTACACATAAACCAGAGAGGTGTGTGAGCAAGAGCAACTAGAAAGTGAAGCAAGAAAAGGCTAAAGAAAATAGCCCGAAATACAGATGAGAAAATGTTAATTCTCTCACAGTCTCTCACTAATTAGAATGCTACATGATAATCCTTCACTGAAATGCCTGAAACACGCTGAATTTTTATCACAGTGACAGTTTAATGTCTCACGACTCACCTGTTGTATTTTGAGGCTTACCTACCTCCATTCTGCAATGTTTCCTCAAGCATCCGACAGATCTCTCATTAGAAGCTCTGGTGTAATTTGCATTGTTTTTCTTAATGTTGATGCTTTTCTATAGTTTGAAGAATTTCACTGAATAGCTGTTACCTGGGATGATGTTGATAATGGGTGCATCACCTTCTACACTTCCCCCACTTTCACGTCATTTTTTTTCCTCCCAGCTCCATCTCCAGGGTACAAAGAAGGTGCAAAGAGAGAGGCCTGCCAACAGAAATACAATCTATTAGAATTAATTCAAGGTAATAGGCTTTTTCATTAGAAGAATGGAAATCAATGTTTTCACATTGCGTTCACAGCAACGGGGAAAAAGCAAGGCAATTAAAACTTGTAGGGGGGTGGAGGTGGGGTGGAATTACCTTTCATCTATGTGTTCTTTTGTTCTTTTCTGGTTGTTTAGAGCCCCCTTCCTCTTTCTCTCTCTCTCTCTCTTTCTTTCTCTCTCTCTCTCTCTCTCTCTCTCTCTCTGTGTCTCTTGTCTCTTTATCTTGTTTGGCATGCTGTGTAAGAGAAATGGGTGGCACTGATGGAGAGCGATTTGTTTTCATGTTCATCACAGAGAAACCAGGTGTTAACAAGGAGAGACAGGCAGCATGCACAGGCACGCAGAGCGTTCATGTCTCAAGATCATGAATAATCACTGACTGTTAGGTGTACTAATCTCATATCATAATTGGATGCAGTGATTTACTATATCTGTGTGACATGATTGCATGCAATGCATGAGCGCTAACTGTGGTGTTAGGTGGCTTGCCACAGAGAGCTCAGATACTGCCACAACAACTAGCACCTTCAACAGTCAAAGGAGCCAAGTGGTAAGCAACCTGATTTCTTTTTCCTTTTTAACTTTTATCCAAAAGGTTTCTTCTGGCCTGATAATGGGGAACCAGGCCGAAAGAAGCAACGTCGTTAAGCTCCAAAAAGTCCAGTTGCTTACAGCTCTTAACTTAGCTCCTTTGACTATGACAATGAGGATCTTCACACACATTTAGCACCTTCAACAGTGCATTAGCATCGCCCAGCACTCACAAACACCTAATTCCTTATTATGACTCTTCTCTCTTTATTTTTCCCTCCTCTATTCTAAGGACTTCTCAAAAATACCTGTGGCCATGTGACAAACTCTCCTGTGCAGTACAGTGGCAGCATGAAAGCTTTGTGGCTTTCATTTTTCAGCAGTGTGTTTTTTTTTTGGTAATAAAATCCTTGTTTTTAACTAACCATAATATCACTGATAAAAGCAGTATGTCATTATATGAAAGCTCTCCCATGGTTTTCGTTGCTTCATTCGTGTGAAGAGTGACAGACTGCAGCCAGTGGAAAAGATTAGAAATCTTACCATATCTTTTTAATTCTTGTTATTGTTTTGATTGCACCTGTCGAGGCCTGATGATACTGCCCAGTCATCTTTCAAGTGTTTCATTTAGCAGGATAGTAGTCAACTGGGTAAAATAGTTGATTCCCCTGAACACTGACTTCAGCATAAGGCAGTCAACTAATCTGTCAAGTTTGCCAGTCTTTAGCAAAGATCAATAACATAGCCAACCATCTGGGGTAGACAACAAAAGAGAGAAAACAAGCACTTCACATTCAGGTTCAAAAGCAAGCACATTCTTATTCAGTTTCACTTAACACTGCCAGACAGATGGTGAGACTGTATCTGTTGGTCATGAGATTTTTTAAACTCTGCCTTGGCACGTTTTACACAAAAACTTTCTGACACAAATTCACACCAAACTCCTTGAGATTAGCTAGTCATTATTCGCCAGTGTGTTGAGTTTACATAAAGCCTGAGGGAAGCTCAGTGCTCTTAAAACATGACGGTATTAAAAACACGCAATAAATCTGACAGCCCAAATGGGGACCCTCCGATGATTAATGTTAGTTTATTTATGGCCTCTAACTTGGGCCGTTGTGAAAAAGCATGGTCCCATATGGTTTGCAGAACCTTGCACACAGTACTCAATGTAAGAGCACAGGGACGATGTATTTATATTACGCGATCCTTCTCCGCATGGTGAGCCAGCAGAGAAGTTTTTCTTTAACTTTCTTTAAAGTGAAGTCATGAGTTAGGCCCAATCTGAGAGCTTTGACAATGAGAAATGGGTCAAGCTTTTGAAACGCAGAATGTGTTACATTATCTACTGCCATTGGCAAGCAATAGGCTATAAATGTGTTCTTTGTCAAGGACCTGATTTATGCGAGACGTGAATGTGGCACATTTAAGACAGCTTCTATTTTAGCCTGTTTATTCAGGAGACTCAGCTCATTATCACACAGTTATAAAAGTCCCTCAGCTTTGGACCGCTCATTCAGTTACAGATGTATTACCTCCCCTCGCGAAGTATTGTACCTTAAGTACTGTAGCTTGGATTGAAGACATAATTTTATTCCTTTTATTATTCTATTTATTTCTAAAAGACATAAAAAGTTAATAATTCAAAGATAAATGGTAGAGAAAGATTTTCAGCCATTCACTGGTTTCCTCCACCAGATATACACAATATTTTTTTAAATCCATAGTTCTCTCACCATAAGTCCATCGTCTGTGTATATATGGTAACTTATTTCCCCATCTCTCCAGTTCCATCCATCAATCCACCTATTCACCAGTTCAAAGTAGCCTCTCCTCCTTCAAACTAGCCTGTGTTTGCTCTCCTGATGCAGCAGAAGCAGAGACCGCCAAAAAGAAAGAGAGAGAGAGAGAGCGAGTGCAAGAGAGGGCAGATACTTGAATGAGTTCACCCAGGTCCCCTCATGTCGCCTGTCCTCCAGGGAGAGACGGTAGAAGAAAAAAAAAGGCCCATGTCCTTTTCTACCCCTTATATAGAGTTGCTCGCCTCATCGCGAGGCCAGGAAGGACAGGACAGAGAGAAAATAGTGCTCTCTTGAGCATCCCTGTTCCTCCACAATTGAAGATAGAAGACCGCTAATCAGGTCTCACAAAAGTAAACAGGGACCCACGAGAGGGCTATGTGTGCTGCTAGGATACAATTTTATGATGATTCGCCATTTTAATTACAACTACTTTAATTACAAGCAGGTAATTTTCTCTACAGTACAAATGTTCCTTTGTGACTCAAGGTTTTCCCTTTTTTTCCTTTCCATGCTTACTTGGAAATGGTTCTGTTGTTTAGGGGCTGTGGTTCAAACTAAATGTTCACCTTAACAGAACAGAGTTCACTGGAAATTAAAAAGATATTTCCTTAAGATGTTAATCAAGTTATGATAGGTAAGAGTGAGCATATAGAAATAATAAAGAGCAGCAAGGTTTTACTGTACAGTGGGAAAGCTATTCATGTGTTACTCAGACCTTTGACCAAGAGTCCA